>OZ010615.1:7357913-7410080 GCA_963932145.1 Acanthosepion lycidas | reverse complement strand
CTTTCATTTGGAAATCAAGTTGAGAGAATATTTCATCTAAATTCCAGGCACGCCTCCTCAGACTTTCTTATTATTTATAGACATTGTGCTTCCTGTTCCTTCTTTTTCTTTTTCTTTTATTTCTTTTTCCACTCTTCTCCTCCTCCTCCTTCTTCTTCTTCTTTTTTCCTCCTTCTTCTCTTTCTTCTTCTTCTTATCCTCCTCCTCCTCCTTCTTTTCCACCTCCTCTTTTTTCTTCTTCTCCTCCTCCTCCTCATTCTTCTTCTTCTTCTTCTTCTTCTTCTTCTTCTTCTAATAATTATAATAATAATCAATAATAATAATAATTGCGTTGGTTTCAGTTTTCCGCGGTATTTTCTATTTTTCAAGACTCTCTTCTACTCTTCCAATGGTGATATGCATTTTTCTTTTGATAAATTCAAAATCTATTTTCTTTCTTAATTGCAGTCGTTGATCTGCTTATAAAGATTATCTATTTTCTAACATTAATCTTTCACCGTGTTTAAAGTGACCCAACCTGGGCTAGATTAAAAAATCCAATTGAAATTGAAAATCACATAACATCTTTTTTGTTATTCTCTGCCATTTAGTTTCTACTAATATGGTTAGTATGAGTAGTTAAATCTCACCTGTTTGCATAATTCCTTGTGAATTGCTTTTCCTACCCATTCATGTTATAGTTGTACTTAATCCGTTTTAATTTGCAATATTTCTCCAATTAACCTAATTGTCGATTCCACCTTGGCTCAGTCATTATTTTATTATTTCTGCTTTAATATTATTTGTTTTTAAACTCTCATTTTAGATTTCTGTTATTAGAATTTAAGTTTCTCTGTTCAAGTGTCCTCTGCGCATTTTAATTCTGTTCTCCTTATCTCGAACGTTAAAAGTAATATTAACCGTTTCCAAAAATGAAAAACTTTTGGTATTCATTGGCGAAACAACCAGTGCTACTCGAGTTATGCTTTTCATCACTCCCTGGTTATCTGAATGTGATCAATGTGTAGTATCTGTTATCCTCATTCTTAATGGTAATTGTAATATTATTAAAATGAAAGCATTTGGCATTCATTGACCAACAACAAGTCCTACGTGAGTTACGGTTTTCTTCACTCCTTGGGTGTCGGGCTGGCATCATAGTGTGGTATCCGTTCTCGAAAATAATATTAACTGTTGCCTTATAAGGAAACAGCATTTATTGACCAAACAAAAAGTGCTACTTTCGATTAAAATTCATAAAGACTTTCTTTTAAAACAATAAAAATAGATTTCTTAAGTCTAATAAGTTTTATCGCTCTTTGCAGTATTGACGTATGTAGCTTATTTAGTGTGAAACCTGTGTCTGGTGTGCTTTTAAGATTTCTTCAATGTTTGGTCGAATGTGCAATAAACAAACCCTCGTTTCTTCTCCAGTTGAGCATAGTCTTTCTTGCGTCTTATTTTTGATGTTATTTAGAGTTGAGAAGCTTAATTCACATAAATAAGTAGAAAATTGCAATAAAACTGATAAAGCTTTTTTAGCTAATGTGAGATATTCCTTTTGTATTGAAATCCAAAATATATCGATGGTTACCATCGAATATTTTATTTTGAGTCCTCAATTTCTAGAAATTGTGGCCAATTCTTCTTCCTCACATAACTAAAGTCCAATATTAGAAGGAACATTTAATGGAAGTTCAATAAAATCTACTATCTATAATTCTCTTGCTGTCTGTGTGTCTGTCGTGGGCGTTGTTACATCGCCCAGGCCGCATTTCTCACCCGATTTCGATGCGTTTTTCACCACAAGTTTGCAAATGGCTGCCGTAAGGACATGACGGGGCCGATTTTTGAGTTCGGACTCAGGTTCCGAAAAAATCGATAATCGAAAAAATCTGCTTACAGAAGGAATGATCGCATTTCAACCAAATTTGACACCCTCTTAGAGTCTATCATTAGAAATGTTATCCAGAAGTTCCATGGCCACTGACCCCTAAACAGCGCTGAAAATCGATATAACACAAAAACCGATACGCTCAGATTGCGCCTTGTCGGTTTTTAGCGAAAACCGACCGGATTTATGAGGAGGCCATTGTGAGTCACCATGTGAAGTTTCAACTCTGACAAACAGAGTGCAAATCGACAATCGGTCAACCCATAAAAATGTTTTTTTTCCGGTTGGGTATTTCTTAAATGCAGATTAATTTAAGGTGACGCAAGCGCGGGAAGAAACAGGTCAGTGTGTGCAGTGTAATGGAAGAAAACATTTGACCTCAAATTCTGGAATGGGTGCAGGGCCATTGAAATTCGGCTTTTTTTAATCCCTGCTACCAGTTCTGACTTTGAGCCACAAATGACATATTCGAATTTGTCAACACTATTGCTTTAATCGTAGTAACATCAGCACGGCAAAGGGCACTCCTTTAAAGGCAAGGAAGGGCAAAAATATTTTAAGTCAAGTGATAGCGATTGCTCTATGAGTCGTACAATTTTTTAATCAAGCACGGGCAACGCCGGGCCATGCTGCTAGTATTACTATAAAAATTATCAACAATTTCACTACGTTTGATTTCATTTTCATCTTATACAAATTTCCGACTTTTAAACATAATTAAATCAAATGATCAATACTGCATCTGCGCACGATGACACAGTATTGATAGCAGACACGGAAAAGAAATTATAAAACCCCTTACAGAAGTTAACGAAGGAGAGCAAGAAAAAGGGACTAAGCATAAACTACATGACAGAATGCATGCTCATCAGTAAAAAGATGAGCTCTAAACGCGATTTGCAGGTCGGGCACACTAAAATCAAGCAAATGCGGAAGTTTAAATATCTGGGATGTGTTCTGACAGAGAACGGTAAATGTGACACTGAGATCCGTAGACGTATTAGGATGGACAAAGACACATCCCAAAAGCTAGGCAGAGTTTTACAAAAAAAGAGGGTTTCGTTGGTAACAAAGAAAAGCGTAATGAGGTGCTACGTGACATCTGTTGGAGGTCTCCTCAAAGATGAAAAAGAGACTCGAGGCAACGGGGATATGCTTCTACAGAAGGATGCTGAGGATATCACGAACCGAGCGTGTGAGCAACGATGAGTTTTGGGATAGGATGCAAACAAGGAGGAGGCTTATACTTAACATCAGGAAGTGACAGGCTTATACTTAACATCATCCAGTGAAAGGACCCAAAGAGTGTGAGTTCAATACTCGGTTAAGGCAGTGGAGAACTTGGAGAGGGGAATTAACAGGAGATAACTGATAACTGACATCCATTAGACATGGCACGTGGAACTAGAACAGTCTACCCCAGTGAGTGAAATAAAGGGTTCAGTTCGACATTCCAAACACCTGAAGAAGGCCGGAGCGTACGTACAATGGCCGAAACATTGTAATAAATATGGCGACAAAGATGAGGACAATAGTCCGAATAATGTACATAATACTTCATCTCAAAAATATAGACAGTGTCGAAACTTATTGAGAGCTACAATGGACAGGGGAGAAGTGGAGAGCCATGAAACTTTATTTACCTTGTTCAAATTGTTGTCCTCATCTTTATTGTCATATTCACGACGTTTCGACTGCTCTACGCTTTGACCTTCTTCTTGTGATTGAAATTTCGAACTAAACCCTTTACTATGAATATGGCAATAAAGATGAGAACATTTCGAACAATGCAAATAGTGTAAATAATTATAATACCTTATCTCAGAAATAAGAGACAAATAAGCAAACAATGTTGAACATAGTTATGTGAAAAAAACATTTATTTAAACAAAAGAAAATTTTAAAAAGTTATATTGAAAAATAAAAATACTTTTGAAAAAAAATGAATATTAAAGCAAAGTATTGAAAATAACAAAATCAAAGAATACCGCGAAGAATTATTGGAAGTTTAGTATTTATTCAAATACTAACGCATTAGCATCACTACTTCCACACAGACACACACAAACATATACGCCGTGACAATATTCCGCGGCATCTATCTATCCACTTCTCCCAGTATGTATCTATCTATCTATCTATCTATCTATCTATCTATCTATCTATCTATCTATCTATCTATCTATCTCTACCAGTCGGTTCATATATATCTATATTTTTATCTATCTATCCATTCCAGCCTTTTCATACATATATATATATATGTGTGTGTGTGTGTGTGTGTGTGTACGTATCTATCTATCCCAGTCTCTTCATATCTATCTATCTATCTATCTATCACTGTTTCTTCACATCTATCTATCTATCTATCTATCTATCTATCTATCTATCTATCTATCTATCACTGTTTCTTCATCTCTATCTATGTATTTAAAATAACATAATCGAAGAATTATTTGAAAAAAAAGTTTAATACTTATCCATTTATTCAAATACTAACGCTGTCCCATTTCTACTTCCACACACATATGTATGCCGTGACAATATTTCGCGGCTCACTGAAGAGAATCGCGCGCCGCATCAGTGTGCCGCGTCCCCGTGGTTAAGAATTCTGTTCTAACCATCCGGCCACGCCTACATGCATACCTACGCACATGCATGGGTCGTTGCCAATTTGATGCAGCCCCCAACTTGTTTGATTGCAATTAGTACTTTCAGACATCTTAGCTTGGTCGTCTTCGATCAGCCATGGGAATTTACCAAGACTGATCAGCCGTCATTGATCAATGCCTTTACGTATTTAGACGGCTGGCCTGATCAAGAATTCCGGTAAATATGGATTAAACAAATGCTAGAACAAATCAAATTTCAACGCTTACCTCATCGGGTATCACAAGTGGTTGTCATGTTCATCTCCTTAGTCGCATCCTCAGGGTAGGGTTATAATTGTGCATCTAATGTCTGTTGCTTCTTATTTAACGCTGTGCAAGTTCGTTAAAATAAAAGCGACGACATTGCATTCAGGCAAATAAAATGAGCACAAAATATACAATTTTATTCAGAAAGACTCAATACACTCGGGACCAAAATTCAAATACACATCGTTTCTTTTGAAAGTATTGATATGGATAGATTCGTTAGAATATTTGCATTCGGAAAATGAGACCCTGGTTCGAATCTCACCATAGTCGATTTGTTAGAAAGGAGACTTACTGTGGAGGGGTCGATCCCAGCGTGCGGTACCTTTTGAAAGTGCTTACAAACCATCCCATGGGTCGATCCAAGCCCTGTCAGTGAAATTGTGTAGATGGATCCTTTACGGATAGCTGTGCTTGCACGAAGTCACAAGTCATTGTGACCGAGGACTGGAGTGTGCTGGCCTTGTTCAAACTGTTGATCACGCTAGATAACAGGCTCTTTCCCAGAAACGGTAACTAAGGTCTGCTCGGCATAGTTGAAATATAGACCACAGGTGGGCTCTGTTATTGTTAAATAAACACAAATGCGGCTGAGCAAGCGTCTACAATAGGGATTTGTTAGCCGCCTTAATAGACGAGTATACTCGAATACGAGTGGCTAGCTATACATACATACAGACAGACACAGACACACACACCTATATATATATATATATTAGGTTGGTGGAAAAATAATGTCGTTTTCTCACATAGTAGCATATGTGAGAAAACGACATTATTTTTGAACCAACCTAATATATATATATATATATATATATATATATATATATATATATATATATATAACTGTCTATATTTCTGAGATGAGGTATTATGTACACTATTTATATTATTCGGACTATTGTCCTCATCTTTGTCACCATATTTATTACAACGTTTCGGCCGTTGTACGCTCCTGCCTTCTTCAGGTGGTTGGAATGTTCGACATTCCAACCACCAGAAAAAGGCCGGAGTTTACAACGGCCGAAACGTTTTGATAAACATGGCAACAAAAGATGAGGACAATAATCCGAATAATGTAAATAGCCTACACACACACACACACACACACACACACACACATATATATATATATATATATATATATATATATATATATATATGTATGTATGTATGTATGTATGTAACGGATTAGGTCCGACAATTATTTAATATATCTTCTGTTTATACGTTATTTTTATAGATATAATTTAGATTTACCGGCCTGCATTTTCGTCGAAAATATGCGCTATACGATAGGGAGCAGACCTGTAACCCTTATGGGAACCGTCATTTGATCTGGCGCGCTGTTAATCATTCAACCACAGAGAAGCGTCTGCTTAGCAAAGTCTCAGTGGCTGAAAGATTAACAGGCCTGACGATTGCGTCTAGCATGAAACAGCCTGTTGCCTCTGAGTGTTCACTTCAATGTTCACTTTTATATTTAGACACGCTCTATCTCTGATATTGAGCACTTTATCCCATAAATATAGCACACCTTAAGACTATTTCTTCATATATAAATAGATACTTGTAAGAGGACTCATTTTTTTCTTAAAATATTACTCGAATTTTCAGACCGGTAGAAGTAAAATACTGTTTAAAAATTTAACGGAACGTCTACTCAAATATGGGCATCCACTAAAAATACGTCGAATTAATAAATAAAAGTTAATTTCTTCTATAGATAGATATGACAGATAGATAAATGGATAGAAAAATGAAGACAGATAGATAGATAGATAGATAGATAGATAGATAGATAAGAACAGACTGAGATAGATAGATAGATAGATAGATAGATAGATAGATAGATAGATAAAAATGAAAAGAGATAGATAGATAGATAGATAGATAGATAGATAGATAGATAGATAGATAGATAGATATTAGGCTGGTGCAAAAATAATGACGTAATAATGACGTTTTATGACGTATTTTTAATGTCAAAAAACGACATTATTACGTCATTATTTTTGCACCAATCTAATAGATAGATAGATAAAGAAATGAAAAGAGAAAGAAGAAAGAAAAAGAAAGAAATAAAAAGACAGAAAATGAATCAGATAGACAGAAAATGAAAACAGATTCATAGATAAATAAAAAGAGACAAACATACAGATTTATTTATTGATTAATAGAATGATTGATCGTGTGATCGATTGATTGGTTAAACAATAGATTCATTGATTAGTGAAATGATTGTTTGTAAGAATTGAAGGTCGAATGATTGATCCTATGCCGTGATTGACTGAACAATGATTGATTGGATGATTGAATTACTGACGGGTTAATTAATTGGACAATTGAATGATTAACCGTATGATCGATGGATAGATTTACCACCCGGCTGGTCTACTGTTTGACAGAGTGACGGTAATATTGTTTCCTTGATTGTTAAACTAATTGATTGGTTAATAGCATGACTGATTGAATAATTGACTAATTGTTTTTTGTTGTTGTTTTTCTTTTTTTTTTTTTTTGAGTGATTAATTATTTTCGAATCAGATGACTAAATGACAATGCAAATGTTGATTTTAGATTCAGAAATTTTAATAGAACAGGAGAAAATACCCTTTTACTGGGAGATCTTTAGTATATATATATATATATATATATATATATATATATATATATATATATAATATATATATATATATAATACAGTAAATTGAAAATTTTTCCGTAAACGAATATTTGTTTCTCTTCAATATATATATATATATATATATATATATATATATATATATAATACAGTAAATTGAAAATTTTTCCGTAAACGAATATTTGTTTCTCTTCAATATATACATATATATATATATATATATATATATATATATATATATATATATATATATATATATATAATAAATTAACTGGTTTAAAATATGATTTCTTCGCTACACAGGAATTACCATGTTTCAAAAACAGAAGTTAAAAACTTCAATTTAATTATATAATTAAATTAAAAGCATTAGTTCTGTTTCATCTTCAAGCCTCTTAATCTGAAACCCTCTACCTGATTTGTGGAACTGACTCCTAAGAGGATGCTACCCAGATCACTACAATCCTAATCTGTTCAAGTCTAGAGTCAAACGTTATCTTCCCTTCCTATGTATATAAACTACCCCTAAACCCTCTACTTCAAGTGACCCCCGACCCCGGACCTTGTACAGGGCGAACCTTACTGTAATGCACACACACAAAGAAATGTGTGGGAAATGTGGGTAGGTTTTGATTTGTAGGGTTATATAATAGAGGCTATCTATATTGTTAAATTTATGGTTTAGCCCGGCTGGATATTGTGTTTTTAGACGTTGTATCCACTTATTTTCATGGGACTCTAAAATCTTTCTAATGTTATCTGCTCTGGACTTTTCTATTCTCTCAATTATAGTGAATTTGGCATGGTTTCTTGTTCTTCTATGTGGAAATGTTCCTACACGTAATAATATATATATATATATATATATATATATATATATATATATATACCCTACAGGTAATAATATGTATATGTGCATGTGTGTGTGTGCGTGTGTGCGTGCATATATGTTTATATATATATATATATATATATATATATATATATATATATATATATATATATATATATATATATATAATTATTAATCAATATATATATATATAAATTAATGAATATCAAACAGTTAAAATACCATAATTAATAATCGTTCTTTCATGAAACCTATAAAAATAACCTTCAATTTTTCAGACGTGCAAAACAAATATAAATGGATAAAAAATTACACCCGTTTAAATTCAAGATATACTGATATCGTATTTAGGGAGACGGAGAGAGAAAGAGGAAAACAGGAAAGATTCAAAATTATGAACATGTAATGGTGGAGGAGCCGGGTAGGAAGAAAGAAGACCCTAGGATTCATTCTCAGTAGACTTTTAATATGACCTCCACAATGTTGCATTTTGATTTAGAGGTTGAATGAAAAGCTTGTTAAGTCAGTTGAAGTAAAGAAACACTGTCTGTGTCACTTACTGGTTAAGAATCTGACGTATACATATTAAAGGCAAAAACGAAATGAATTTATTGAAAACAAAGTAACTATTAACATCAAACAAAATGTCCTATGCAAATGGAATAATTTAGAAAACAGTATTGTATTCATATTGTAATTTTCAGTTGACAAGAGGAATACAATAGCGTTTTCTAAATCCTTCTAGTTGCGAAGGACATCTTGTTTGTTGTTAATAGCCACCTTGCTTTTAATAAATTCATCTCGTTTGCATTGAAAAAGTTTCTATTGGACGAAAGGAGTCGGCTAATCATACAGATTTCCTATTGTCCTTTACCTTTATGCATATATATATATATATATATATATATATATATATATATATATATATATATATATATATATATATTGTGACTGAAAAACATGGATTGATGCAAGCCTTGTGACATGGAGACCCTTGGGGGTACCCAAGCCTTGGGTAGACGGAATAATTGGGAGACCGTCAGTAGCTGTGCTAGCACGAAGTCACAAGTCATCGTGACCGAAGGTTTGAGTGTGCTGGCCTCAAATTGTTGAATACCTTAAATAACACGCTCTCTCTCCCAGAAACTGTAACTAAGGTCTGTTCAGCATAGTTGCAGTATAAATCACAGGTGGGCTCTGTGGGTTTTGGACAAACACAAATGTGCCAGAGCGAGGGTCTGCAATAGGGATTGACTAGCCGCCCTAGTAGACGAGTATCCTCGAATACGAGTGGCTGACTAATATATATATATATATATATATATATATATATATATATATATATATATATATATATATATATATATGAAAATGAGTTGATTCAGTGACATTCGAATTAAGATATGAGGATACAGTTTTAAAAAAAATAATTTATTTCTGTTTTTATTTTCTTCCCCCTTCGACATCCATCTTTGCTGTTCGTGATCATCTTTCCTGCTGGGATTTTCTATTGGTTCATCGATTTATTGATCAGCAGAAGAAGATTGAAAGTGAGAGAGAGTCTTTGTTGGGAAGAATAAACGATAAGAAGACTAAAGGAAGATGAAGAAAAAAGACACAAGAAGAAAATGAGAAAAAGAAAAGAGGGCCAGATCTCTGATGAAGAAGAAAAAGATGAGGACAACAAAAAAACGTGAAGAGGAAGAAGGAGAGATAATAGAAGAAGGACAAGTAGAAGAAGAAACAGACAGAGAGTCAAGAAGAAGAAGAAAAGGAGATAGAGTGGAAAAAAGAAGGAGGTGGAGGAGGAGAAGCAAAAGAAAAAGAAAATGAAACAGAAGCCAGATGAAGAAAAGACAGAAACAGGGGAGGGGGCAGAAGAAGAAGAAGAAGAAGAAGAAGAAGAAGAAGGAGGAGTCGGACATCAGTGAAAACTAAGAAAGGGAAAAGAAATAAACAAAAATCAGACAAAGGGAATGAATTAAAGAATATTTAATTGAAGAAGAAGAAGAAGAAGAAGAGAAAGGAGAAAGGAGAAGAAGAAGAAGAAGAAGAAGAAGAAGAAGAAGAAAAGAAGAAGAAGAAGAAGAAGAGAAAGGAGAAGAGGAAGAAGAAGAAGAGAAAGGAGAAGAAGGATAAGATGAAGCCAAATCAATCACAAAGGCAGAAGAATGAAGGAATGAATGAATGAATGAATGAATGAATGAACGAAAAATATAGAAAGATGTAGAATCAGACTCCAACAGTCGGATTGAACTTTATCAACTTGACCAAGAACAGTGCAATGAATGAAAAACAGAAGGATTTACGAGGAAAAATATGAAATGAAAATGAAGGAGAATGAAAGAACTAAAACGCTGAAAGAAAGAAAGAAAATGAAAGAAAGAAAATGAAATTAAGAAAATGGAAAAATATAGAAAGAAAGAAAAAAAAGAAATGATCGAAAGAAAGAAAAAAGAAAGAAAATGAATGAAAATAAAAAAAAACGGAAAAAGGCAGAAAGAAAGAAAGAAAGAAAGAAAGAAAGAAAATATGCCAAATCAAAAGATTTATATCATCAACGTACGAAGCCGTCAGACTGTAACATATGCTACAAATGTCTTTCAGAAAGATGGCGCCACTTGATAATAGCAGGAATCGACGTTGAATGGATTAAGGTGTGCAATATTTTATCATAAAATTTTAGGTGTGGGAAATTGTAGCTGACCACAACAATGCAATCAAAACCTTGAATGCCAAGAGGTACATTTTCTGTTTGATAAATGCATGCCTGCTTTTACATTCAATCTAACCCCATATATATATATATATATATATATATATATATATATATATATATATATATGGCCTGACGTGCTTTACCGATTTAGCCACAGAGGAGCGTTTCGGTCAGCAAGGTCTGTTTTTAAACTACAATTCTCCGTGATTTTCTCTCGTACATTCATATCTGCACAATGCGTATCAAAATGTAAACAAATGACATCACACCTTATGAAATGGACGACAATTATTTTTAAGACATTTTATATAATATATATATATTATATATATATGTATTTATTATATATATATATATGTGTGTGTGTGTGTGTGTGTGTGTGTATGCAGATATTTGCAGATATGTAGAAAAATAGGAAAGAACACGTTAGGTAAATAATCCGGAGTTCTTTAGTATTTTTGTTTTTATTTTTAAAAAACAGTGCTCCATACTGAATTAGAAGTTAGATTATAATTATTTTTTTTCTAAACGATAGACATGAGTTAACGATTTTTTTTACCAATATCAAGAAATTTTCGCATTAAATAATTAGCATAAAAAAATTTCATAGTCTAATAAAAGGCTTAAAAGCTTAACCCAATCATAAGATAGAAAAACCCTTTATGAAGTCGTCAAAAAAAAAAAATTGTACTTCGGTGCGACGCGTTTATGTAAACAGCCCTTTAAAAAAAAAAAAATTAAAGAAATAAATAAAATAAATTAAAACAAAATTCTCAAGACATTTAATGACATATTATGGTGCCAAAAGCTATCTTTCGCTGTGACTGACGAGAGGATGTGCGTACATGAATGTCATCAATCGAATTGAAATGGACACCCCACCCTACCTCGGTTTGACCTCTTTCCGTAGGTGACTGACATGTGGATAAAAATTAACTCTTAGGCTCCTTATCAAAAATGGTCACCCCAGCCGTTTCCATAGTAATTAATTTTGCGAATGAACATGCTTATAAAGATGCGTAAATTTCAAGATTGGTTATTCCTAAATTTTCGCTTGAGGATGAAACAAGGCTTGATAATTTAATTCAATTTCATTTTAATAATTATATTGAGGGTTTCGGCTCTTGTTTTTGAAACATGAGAACTCTTATGTAGGAATCATATTTTTACAAAAATAATGATATATATATATATATATATATATATATATATATATATATATATATACAAATGTAAAAAAAAACGAAAAGAATGAAATTCAAACATCCATAACATCAATTTAAAAAAGGGCTCAATTCAAGAGTAGAGCAATAAATATTTCTTATAATCTGTTACATTATTGTTAACTACCTGATGGGACTTGTTAAAAATTGAAACAAAATATAAAATATGCAATTTTGTAGTTGTAACTTACATGTTCTAAGTTGATAATATATATATATATATATATATATATATATATATATATATATATAATTATCTATTTAAAAATATGATTCCAACACGCTACATAAGAGGTCTCATGTTTCAAAACATGAGCCGAAAAATTCAATATAATTATTTGAATTAAATTGAATTAAAGTAAGTTCTGTTCCATCTTCTATCGAAATTTTCTTTGGAATAACTTTACGTGTTTTAATAGCATATTCATAATTGAAATCAAAATTTCCATGGTAACAGCCAGGGCGAATTGTTTAAATAGGTAAGGGTGTTGGGTGTTAATAATTTGTATCAATATAGAGTTACTTTCATAGATGTCAAGTCAGGGTAAGGTGGGGGTGTCTAAATTTAAAACGGAAGATGTTTTCGCCTAGTCTGGTTTACGTGTCTATGGAGATTTTATTTCTTTATGAAAGGGTTTTGTGTATATAAAAACTGTCGTAACATTTGTTTTTTGACGACTTCATAAAGGGTTATCTTTTTTGTAGGGTATTTAAACTATTTATTGAGGCTATGGATTATAAAAGTTATTTTATTGTATGTTTGTTTTAAGCTAATTATTCAATGCATAAATTTGATGATGTCGGAAAAACCGTTAATTCATGTCTATTGTTTAATAGATTTTTATTATTTAGAAAATTAGTAATGTGCAGTTTCTCATGGAGGCACAAAGGGCATGGGTCATCCCAAGTTTTACATGTTCTAGTCCTGTTTATAATTTTCCATTTTTCTTTAGGTGTCCTATTTATTTCCTTCAGATGCAAAAAATATTTAGATAGAGAAGTCTGATTTCTTTTATTTATATTGCTGAAAGAGCACTTATGCTGCCTCCATCTGGCTTTAAATTCATTCTTCGTGGACCAAATGTATATCATATTAGTATTAGGACTCTCAGTGGATGAGATAGTACATTGGTATACCACAGATTTGATGCAGCATTTATTTTCTAATGGGAAGTCTTCTGGGTTTCTACAATCACACAATTTTTCACTGTTATTGTCTGATTTAAGTGTAGGGTTTTTATTAATACTATTCAGGCATAGGGGTTTGTTCAGGATTTTATTATTGTGTTTTTTTATTATACTTTCTAGATTTTCAGTGCAGCTGTAACTCAATTTTAGGGTGTTCTTATTAAATATATTACTAAGCCTACTATTGGTGGGGAAGTGTTTATCAATTAAAGCTAAGAATTTCTGTCCTAGTTTAATACTAACCATTTGGTTGAACGGAAGATATACCAAATGATTTTTCTTTTCCTGTTTTTTTCTTCTGGCCAGTGCAATTGTTTCTATAGTTAATGTTTGCATTTTTGTAACCACTATTTTTTTAGGGCAGCGTTATAGAAGCTATTGTGTTGTTGGAATATTTCTTTGTTAGCGGAGTTAATGCTAATTCTATTTTCTATTGATGAGGGTATATGTTTAATTATGGATGGAGGGTGGTTTCACTTCGGGTGTATATATAAGGGGTTAGTATTCGGTTTTCTATAAGGTTGGTATGTGTTGCTTACTAAATCTAGAGTTACGTCGAGGAAGTTTACCCTTTTCAATTTACTACAGACTTATCTTTTTTAAATTCACTAAATATA
The DNA here is from genome assembly GCA_963932145.1 of Acanthosepion lycidas. Classification (NCBI taxonomy): domain Eukaryota; kingdom Metazoa; phylum Mollusca; class Cephalopoda; order Sepiida; family Sepiidae; genus Acanthosepion; species Acanthosepion lycidas. Next base: position 7,396,045 of record OZ010615.1, on the reverse strand, counting down.
CTTTTTCTGATTTTCTCTATTTTAAAACTAGTAGAACTCCTCACCACCCTGAGCCCGTCATCTCTATACAGTCCGATGTCCTTAATATCAATTTCGCGGTGCGCAGTTAAGTTGTACAGTATTAAAAGACCGACAAGGTCAGAAGACTCTGCAGAGCCTAATGATCCCATAGGGATGTCAAAAATATATATATAGGAAAGAGGTTATAGTTGTTCCAACGAGAGAAATGTGTATATTTTAAAAAGAAACTGCAAACGTTTTTGGTTATATGTGAATTTTTGGGAAATATATATTATACTTTATTTTCCATGATTTTGCTACACGGGTTTCCAGTTTCGCGACTTTCTTCAGGCAAAGAGTGGATATCTCCACATATTATTAAAGAGATAGACAGATATGAATAGACTGGGATAGATAGATAGATAGATGTGAACAGACTAAGATAGATAGATGCGAACAGATATATATATATATATATATATATGTGTGTGTGTGTGTGTATGTGTGTGTGTGTGTGTGTGCACGTTTCATTAAATAATATAGACAAGTGTTGTCTATTTATTTTATGCAAATTTTTTCATAACGTCTGAATGAATGAAAATATGCTGTCTAAATACACACACAATATATATATATATATATATATATATAGAGAGAGAGAGAGAGAGGGGGATAGATAGATAGATAGATAGATAGATAGATAGATAGATATGAACAGACTGAGATAGATACATACATACATATGACTGACTGAGATAGATAGATAGATAGATAGATAGACAGATAGATAGATAAACAGACTGTGATAGATAGATAGATAGATAGATAGATAGATAGATAGATAGATAAACAGACTGCGATAGATAGATAGATAGATAGATAGACTGCGATAGATAGATAGATAGATAGATAGATAGATAGATAGATAGATAGATAGATAGATGTGAGAAGACTGGAACAGATAGACGAAAAATCATTGACTCTTAACCAGTTTTCCCATAATTATTGCCCCGGGAAAAAAAATTAACGTTCAACTCAACAAATTTATCTAAGAAATAAAATACGTTGCAAATAAGAAGAAAACAATATCAAATTGAAAAATCAATAAGAATCAATAAATCGATGAGAAATCAAATGACATAGTAATTTTAGGCCAGCCCATCGATTGCTTCATCGAGGAACAGAAGGGGGAAAATAAAACAGCATAAATCACAATATTGAAATTAATTTGATTTTTACAACTCATCAACACTTTATGGATGATTTAAAACTGAAGTTAAGCAACATCGAACTTGGTTGGTATCTAGATGGGTGACCCTTTGGGAATACCAGGTGCTGTAAGCTTGGATGTGCGGGTGGCGTAAAGAGTTTAGGGCGGCGTAACATTGATCGATTGGTTCCCGTACTATCACCGAAGTTAAGCAACGTCGAGCCTGGTCAGTACCTAGATGGGTGACCGCTTGAAAATACCAGGTTTTGTAAGCCTGTATGTACGGTGGCGTAAAGGGTTTACGGCGGCATCACATTGATCGATTGGTTCCCGGACGATCACAGAAGTGAGCCTGGTTAGTAACTAGACAGGTGCCGTGAGGATGGATGTGCGGGTGGTGTAATGGATAATGGCTTGAAATTATTCATCGGGGGTCCGAGTTCCCGTCCAAACACCATAGTTAAGCAACGTCGAGCCTGGTCAGTACCTAGATGGTTGACAGCTTGGGAATACCAGCTGCTCTAAAGTTGGGTGTGCGGGTGGTGTTATGGATAATGCTTCGGAATTATTAATCAGGGAGCCGATTTCCCGTACGATGACCGAAGTTAAGCAACCACGAGCATGATCAGTACCTAAAGGGGAGACCGCTTGGGAATACCAGGTTCTGCAAGCTGGGATTTGCGAGTACTTTCGTATATAAAAATGTATTGCTGGTATTTTTACTAAAAAATATATTTTTCATAGCGTTTTATTTTTGTTTTTGTTTTTTTGGGGGTGGGGTCACAATTTAGTTGGGAACCTAACAGATGTTACCAACTCGGGTTAAGGTGGACCTGGGAACGGCAGTAGTTAAGAGATGGTTCCAGGCTCCTCCGAAACTCCAATCTCACAATCAGAGCCCTTGCTTCTGGAAGGGAAGACCTGGAAACAATACCAGTTAAGAAGTGCTTCGACGCTCCTGAGAGCCTCCAATCTCCCGATCAGGGCCCTTGCTGCTGGAATGGAAGACCTGAGAACTACAACATTTAAGATGTCTTTCCACGGTCCTCGAAGCCTCCAATCTCCCGATCAGAGCCCTTGCTTCTAGAAGGGAAGACCTGGGAACAACAGCAGTTCGGTGGTTCCACGCTCCTCAGACGCTCCAATCTACCGATCAGGGCCCTTGCTGCTGGAAGGGAAGACATGGGAACAACAGCAGGTGGTTCCAAGCTCCTCTGAGCCTCCAATCACCCGATCAGAGCCCTTGCAGCTGGATGGAAATACCTGGGAACAACAGCAGTTAAGAAGTGGTTCCAAGGTGCTCAGAGCCCCCAAACACCCGATCAGTGCCCTTGTATCTTGAAGGGAAGACCGGTAACAACAGCAATTAGGTGGTTACTCGCGCCTCAGAGGCTTCAATCCCACGACCAGAGCCCTTGCTCCTGGAAGGGAAGACCTGGGAACAACAGCAGTTAAGAGGTGGTTCCATGCTCCCCATAGCCTCCAATCTCCCGATCAGAGCCATTGCTTCTGGAAGGGAAAACCTGGGAACAACACCACTTGAGAGGTTTTATCTGTTTGAGGTCGTACAACTTGACAGAGCACGCCCATAATGTTAATATCTCGGAAACGATAAAGTGCGCGAAAGACGAAGATAATAATCTGGGTGATGGAGTGAAATGTGGTGAAGATTTACGGAGACTTGCTGTCACTTTACCAAGATTGACAAGCAACATATTGCTGCGAAATCAGTTTAGGTATAAAATATTAGTCATTTTTATTACTTTGAAAATAACGGAAAAGCCACCACAATTTAGCTCAGTTCAATTGTATATTATGACCCAGCCAGACTCTCTTGCTAATTACAAAAATTTCTGACAGTTACTAAGAATTACTTCTCGCAAAATGAAAAAGAGGATGTCATTTCTTTTCTTTTTTCTTATCGATTTACGTTCAGAAATATCTTGAATCCTTTTTTCCAAGGTCTTTCTTCTCTCTCTCTCTCTCTCTCTCTCTCTCTCTCTCTCTCTCAATATATACATATATATATATATATATATATATATATGAGACCTCTTATGTAGCGAGTTGGAATCATATTTTTAAATAAATAATTATATGTATGCTCTACTTTCGTATCGAGCACTATTTTTTAAAAATAATAACAAAAATACGAAGGAACTTTGGATTATTTACCAAACCAGTTTCTTTCCTATTTTCTATAATATTTTCACACACACACACATATATATATATATATATATATATATATGTTGATTTCATGCAGAGTTTTCAGGATTTGGTTTATTCCATACAATACTGTGAGTTTAGTGGCTGATGGACTTCAAGACCAAGTAAAATTTAACTGAGATTATTTCAATTATTTTAGCTACTCCATTAGTGATCTGAAAAGTAATTTAAATATAAATACATACATACAAACATAAGATCAGACCAACATACATGATATGTGCATACATACTTGCATACATACATACATACATACATACATAATAAACAGACTGCGATAGATAGATAGATAGATAGATAGATAGATAGATAGATAGATAGATAGATAGATAGATAGATAGATCATGAACAGGCTCAGATAGATAGATAGATAGATAGATAGATAGATAGATAGATCATGAACAGGCTCAGATAGATAGATAGATAGATAGATAGATAGATAGATAGATAGATAGATAGATAGATCATAAACAGAATCAGATAGATAGATAGATAGATAGATAGATAGATAGATAGATAGATAGATCATAAACAGGCTCAGATAGATAGATAGATAGATAGATAGATAGATAGATAGATAGATAGATAGATAGATAGATGGGCACTTCGAGGTGATATAATGGTTAGCAAGCTTGTCTGACTAGAACATTTACGACCGAGTAGTGACTTCGATCCTCACTGGGTGCCGCATACTTTCGGCTCTGTGGCACATCGCCACAGCTAAGCTACGCTTGGAAAATCACTAGATAGATAGATAGATAGATAGATAGATAGATAGAGCTGATTTTATTCGCCTAATATCGTAACAGTATAAAATCTCTGTCGACTTCCCCGGTGGTTATGAGCAACTGATTCGATTAAGTCGATAAATTCCCAATTCCTTCCACGTAGTCGAGAAAAAAATCTGCCTTGAAGCGAAAGATCTTCTTTAGGGATTCACGTGCGATTATTTGTCGTTTTAGACTCTAGCAGAGTGTCGCTTGTTGAGTCGAGTCGACACAATAACAACGGGGGACTCACCTGAATGCAGAGGTCGCGATCCGCGCAAAGTTCTGGGGGGATGAACACATTCATTGGAGAAATTACCGGCCTTAAATCTCGCACAGAGACACAGATATATATATATATATATATATATATATATATATATATATGTGTGTGTGTGTGTGTGTGTGTGTGTGTGTGTGTGTATTATATATTTGAAAGTATATACATATTTAAATATATATATATTTAGAAATATTTTTAAATATGCATATTAAATAAATAATTATAAAAAATTATTTTAATACATACATATATATATTTAAAAGCATATATATTTAGAAATACAAATATAGATAACTAGACTCGTTTCGAAAAACTCTCGAATTTTTGATTTGCAAATAATCAAATCAATCTCGAGGGAAAAAAAGATTTTAAAAAAAGAAAGAGCTACAAACATGAACTACTGCCGAATAAAATCGCACAGATGCAGGTATGAAGCCCAAAGAAAAAACCCCGATACGAGTAGACAACTAATTAACAAAAGAGCTCAATACAATCGTAGAGCAGACCTAGATACACCTATGTATATTTAAAATATATATATATATATTTAAATATACATATTAAAAAATTATTATAAAAAATTATTTTAATACGTATATAAATATTTAAAATTTAAATTTATTTAAATTTAAAAATATTTATATGTTTAAAAATATTTTAAAAGTACAAAAAAATAATCATAAAAAATAATTTTAATACATATTTATATATATATTTAAAATTATTAGGTTGGCGCAAAAATAATGTCGTTTTCTCACATAGTAACATATGTGAGAAAACGACATTATTTTTGCACCAACCTAATATATATATATATATATATTTCAAAACATACATATTTACAAATATTTTTAAATATACATATTAAAAAAATTATTTTAATGCATACATACATATATATATACATATACATACATACATATATATATATATATATATATATATATATATATATATATATATATATATATATATATATATATCCGACTTTCCCGACGTAATCGACGTATGAGAATCAACCAGCTCAGTTTCTAGAAACTGACAGGTCAGATATCAGCACATTTGATTATAGTGGTGAAGGTTTTGTGAAGAACCAACTGCATTTTTTGAAGGGCCGAATACAGAGACCTGGTGCACTACATGCCACAAGGTACCCCAAACGACACTCCGCAGGTTTTGAATTCAGAGTTGTCCTTCTCGTAGACATGTTGCCATCCACGGCTATAGAACCCTGTCTGTCATGCTATTCGACTAGAATTTGAACTCGGCTCTCCGATTTCTCGATTCGCGCCCGTATACATATATATATATATATATATATATATATATATATATATATATATATATATATATATGTAGATAGATATATAGATGCACATTACATTGAATACATTGAAGTTCCTTTTAAATAGTTTTTGATAGATAGATAGATAGATAGATAGATAGATAGATAGATAGATAAAAAATGAAAAGAGATAGATAGATAGATAGATAGATAGATAGATAGATAGATAGATAGATAGATAGATAGATAGATTGCATTGTGTCCAATGAGATTATTGTGTGAAAAAGTATTTACCTGATCAGGTTATTATATCAGTCCATCCATTATCTATCTATCTATCTATCTATCTATCTATCGCAGTCTGTTTGTTTATCTATCTATCTCTTTTCATTTTTATTTATCTATCTATTTATCTATCTATCTCTTTTCATTTTTATCTATCTATCTATCTATCTATCTATCCCAATATGTTATTTGAACGCACGTTTTTCTCATTGTTAATTTTCTTGGTCACATTTTCCCTTACAATTCGCCCGTTCTTCCCTCCCCCGCCTAATTACTTACAAATCTTTCAAAGCACCTAACCATCTACCAAAAACTACTTCCAAATCCTCAATAATTTTCACTGCTGATTGCCATTGATGGTTGCAATAAGAGTAATAACAGTGCCGCGTGCCAAATGCGACCGAGTAAAATGCGTGCTCATTGGCGAGTGTACTGAACCGAAGTTCGTACTTTCTGAGGTCACAATAGTGTGATGACTTGTACTCAAATCTAACAAAGTCTGTGGCTAAATACTAAGGAAGATGCGCATAATCTGATACATTGCGAAAAATATTTTCTTTTGAAAAGAGAGTCAGTATATATACAGAAAACATGACGCTAAAATCCCAAGTCCCATTTTAAAGGGGCCTTTCTAATTAGTTTTAAAAAGTATTTTGAAACGAGAAAAAGTATTGATAAACGTGAAAAAAAAGTATTGATAAACGGAAAAAACGTATTAAGAAAAGGGAAAAAAGTATTAAGAAACATGGGAAAAGTATTAAGGAACACGGGAAAAGTATTATGAAACATGGGAAAAGTATTAAGGAACACGGGAAAAGTATTATGAAACATGGGAAAAGTATTAAGGAACACGGGAAAAGTATTATGAAACATGGGAAAAGTATTAAGGAACACGGGAAAAATATCATGAAACATGGGAAAAGTATTAAGGAACACGGGAAAAGTATTATGAAACATGGGAAAAGTATTATGAAACATGGGAAAAGTATTAAAGAACACGGGAAAAGTATTATGAAACATGGGAAAAGTATTAAGGAACACGGGAAAAGTATTATGAAACATGGGAAAAGTATTATGAAACATGAGAAAAGTATTAAGGAACACGGGAAAAGTATTATGAAACATGGGAAAAGTATTATGAAACATGGGAAAAGTATTATGAAACATGAGAAAAGTATTAAGGAACACGGGAAAAGTATTATGAAACATGGGAAAAGTATATGAAACACGGGAAAAGTATTATGAAACATGGGAAAAGTATTATGAAACATGAGAAAATGTCATAAAAGAGTTCTTTCATGTAGTTTTTGTTGTGTGTGGATCATTTTGTTTAGCGGCATATCAACCTCTATAGATTATATAATGTCAAAATCTAAATATTTTGAACACAGTTTGATGTCTTCAACTAAATATATTTTGAACGCAATTGTATGTCTTCAACTACATATATGTATTGTTGGTCATTTTGTTTAGCGGCATATCAACATCTCTATGGGTTATTTAATATCGAAATCTAAATATTTTGAACACTGTTTGATGGCTTCAACTAAATATATTTTGAACGCAATTGTATGTCTTCAACTACATATATGTATTGTTGGTCATTTTGTTTAGCGGCATATCAACATCTCTATGGGTTATTTAATACCTAAATCTAAATATTTTGAACACAATTTTATAGCTTCGACTAACTATATTTTGAACGCAATTTTATGCCTTGAACTACATATATGTATTGTTGGTCATTTTGTTTAGCGGCATATCAACATCTCTATGGGTTATTTAATACCGAAATCTAAATGTTTTGAACACAATTTTATGACTTCAACTAAATATATTTTGAACGCAATTATATGTCTTCAACTACATATATATATTGTTGGTCATTTTGTTTAGCGGCATATCAACAGCTCTATGGGTTATTTAATATCGAAATCTAAATATTTTGAACACAATTTTATGGCTTCAACTAAATATATTTGAAATGCAATTGTATGCCTTCAACTACAGATAAAATGTATTGTTGGTCATTTTACTTTCATACTTTTTTTGGGGGGTTACTATTTGCCCATAGCTGGAACCCTAACAGGTGCTACCACCCTGTGTAAGGGTAGACCTGGGAACAAAAGAAATATTAAAGTGGTTCTCAAAACCTGCAATCTCCTGATCAGTGGCTGCTAACATACCTTGTACAAAATCTTTTACGTACAAGGTATACTAGCATACACATTGATAGACGCCGATGAAACTACGCTACTCAGGAGATACATACGGGCACTAACTTATCCACGAAGATCTTCATAACCCCATCCGACAAAGGAGACGGGGTAGTTATAATGGGCAGAATCCCTCTTAAAGAAAGACAGGACCTAAACAAAAGCCAATGAACAAATAGTAAAAACAGGCACACAAGAGTTCACCGAAACAGTTCAGAAATTATTTAAAAATGAAAAGAAATATTGGACCAGATTTATAGAATACATCCCTGCCACACACACACTATATGGCTTCCCCAGAACACTCGATATACCCATTGTGTCTGGTATCAACAGTGCACCTCACAAATAACCTAGAACCATTGCAAATGTCTTTTAAGTTCGTTGCTAGGGACCATCAGAACAACACACACCAAACATTCTCGTGACTTAATCCAGAGAATACGAAACGTGAATATGGGAAACATTGTTATAGCGAGATTAGACCTCAAATCATTATAGACCAACATATCTATCACGAGAAGCCTCAACATATTGTGAAACCACCTCAAAAGTGCAAAGAAAAGCTTCCTCTACCCGTCCACAAAATTATAAAAATATGCAAACTAATCACTAATCGCTGTTTCTTCTCTTTCAACAATATTCTCTACAAGCAAAAATTCTGCTTACCCATGGGATCACCTCTCAGTTGTATTCTCGCTTACCTTTTTCTAGAATTCTTACAATCCGGTCTATTTAGACGTATCATACCAAACAGCTCTACTTACCTAAGATCTATAGACAACGTTCTCTTATTGTATCCCCAAGATACAAACCTATCAGACATAACAATAATGAAATAGAATGAGGTAGAAAAAAACCATTGAATTCAAACACGAATTTGAAATAAACAATTCTCTACTTCCCCTCGACATCTTATTAATACGCAACAACGAGAAATTAAATTTTAAAGTTTATCATACACCCACAAACAATAACGACCTAATCAACTTCTATTCCCACCACAACCAAAAAATAAAATCTAGACTAATCACAGGATTCTATCTCAAAGCCCTTAGGTTATGTAGCCCAGAATACATAAATAAAGAAGAGAAATATATTGAGGAAACTTTCAATCTTCTCCCTTGCCGATATCATTTTATCCACAACGCTAAAAATCAAGCTTACAAAATCCACAGTGCCAAAAAAAAATAGGCACCGCCAATAACACTGACAATTCATAAACCTGACCTCCAACACTCTTTCTAATAAACTTGCAAGCAAATTACTTATCCCTAATACCAAGATCGTTACCACCACCTCCAAGACAATCGGGGATATAATTAGGACGAAAAATAAGCCCAACACCAATTCAAATGCCGGGATTTATTAAATTAATTTTTTACAACGCAAAAATGTTTATATGGGTGAGACATCATGTGATCGAAATGCCCGCATCTACGAACACAAGAGAGACTTGCATTTGGATAAACGATCTAACTGGACATAACTTTGACTTCATCTAATGCCGCACTAATTAAAAAACAACATAATTCTTTAAGGAGAAAATACATTGAAAACTTAATAATAACATTATTACCAACTATAAAGAAACTCCTAAAACATTACAATACATCGCCATCTTTCTTTGAATCCACTCTTAAAGAATCTAACATATATCTATCTAATACAAAGAATACATGCTTAAAGGACACACAAACGTAAAGACAACAGAACTCCCACTAGAGAGACAAACATACACAATTACGAATAGACCTTACCATCCGATGCCCACTTAGACATACAAGAATCGTCCCAAACTATACAGAATTATCTACGGTTTTAATGCACATGACACGTGTCTAACCAATGAGAATTGACCCAAACATAGTTGAAAATAAAAGTTTCTCTCTCCTTCTCTCTCTCTCCTTCTCTCTCTCTCCTTCTCTCTCTCTCCTTCTTTCTATCTATCTATCTCTATCTCTCTATTTTTGAGATGAAGCATTGTAATTATTTATATTAGTTACATTGTTCAGACTTTTGTCCTCATCTTTATTGCCATATTCACGACGCTCAGAACGATTGTTAGCTGTCAAGGCTCTGTGTGCCACCCTCGCATCCTTGTAGATATAATTGGCCCATTAATAGGAAAAACACCTTCATCTCTCAGAAACTCGGCCCACTTCGTTGAAATAATCAAACATGCTCCCATCTAATCTAACTGGATGATGAAACGACGTGGTCAGTTTGTTCAGCAAGGTACCCACAGAGGAGGCACTCTCGGTAGTCAAGGACAGATTCACCTCGGACATCCCTGGGAGAACGAACCAATATATCAATAGATAAACTGATGGAGATGCTGACTTTCTGTACACAAACAACACACTTCGGAATTCGATCAGACATACATCAACAGGATAAATGTTTAGCAATGGGTTCACCATTCTCACCAGCAATGGCAAACGTACACATGAAATACTTCGAAGAAATAGCATTAGAGTAAACACCACTAAAGCCAAACCTATGTTTGAGATACGTAGATCACACCTTTATAGTCCGGCCACACCAGGAAAAGTTCCACCTACTCATGGGCCATGTGAACTCAATGAGATCATCGATACAGTTTACAATGGATTATTTATTACTGTATACAATATACAATAATTGTGGCACATGGCCGAAAGAGGAAATGGGGAGATGTTGTTCTTCGGTAACTGTCCTGTTCCTAGTTAATCACGATGATGGCCCATTCATCCAATACAGTTGATCCATTTACCACAAGAGCTCATTCCTCGCTATTCAATCCTACATACACCACAATACCACATAATCACCGAGGGATCCTACAAAAAAACACCCAATGATATAAAAATTTCAAAATGCCTAAATACAAAAATATATAAAAAATATATACAGTTTACAATGGAGAGAGAAAACGACAAGAAACCCGCATTCCTGGCTGTACTAATATCTCGAACAGAACATGGGTTCAAGACATACTTATACTAAAAGCCAACATTCACCGAAAAATAGCTTAACTTCAATTCCCACCATCCATACATTGTAATGAAAGGGATCGTTCGCTGCTTACAAATCATGCAAGGGTCATAAGTGGCGCCCAAGAGACATATGAACAAGAAATGGTCAGTATAAGCAGTACCCTACAAAGTAACAACCGCCCTGGGTAGATGGCAGCTGCTCCAATAGAAGGGAACAAGGGGATAACGACACTCAGAAAACAGCTTCGGTCTGCCTACCCTATGGGAAGGGATTATCGGAGGAAATAAGAAAGATTCGTGGTTCAAATAACATCAGGATGACATTCAAAAATGGTTCGATACTTCGCAGGCTCCTCTTCCGAGTAAGACCCCATAGAGGAGAACAGGTCTAAGAACTTCGTGTACGCCATCCCATGTAGCTGTGGTAAGAAATACAAAGGAGAAACAGGCCACCTCCTTAAGGAAAGACTGCAAGAAAATGGTAAAGTTGTAAAACGTGGGGTAAAAGAAAAATCAGGCGTAGCTTACCACATATGGCGGGAAAAGGGGGGTCACTGTCCCCTCTGGGGTGAGGTTGAAATAATAGACAGAGAGCATCACTGGAAAACACGAAAACTTCAGGATTCAGCACATATGCTACGCTAAAAATCTCCTGAGCCGACCAAGCATAGAAATGAATACAATACGGGAACCAGTAATACGGGGTGCTAGAGAAAAGGAATAAAAACAAAATTGCAATATGAGCTCTGATAAAAAAAATGATAACTGAGTCATTAAGTTTATAAGACCAAAAAATCCACACACTATCAAATGGATAAAAGTGTTGGCTAGACCCAATGACTAGACCTAAAGAGTTGTTAGTTCAATACCTCGCTACTGCAGTGCTGAACAAAAACTTGGACGGTTGAGTTAAAGAGAAGTAACTGAGCTATCCTGAAGAGGCGTGGGACTAGAAAAATCTACCCTGGGAGACGGAATAAAGGGTTCAGTTCGAAATTCCAATCACCAAAATTCCCGGATAATAATTATAAGCAAAAATTTTAATTTCTGGCTAAAAAATATCAACTATGAGTGTAACAAGAAAGTTCTTAAATGTTTGTAGCAGCAAAGTTTTATATTAAAATATTATAATTTAATTTTTTTTTTAAGAAATTTTAAAAGTTACCTCCCTTGCACAATTAAAAAAATTGAATTTGAAAGGTTGTTGTGTAAAACGAACAGTGAAAAATTATTTTGAATTTACGGAGCTAGTGTATTTTAACCCCTGAAGATGTACTAGGAATTTTATTTTATGTTTCCTTATAAAATCAAAAACTTGAAGACGAAATACTTGTTTGTCAACCGAAATAAATTTAAATAAAATTCTCACTTAAAATTTTGAAAAACTTAGCGTTGCGTCTTTGCACGTACCGAGATTGTTCATAACCGTCATTAATAGCAGATATTCAAAAAACATCTTTCGGTCGACAAACAGGTATTTCTTATTCAAGTTTTTGATTTTATAAGGAAAAAACACATGCCTGATGATGAATAGAGGACTATTCGTAAGTACTATCATTTTAACATCAAATAAACTGAAAACTACAGACATCAATGGTTTCGACGAGGATCACTTCACTCTATGGATTAACAGTATTTTAATGCATATATTATGTTTCTAGTGACGGATGTCACCATTAATCGCATTAATATTTCTGATTGATTCTATGTGTGATTATTTCTTTGTATGTAAATTATATGCTGCCTAATGTTTTATGTTTATATATATATATATATATATATATATATATATATATATATATATATATATATATATGATTCCTTCGCTACATAATAGTTCTCATGTTTCAAAAACGAGAGCCGAAAACCTCAATATAATTATTAAAATTAAATTGAATTAAAGTATCGAGCCCTGTTTCATCCTCAAGAAAAAAATTAGAAAATTCCTAATAGTGTAGTCGTGAAGGAATCATTTTTTTTTTTTTTTAAATAATTATAATTTAAGCTCTACTTCTGTATGAAGCACTGCTTTTTTAAAAATAAAAACAAAAATACTAAAGAACTCCGGATTATTTACATAACGTGTTCTTTCTTATTTTTCTACATATCTGCATATATATATATATATATATATAATCATTCACAGACAGACTGTTTTGCAGTATCACAGCTCTTCGGAGTGGCTAGTTGTCCGATTACTTCAATCCGGGATCGAAACCCGATCGATTTGGCGTTAGTCAGAGATTCTACTCTTATGCTATCGACGCACGGCAGAGAGGAATGGAAATTTTAACGTTTTCTATGTGAAATACTCCAGTGGACAGGAGAGCTCAATTCAATTCGGTTGGAGAGCAATGCGTTAATAACGGTATGAGCCATTGTTTTTAGAATTACGCTTTTCTCAAGAGAGCACAAACGGGTTTTTCCCCGGAGCATATATTACACTGGAATATATAGAACTCGAATATAGAGAACATTCGGACAGTTCTTACACATTATAAGATCACAATAGAAATTGAATAAAAAAAATGCTTAATCGCAGTACCTTGTCAGTCGTCTTTAATTAAACATGTATAAAAGAGGGATTGCTACTTCTAACTACCACACAGGCACTACATTGATTCTTGATAGTGACTACGATAGTACTTGCACAAAAATAGCAAAAGAATATGAATTTCGAAGAGTTTATCTACCTCTTTGAACTGAAAAACACCTTATCGGAAAATTGGTAAAATTTTAATGAAATTTATATGTATAAATACTTACTGCCTAAATAACTCTGACTGGAAAACTACCACGGTTTCGACTGTCAAGGTCTCGTCAGGTGGTTATATATATATATATATATATATATATATATATATATATATATATATTAATAAAGATACATAATACCCCACGCCGACAGTACGACTCGGTTTGGTTTGGTTTGGTTTGTTTTGTTTTACGTCATATCAATCTCAATGGATCATTTAATGTCGACAACTTTTTTTTTTCTCCTGGTAATATTTTTGTTTTGTCAAAAATCTGTTTCTATTATTTTTTTCCCTCAAAAACGTATAGCTGGTAATATTAGTTTTTCAAAAACGTATAGCTGGTAATATTATTTTTTTTCGAAAACGTACAGCTGGTAATACTATTTTTTTTTTTCAAAAACGTATAGCTGGTAATATTTTTTTCCTCAAAAACGTATAGCTGATAATATTATTTTTTCAAAAACAGCAAATATCAATAAATATTATTTTTTTAATAAACGTATTGCTGGTAATATTATTTTTTCAAAAACGTATTGCTGGAGAAACGTATAACTGGTAATATTATTATCAGAGCCTTGCTGTTGGATGCAGTTTATCGTCTTACCCAGGACGCGGATGTAGTTTATCGTCATACCCAGGACCCGGATGTAGTCTGGGTGTTAACTACCTGCCCACAGCTGGAACACCAACAGGTGCTACCAACCCGCGTCTGGGTGGACCTGGGAACACCAGCAACCAACAGGCGGTTCCACGCTCCTCAAAACCTCTTGCTGTTGGACGTAGTTTATCGTCTTACCTAGGATACGGATCTAGTTTATCGTCATACCCAGGACGCGGATGTAGTTTATCGTCTTACCCAGGACACAGATGTAGTTTCTCGTCTTACCCAGGACGCGGATGTAGTTTATCGTCATACCCAGGACGCAGTACGACTCGGGGTTTCATGCACTATGCAATCATCAATTACTAAGTACTGATCACATCCTGGTTAATATTTCTGTGTCTAGTAGTTTCGTGGTGCTGTTTGGATAAGTTATTACTGCTGTTAAATATTTAATAGTATTGTAATCTAAATTTGAATATAAATTTTGGCTTAAACTTACACTTAAAATTGAAAATTAAAAATTAGAAAATCTAATTTCAGTTTAAAAAATGATGTCTAAGAATGCTGTTGATAAACAAATGTTATAAATTAAGAGAGTAATTCCTTTTTTTTTGTTTAAAATAGTTCATGATAAAATTATAATATATATATATATATATATATAGGCAGCAACTTTTCATTAATGCATATTTTATTAAATGATATAGACAAGTTTTGTCAATTTATTTTAAGTTCCTTTCATATCGTCTGATAAGCTTAATAATATTATCATTGAAAGATGAAAGGAAATCACCATATTGATACATGTTTAAATCCAATCTAAGCTTTCAGCTTACATAAACCATTATCAAAGATGACAATTACATTTCAATATATCAAACAACACATGGACGAAACAATAATGATAGTCTGTTTTTATTGCATGAAAAATTTCAAAGCAACGACTAACTCGTGTATACGAGACGCGGAAGCGAAAATCGTGTCGCAGCTCGTGACGTCACACATGACCACGCGAGAGGGAAAACGAGAAGTATTAAGTATGGGAGCCATGGTATAAACAATGGCTTCTGTTATCAATTATAGGCATTCAAGAATATTTGTGGAGATTTCGCAGTTTATTTTGTTCAGGTTACATTTCAACTGTTTTATGTATATAGCTTCAAGAATTTTTAGTTTTCTTTTATTGTTTTCATGTTTAAGTATAGTTGTATTTTCAACAAGGATTTTCCAGAATTGTGTACGCGGCCAGGTGAGTTTATATTTATATAAGCTTTTCTATATTATTTAATAAAACTCGCATTAATGAACATATGTATATATATATATATATATATATATATATATATATATATATATATATATATATATATATAGAGAGAGAGAGAGAGAGAGAGAGAGAGAATTTACTGCGCTACTTAGCGTATTGAACCCTCTACCTTTTTGTTGTCTTTATACTCGCTCTTTTTTTTTCTTTCTTTTTTTTTCTTTGGACTAAGGACTTAAGACACTTGACGATTTTTTTTGCCTTGTTCTAATGTTTTTAGTTGTTTACTGCCAATTTTTCCTCGGCTACCAAGTTGTCCTTATTTGAGTCATCCAAGTGAGTAATACTGTTAATATATATATATATATATATATATATATATATATATATATATGTGTGTGTGTGTGTGTGTGTGTGTGTGTGTGTGTGTGTGTGTGTGACGCGTTCAGCAGAGGGGCGTATTGAATATTTCATAATTTTGCAGCAATAGGCGCTTAAAGGTTTTACCCAGTTTTGATCAACATTTCTTTTCATACTTTAGCCATAAGGAATTGTAAATGTCGGACTACCTTACACTTAAGTAAAATAATAACAATAATAATATTTATGAAGAATTTATTACTGGAAATATCAAGTTTTACGGAAACATTGTTGACAATTATGGATTTAAATTACATAACAAATAAATAAAAATAATATAAATTTTGATGCTATATTCGATTTGATGTTAGATATTTTTCATTTTCTCTTTTGTTATTGGCAGCATTTTAGAATACTTTGGCTGCAATGCTAAGTTTCCTAAGTTGAACAAACTGGAACTATTTCGTTCATGTTTTGTTAACTCCCTTTTCCATTGTTATTTTTAGATCGCTTTCTTCCAGCCATTTTGATGGCCAATAGCAAAATTCTGAAATTTAGAATGATCTTATTCCATTTTAAAAATAAGGTCTTTAAAAAAGAAATATTTCAAATACGACCAAAAATGAAATAATTTGGGCAAAAAACCTTAATGTTTTTACTATAATTATGTAGCAATAATGTAATAAGCTTCGGCGGACAAATCTACGGTTTATGTTACCTCATCTCATTGCATGGTTACGAACTATAAAAATTAAATTGAGCTTGAAATATTGTGTAATCGGCTCTAATTTTTTTAAATACTTGGATATGATGAAGAATTTGTGTCATGTATATATTGAGTTTTTCTAGTCTTCTTAAATTTAATATGTGAATGTCGTATATATATATATATATATATATATATATATATATATATATATATATATATATATATATATATATATATACAAGATCACAAATATGTTGAAAATTAAAAAGAAAACGCTTAAATCTGTTACCTGACGTTTTTGAAGACGTAAAGCACATACGTTCATTCCACACCATAACTATCTGATCACAATTTAAACAATATTCATTCATTAAAAAAGTTTTTGGGAGAATACTCGCTTACATTTGTCTTACCAGACTTTGAATTATGGGACTTTGAGTCTTCCATATGTTTTTTGGCTGACCTTTCAACCATCTGATGAATATTCATGAACCGTCACAAATTTAAAAGCCTTGATAAGCAAATGATATTCTTTCTCATGTATATAAACACTTGCAACTCATCTCATTGCATGGTTACGAGCTATAAACCTAAATTGAGCTTGAAATATTTTGTAGTCGACTCTAATTTTTTGTAAAATCCTTGGATATGACATAATGAAGAATTTGCAGTGAAAAAAGCTATTTTCGATTTTTTATTTGAATATACCGAACGCGTCATATATCCTAGAAAAACTCAAGAAAAACTTCATTGAATTTTCTTTGTCCGCCATGCTTGAAAGAAAGATGGCTGTCCAAATTTACATTAAGTGAGAAATAACATCTGAAAGAGCCGGTCGTTTTTAAAAATGAATTTCGATTCGTTTTTCGTTTACTTGTATACAAATAGCACTAACCAATTTTCATTCTCACAATGTTTTTCGACAACTCCAGCTTCCACCAATATGCCACATTCGTCAATAACACACACCCATCAGATAACCCTACCCTACGCTTGATCCACTCAGCCTCGAGGCACTGTGACTGACCGTGAGATGACCTATTCTTATCAACTCTGTTTGCGGACACAATACGTTGTTTTGCTCTCTCTCTCTCTCTCTCTCTCTCTCTCTCTCTCTCTCTCTCTCTCTCTCTCTCTTTCCCCACCTCTAAATACAATTAAATTCCAGAGAAGGCTTTTCTCCCCCACCAATGTCCCTGTTCATCATTATCTTCGTCCGTAGCAATTATCTTAAGCCGCCAATGCAACTTTGTTATTGTCTATTTACTCTGCGTTATGACCGTTGGGGACGTGGAGTAAGAAAAAAAATGTTTTGTTTTGTTTTTGTTTGTGGAACTCTGGCAAACGACAAAAGGAGAATTCAAAATGGCGATTGTGGAGAATAGCTGTCTTTCGCATTGCACGGTTAAGAGGTCACCATTTGGCATTGTTTTGCAGCTGTCAGTGTTTTGCGAATTCGGGATGCACAAGATTCAGAATATTGAATGAAAGAAGAAGAAGAAGAAGAAGAAGAAGAAGAAGAAGAAGAAGAAGAAGAAGAAGAATGGGAATAAGAAGAAGAAAATAATGGTACCAGATGAAGAAGAAAAAGAAGAAAATAATGGCACAAGAAGAGGAAAAACATAAAGAGGAAAATAATGGCACATGAAGAAGAAGAAAAAGAAGAAGACAATGGCACAAGAAAAAGAAGAAGACAAGGAGAAAATAATGGCACAAAAAGTATAAGAAGATAAAGAAGTAATAATAGCACAAGAAGAAAAATGGCACAAGAAGAAGAAGAAGAAGAAGAAGAAGAAGAAGAAGAAGAAGAAGAAAAAGATGAAAATAATGACACAAAAAAGAAAAAGAAGAATAGGAAAATAATGGCACAGAAAAAAAAAGAAGATAATAATGGCACAAGAAGAAAAAAAAGAAGAAAATAATGGCACAAAAAGAAAAAAGAAAATAATGGCAAAACAAGAAGAAAAGAAAGAAAATACTGACACAAGAAGAAGAAAAAGAAAACGAAGAAAATAATGGCACAAGATGGAGAAGAAAAAGAAGTAAATAACGACAAAAGAAGAAGAATAAAAGTGCAAAATAATGGCTGTTGTCTAGATGTAACCGTAAGTTTTATGCTAAAAGTTTTTTTTCTCGCACTTCTCGATTGTGGAACTCCCTTCCGGCTCCATGTTTTCCAACCAACTTTAATCTGCAAAAATTTAAATACAATGTCAATCGCTACCTACTGTCCTCCTGATTACTCTTTTCTCTTCTCGCTCATTATTAATGTTTCTATTTCTAATTTTTTCCACACCCTGTAACCCCTAGTGTCTTAGTGGCTTTACCCCCTGTCATGGGGTGATACCGATTAACATATATATATATATATATATATATATATTATATACGTTCTTTTTATAGATACAAATATATATATATATATATATATATATTCTTTTTATAGATACAAATATTTAAGTAAATGCTCTGTTTCTAATAAACAGTATTAACGACATTTACCGGCCTGAATGTCCGAGAAATTGCCATACAAAATATTCGTCCTCCGACAGCATAAACATAAAAATTCATGGAGAATTGTCGTTTAAAAACAGTAATAACGACCTTGCTAACCGAAACGCCCTTCTGTGGCTCATCAGGCTATATGACGGTTCTGTATAGGATACAGGTTCGATTCCTGTCGGAGGACGCATAATTTCTATGAACATTTCTCGGACATTCAGGCCGGTAAATGTTGTTTAATACTGTTTATTATAAACAGAACATTTACTTAAATATTTGAATCTATAAAAAGAATGTATAAACATCAAAATGTCTTAAGACAATTGTCGGACCCCTATACAAGGCTAAAGAAATTGTCCAATACCTCAAAATCTCCGGTACAAAGAAATAAAAACAGCAAGTAATAATTTAAAATGAATAGTGATCGATACATTAAGGAGAGCAAAATTAAAATAAATAAATCCTAATTAGCCAGGTACTACCTACCTAGGTTTCACCACATTGGATCTTCAGGGTGAACTGGCAGTTCAACCTGATGATCGCAGGCTATATGACGGTTCTTTGTAGGATATAGGTTCGATTCCTGTCGGAGGACGCAGATTTTCTATGAAATTTCTCAGATATTCAGGCCGGTAAATGTTTTTAATAGTGTTGATTATAAACAGAGCATTTACTTAAATAATTGTATCTATAAAAATATATATATATATATATATATATATATATATATATATATATATATATATATATATATATATATATATATATATATATATATATATATATATATATATTATGTAAATCTGTTTAAACTCGGTGAAATGACGAAAACAAGTTTTTATCGTCTAATGTTCATATCATTATTAAAGAGGAAAGATCAAAGTATTTTGGGGGTATTTTTTTACATTTTTTAATCGTTCCTAGCACGTCCGAAATTTTCGTTAAAAAATTTTTTTTTTTTTTTGTCAAAAAAAAAAAGGACGGATAATCAATCATTTTCAATCATTTTCAATCATTTGATAAAAAAGATGAAAATCTGACATTGATATTCTTTAAAAATCAATTATCATTTTTTCAAAACTGATTTTAATTAAATCAGAAATTATAATGTTTATTTATAATATTTTGAACCAAGCTTAACTTAGCTTCTGTGCCGAAAACATGTAATTTCAAAATAAAACAATGCAGGTCATAAACTTTCGCGTCGGTTGACAGGTGACAAAAGGCAGATTCATGACGTTTAGATAACTTACGAGAGGATAATTCTTTCTACGGATGGACGGAAGTGAAATTATTTAGATTTAAGTGAACAAATTATTTACCTCGTTACTTTTAAGGAAAACTTTCAGCGCTCTAATTTTTTAATTTTTTTTTTTTTGTACTTAGCTTTCATCTTTACGTTTACGATACTTTATGGAAAATATAAAAAAATAAGACTGTTAAGAAGAGTGAGATTAAATTTCATAAGAAAAAGGTATCTAATTAATTTATAGGTACCTTTCTTATGAAATTTTATCAGAAGTGTACATAAAATACTATAATTTTATGTACATTTATTACATTTTACTGTGTTATTTGTATTTCCATTCATTTTATTATTAATTTTGATATTTCATTTATGGAAAAATGTCATAACTGAGATTAATATAAAAATAAGATCATATAACTTAAAGTTTAGCAGTAGTTAAATTTCATAAGATGATACTGATACTTATAGGTACCCTTCTCGGTTGAAATTGAAAAATCAAATTAACTTCTCCATACGTGTTTCGCAAAAGTAAAGGCCTTAACAGCGGAGAACAATTCTGAACTCAAATAATGCAACTAAATTGTATTCTGGTTGGTCTTCCATACTTTATAATTACTGCCCGATTATAAGCACAAAAATTACATTTTTTAATTACCATGGCTCTTCTGATTGGTCCAAACGATACAATTTTCAAAGCGCTAGACAATGATGATCTCATCTGGACACTTTGAAAGGTTGGTGTTGCTTTTAACTAATGTTATAATATTTTTAAAAACTTAATGTAAAAATCTATTATAATTAAAGAAATAACAAATAAGTGTATTAAAAATACAATTTTCATTGAAAAAATTTTTTGCTTTCAGAAAATATTATCCATATTCATAAAACAACTAAAAACAAATAAAAGCATTTGAAATTAAATAATATATTTGTTTTATTGAGTTTTGTATGTTACAATTCAGAGCTGATTTTCAGGTACGTTGGCTCCAATTAAAAAAAAAAAAAAAAATGATTTGCATTCTTCAAAGCCCTGTGCTTTTAACTATTGTAATCACTAAGGTCTGCGCGCTCGAATTTCTAGAGTTTTTCATAAAATTAGTTATGGGGGTGTTAATAAATATATAAAAAATATTTCTGCCATAACTTTAATAAAAAAAAAACATATTTATAATAATTTCGATCATCTGTGAATAGTTTCTGAAAGTTTCATTAACATTTGACAATTCTTTTTATTTTTGCAAGATTTTCCAAATTAATGTGTGTAATACCAAAGAAACGTGCCAAAAATTATCGATATTATTTACTAGCCCATGTTGGTACAAAGAGAAACAAGGTTTTTTTAATCAAAATTTAGAATGTTCTAAAAAGAAGCAAAAATTTTAAAAAATAATTAAAAAAACTTTGGTCTTTTCTCTTCATAAAAACATAAGCATTTAGACGTTAAAATTTTGTTTTCATAAAGTTTGGCGTCTTTTTCATCAGACTATGCTCTCTTTTTTAGCGATTTCGTGGAGGTACCTAATATATATATATATATATATATATATATATATATATATATATATATATATATATATATATATATATATATATATACAGTAGCGGCCATAATATAAGGAACGGAAACAACAAAGACATAAATATGTGTATTACTTAAAATGTAATGCATAATTAGCAATGAATTTTTTACCAAATAAAGATTAGGGTGTAATGCATATTATACAAAGTTACAAAAATTTTCATAATAGTTTTTTTTTTTTATATAAAGATTAAATGGAACAAAGGAAATAAGCTACTGGTCAAAAGTTAAGGAACGATGTTAATAATTTGCATAGACTTTTAATTTACATTGTAAAAAAACTCGATGGAGCTTTTCAACAATAAGTAAAAAAGTTCATTTATCATTAGGACTTTATTTTTAAGCAATATGGCAAATTCTACACGCAAAATGCACTCTTTTGAAGAAAAAAACTCATTATCGCTAACTATCAAGAAAAAAAGTCAATTTCAGAAATTTCTGATATTGTTCATAGGTCTAAAACTGTCGTTCATCTCTGTAATTAGCAGGATTAAAACCGATAAAACGTTAGATGCAAAAACAAAAACCGGCCGACCTTCAAAAACATCGCAAAGAGAGGATCGAAGAATTGTTAGAATATCTACAAAAAACCGTTTTGAAACTGCTACATCAATTGCCCGTAAATTTAATGAAGAGATAGATAATAAGATCTCAAGGAAAACGGTTTCTCGCAGGTTAAGAAATGCATGCCCGTATTCCAGCTTCGAAGCCTCTCATTTCAAAGCGAAACCAAAGGGCACGCCTGGAGTATGCGAGAGAACATGTTGTTTGCACTGACGCACAATGGGATACAGTTCATTTCAGTGACGAGTTCAAGTTTACTATATTTGGTTCTGAAGGCAAAACGTACGTACGCCGTAGAACGGGTGAAAGACTGTCTTCTCAATGTGTCAAGAAAACCGTTAAGTTTGGTGGCGGCAGTGTGATGGTGTGGGGAATGATTTCATCTGCAGGAGTTGGCCCTATCATCCGCGTACATGGCAATATCAATGCTGAGATTTACAAAAGGCTTTTTCAGCAAGATGTGGTACCAAGATTGCACCATAATCTTTATGAATCTCCTATTTTCATGCAGGACAATGCACCTTGCGACAAGGCTCAGAAGGTTATGGCTTTATTTGAAGAAGGAATCGCCCTAATGAAGTGGCCAGCCCAGAGCCCCGACCTGAATCCAATAGAAAATGTTTGGAAGATAATTGGAGAAAGAAGCTCAGAAAAGAAACCCGGAAAACCAGGATCACCTATGGGAGTTATTGAAAGACGAATGGGAGGGAATTACTGCTGATTTTTGCTAGAAATTAATTAGATCATGTGGTCGACGATGCAGAGAAGTCATTGAAAATAAGGGGATGTTTACCAAATATTAAATTTTGTTGATATTTTTTTCACAATCAAGTATTAACAAGATCGTTCCTTAACTTTTGTCCAGTAGCTTATTTCCTTTGTTCCATTTAATCTTTATTTAAAAAAAACAAAAACTATTAGGTTGGTGCAAAAATAATGACGTAATAATGTCGTTTTTTGACGTCAAAAATTAATACGTCATTATTTTTGCACCAACCTAATATTATGCAAAACTTTGTAACTTTGTATATTTATGCATTACACCCTAATCTTTATTCGGTAAAAATTTCATTGCTAATCATGCATTACTTTTTAAGTAATACACATATTTATGTCTTTGTTGTTTCCGTTCCTTATATTATGGCTAATACTGTATATATATATATATATATATATATATATATATATATATATATATATATATGATTCCTTCGCTACATAAGAGTTCTCATGTTTCAAAAATGGTGAAATCCCTTCGCTAACAAAATTTTAAATGTGCATTAACCTAAAAATCACTCAATAAATATTATGATCCTTGTTTTTAAAAATTATAAGCAGTATAAGGTCTTTCTTTAATACGCAAGTACTTTCAACTGTACATTCAGTCATCTTCCGGCATGGAAATTATTTTGTTTTTGGTAAAATCCAGGTGGCATCCGAGACGAAAAAATTAAATGCGAATCGAAATATGTCTTCTTTTTTTTTTCAAATATGTTATTTTTTCGTCTCCTGTAGTCTTAAAATATGTGAATTGCAAAAAAAAAAAAATTGTACACATGTGCACGTCTCACGTCTTGCATACATTTCTCTCTACGCAATGACAACAATTACATTATTTTTTTCTTGATTTCATGGTATCTCAACTGTTTACATCTTCTGATACAAAAAAAAAACTTGTCTCCTGATGTCTGCGGTTGAGAACTGGGATAACTCGTGATACGCAAATAGTCATCAATCGTGTTTTTGTTTACTGGATATGGTCGTCGTTGGCGGAACTAGTTGTCTAGTATTGTGCATTTCCTTCTGTGTGAAAAGGGACCTATTTTGGATCTGAGGAGACGCCCACAGCTACACATGGTAGGTTAGGAGGTTACAGGGGATAGAGAGATCTCTTCGTCTCTTCTATTCGCCTTTTTTTTCTCGAAGAATGTTTTTTCGTAGACTGCTCTTCTTTAATTGGTTCTTTAGACGTGAGAAGAAAAAAATCTTTAAGAGTGAAACGTGGGCCGCTAATTGTTAAAGTTTTTCTATGGGTCGCCAATCCATGGCACTCACACTTCAGCTGACAGCATCCACTGTGGCCGACCGGAGCTTGATAGGCAGGTTCATGATGACAGCTTGCAATGGGTTGCCAACTTGTTCTCGTACGCAGAACTTCGCTGTGACCTCCTACCCACCGAGTTTCGGATCGTGCTTATCCTGGTACCTTCCCTGAATCCTTACCGTCATTTTAATGGATTAATATTTTTATCGTTCAACATTTCTTTCTGTGTGAAATGAGTTCCATGTTGGATCTAAAAAGACGTCCGCAGAGACAACATGGTAGGTTAGGAGGTTTTAGGGAAGGGAGAGCTTTGTCTTTTTCTTTGGGCTCTCTTCATCGCTTCTATTTACATTCTTGTGTTTTCGAAAGACGATTATTTTCGTGGATTGATCTTCAATTGGTTCTTTCTACGGCTTTCGTCTCCCAATTGACCGGATCGATTTCTGTCCTCAGCAAGGTATCTTGGGGTTGATCCTTGAATCAACGACATGGCGTCTTGTCAGATGCGAGCTCCGAGAAGAGGATTTATTTCGGTAGGAGGATGTCTGGTATTCGGGTAAGGTGTCGTTGGTGCTGAGTCATGATAGTTGCTAAGCTCTCCATCTTTGTGCGGAGAGTCGAGATTACAACAGCGTCAGAAGAAAAGGTCTTCAAGTGTGAAACATTGGCAGCGAATTGTTAAAGTTTGTCTATGGGTCGCCACTCCATGGCACTCACACTTCAGCTGACAGCATCCGCTGTGGCAGACCGGGTCTTGATAAGCAGTTTCATGATGACAGTTTGTATCGGGCTGCAGACTTATTCTCGCATTAAGAACGATGCTTTAACTGCCTACCTACCGATTGTCGGATCATGCTTAGCTTGTCATTTTCCCTAAATGCTTACCCCCATTTCAAAGGATTAATATTTTTATCGTTCAACATTTCCTTTTGAGTGAAATGAGTCCAATGTCCGATCAGGAAAACGTCGGCAGCTACCACATGGTTGCGTAGAAGGGTTCAAGGGATGGAGAACTCTGGCTTTTCTCTGGGCTCTCTTTGTCCCATCTATTTGCCTTCCAGTGTTTCCGAAGGGTTTTGTTTTTTATGGATTGTTCTTCTCAATAGGTTATTTCTGCGGCTTCCGTCTCCCAATCGGCCAGATCAATTTCTGTCCTCAGCAAGTTGTCTTAAGGTTGATCCTTGAATCGACGACGTGGTCTCTTGTCAGATGCGAGCTCCGAGAAGAGGATTTATTTGGGTAGGAGAGTGTCTGGTATTCGGGTAAGGTGTCGTTGGTGCTGAGTCATGATAGTTGCTAAGCGCGGAGAGACGAGATTACAACAGTTCGATAGATCAAGAGCTGGGTGGTTTATGTTAGCCCAGGATTGCCGAAGACTCTTTTGAATAGCTTTCTGTATGCTGTGTAGGTGACCTAGTTTCGGTTATCGACGTATACAGAATACATAGCACAAAATATAAAGGCTGCGACATATAACGGATATGATGATTGCTAAGCTCTCCATCTTTGCGGGGAGGAGTTTGTGATCCGATCCTGTCACGTGTTCCGCAGGATATGACGAAGTTTCATCTGATAGAATCTTTCAAATTTTCAAATGTCTCTTCCGTACAAGATACTTGATATAGTATATAACGATAAAAAAGTAACGAAAATACTTTTGATTCACGCTAATATTTGTTTGCAAGATTCATATCTTACCCGTCATTTTACAACGTGACATTCATTGTAATGTCGCTAGAGCAACCTTCAATGCAAGAGGTTCTCTCTACCAAGTTTAGCATTTATTATTATCTTGTATCGCATCTGTTGTGGATGAAGACCGACTAACCTCGAGTTGAACCCATCTTACTTAGAGCTGAAAACTCAATAATCCAAAACCGCTGCTTCGTTAATGGGTTCCTCTATTTCAGAGTAGTTTTCCGTGACAAATACGTTACCGGCGGAAGATGAGAAAATGCCCAGTAAGTGCTATATGTCGATTGTGGTGGAGGGAGTGAGCAGGCTTAGGTGTTACAATGAACGCAGGCGTAAAAGAAAATTGTGAAATAGGAAATTTAGATTTTAAGCAAGTGGAAACAAATGGTTTCACAGATGGCGTCAAGTATACAATAATCACCAAAAGTACCTAAAAAAAATCAGACCTGCGAATAAATCCGTAGAGATAGTCCCCGGTTTACCAACCTTTCCTCAATCTGTTTTCTTCAATGCATACCCCGAATTACGAATGCAGTCCATATATATTCATACCCCTGTTTACGAACACAATCCGTCAGTTTTGGCCACGCTTGGAAAGGCAATGTGACAATGGATACTCCGGCTTACTGACAATGAAAACTCATTTTACGAACAACCCGTCATTGGATACTCCGTGTTACGAACGCAATCCTTCAATGAAAACCCCGGGTTACGAACGCTTATCTGTCAAAGCAAAAACCTGGTAACTGTCTTTTTTTCCGTGTTAGCCTTGGCTTTACTCCTTCAGACTCGAACATCACTTCATAAACTGTATCAATAAGAAAACTTAATACATACTCCGGGTTACGAATTCAATCCGTCAATATATAACCAAGGTTACGAGCAAAATCCATCAATATAAGCTGTGTATGATTATATAAACTTTTGTAGAGAAATATTTTCTAAATTCAAACTGTAGTTTTTTGTTTGTTTTTTTCTTGTTTTGTTTTTTTGTTTTTTGTGGGGGGTTGTACATTTTTTCTGTGGAAGGGGATTTTTAATCCTTTACTATTATTTTCTTTTATTTTTCCAACTCATTTGTAATATTTAAATTTGTAAAGTTGCGTTATCGCCCCTGAATCTTTGGCTGCTGAAATCGCCAGAGGGCTTACTGACTATAAAGAGATAAAAAATAGTTTTTAGAAGGGAAAAATTCGTTAATTTTGATTTTCTTTTGAAATTACGAGATTTAAATTCTGAACGATTTTGTTGCGCCTTACATCAACTTGGCTGTGCATTGATTATTGTTAAAATCGATCATGGCAATCCGTTTTTTTCCTGAAGAACAAAAGTAAATTGCGTTCAAACCTTGCATAGCAAATTTGGGTGTTTTGGAAATTCGGTCGTTCAGGTTAAAATCGGAAAATCGAAAGTCCAAACATTAATAAAATAAAAATAAGTACATGCGTAAGCGTTTTTATCACTTAAACCCTTCCCCGGCGTAGATGTGTACACCCTTGTGCAAATTAATTGAAACAAAACGAATAATTCCATTTTTTTTTTTTTTTTCGTATTTTTCCAGTACACATGTTAGTACTTCGTATGTCCATTCCCCGAAGTCGTTTCTTACAGATTGACCACAGATTCTCGATTAGATTTAAATCAGGAGAGTTTCCGGGCCATTTTATAGTACTTTGATTTGCCGATAGGTAAGGCTTGCCAGTGTGTTTGTGCAGCGATAAATGGCTGTAGAACAACTAATCGACAGTCGAGACAGTAGTGTCTGGGCGTGATAAAAATCTGGTGCAATCATTGATGACGTACTATTTTTCAAGGCCAAACAAATTTCATCATACACACCGAAAATAGATTCATATTACTGCACACCACTGCAAATGGCTTAATCTGTGAAAAAAATAGAAATCGATTACACCCTGCCATTCCAGAGGGTCTAAAACTGACCTTATGGTGAAAGAAAGGAAACTAAAGCGGTTGTTTCAATTAATTTGCACAAAGGTTTATATACGTTTTTACCGAAAATGTGTTTTTTCTGATACCGACGAATAAACACGTCCAGAACATAACAGACATGTTTATACGTCATTCTTGATTCGTTTTATGCCCTTCTGAGCTTGAAACGAGTCCAAATCTCAACTTATACATCTGGTAGGGGTGTACTTCAAGGTGCCTCAGGTCGGTGCAAAAACGTGTTTTCAACGTCAAAAACCGACATTATTTTTGCAACAACCTAATACATTAAAAAATAAATTTAAAAAATTCTGAAAATGAAATGTTTTTCCTAAAATAATTGAGGGGAGGGGGTTAAGAGAGATGACAAAAAAACAAAATTTATTAAGAGCTATAAAGAATAGAAAATAGTGGAGAGCCATTATCGTCAACGTCAATAAAAAAAAAAATAGGAAAATAAAAAAATAAAAAAAATTATCACTCCTAAATGCTGCAAAATTAAAAATTCAGTCGTCCAGGTTTTTGCATTAAAAGTCCGAAAGTTAGAATTCCAAACATAAAAAAAAAAAGAAAAAGAAAAAAAAAACATGTATATATTTTTTATTACGTAACCCTTTCCCCGGCGTAAATGTGTATATACGTTTTTACCGGAATTGTCGTTTTTAGACACCAACGAATAAACACGTCCAGAACATAACAGACGTGTTTATACGTCGATCTTGATTCTTTTTATGCCCTTCTGAGCTTGAAACAAGTCCAATTGTCAACCCCTGCGTCCCTTAGAGGTACTAACCACCGCTCGGGTACTTCAAGGTGCCTCAGTTTCTTAGTTGCCATTTTAAAAATAAATAGAAACAAATTCTTCGGAAAATGAAACGTTTTTCCCAAAATAATTGTCGAGAAGGGGGTAAACATTATTGGTAGTGGTTACTCGTATTTGAGTAGACGCTCCGTGTATTTATTAAACAGTGGAATCTGGATGGGCAACATGAAAGAATGGACCACGATAGACACTCCGACGCTGTTTTGTGAGGCAGAAAACGAATCTGGTTGGCGGTGACTGACTGTATCATTGTCTCTCATGTCTCCTCTACGATCGGCTCGGTCATTAGATACGAAGAAGAATATTTATTTATTTTCGCCTACCGGCCTAAGTATTCGAGAGAGCTTACTAAGGAAAAATATCCGCTCTCCGGCAGGACTCGAACCTCGGTCACCCTGAACAGAATCGCCGTTAGATCCGACGTACATTAACCGACTTGGCCACGAAGAACCTTTACTGACTACTCAAGGATAAGTAGTGCCTTTTCAATTTTTTCGTATCTGCTCAGTTTCGCATCCAAACGTAAACAAAGCAATTCTCTAAAGATGTACTGAATTTTATTTATTAATCCGACAGGTTTTATCACTATAAGCTATAATAACTGGTGGCAAGGGATTAAACGTTATTTTTAGTAGTTACTCGTATTTGAGTAGACGCTCCGTGTATTTATTAAACAGTGGAATCTGGATGGACAACATAAAAGAATGGACCACAATAGACACTCCGACGCTGTTTCGTGAGGCGGAAAACGAATCGGGTTGGCGGTGGCTCAACTGTATCATCGTCTCTCATGTCTCCTCTACGATCGGCTCGGTCATGAGAAAAGAAGAAGAATATTTATTTATTTTCGCCTACCAGCCTGAATATTCGAGAGATCTTATTATAAAGAAAATTATTCGCACTCCAGCAGAATTCGAACCTGCGCCCCCTTGAGCAAAGGGAACCGTCGGTAGATACGATGTGCTCTGGACCGATTGAGCAAAAGATGAATTAACCGATCAATTAAGTTTGAATAATGGCGAAATTCCTCTCGTCATAAACTTAGCATTTTTTTTCAAATGTGTTCCGTTTCACATCTAAACGTAAACAAAGCAATTTTATAAAGAAATAATGGATTTTTTAAAAAATTTATTACTCCAACAGATTTTATTGCTATAACCATCATTTTTAGTGGTTACTTGTTTTTGAGTAGACGCTGGGTTTATTTATTAAGCAGTATATTTATATATTTTCGATTACCAGCACGAAGTATCTACACAAATATGAGTATTTAATAAAAATTACGTTTAATTAATAAAAAGTATGCCCGAATTGAATAAAAAAAAATCCATCCCTTTCTTTAGAAATGGGTATCTTTGTTAAATAAATCATTTGTATTTACAAACATATTTACATTAAATCAATAGAGTTAACAAGATCTAAATGTACTTTTTATTTGAGTTAAAGTCTTTGGGTAGTTGGTACACAGAAAAATCTGAAGATGATAAAAAAAATCTTGGGTCATCAGCGAAGACTCACTGACCGTCCAAGTGTAGGAGATGATTTGTTTGAAGTCACTGATGCATGTTTCTTTCAGCATGTGCTGTGGGCTGAAGGAAAATGTGTTTGAACGGCATCACTGCTTGAAAGCCGAAATCTGGTGGGAGGGGGTATAAGAATTTTTTTTTCCCCGAAAGTAGGCTCGATGGGAATAGGGTTTTACTTTTTCTTTGATTGGTCAAATATTTCGCATGGTGATGTTAATTTCTAACTAGTAGATACTTTGGTTTAAACGGTGTGTGTTGTATTGTGGAAGCTTTTTGGTGTGGTTGTAAATATTGTCTGCTATTGCATAGAAAATAAAGTTTGTGTGTGTTTGAATATGGTAAATGGGTCTGTATTTGTGTTGGAAATAGGGTAAGAATTCTACATGAAACAGTTTCACCGTGAACAGAGAACAAGCATTTCATAATTACGCAGTTATAGACATTTTACTTAGTTATTCTGTAATGGCATGTTTACTGTTCCGTTTCGTCGATCGATCTATCTATCTATCTATCTATCTATCTATCTAAGTCTGTTCATTATCTATCTATCTATCTATCTATCTGAGTCTGTTCATTATCTAGCTACCTACCTATTTCATCTGTTCATTATCTATCTATCTATCTATCTATCTATCTCATTCTGTTCATTATCTATCTATCTATCTATCTATCTATCTATCTCACTTAGTTTATTATCTACTTCTCTATCTCCCCACCGCCACACAGTTTCAGTCAGTTTATTATCTATCTATCTCAGTGTATTCATTATCTATCTATCTATCTATCTATCTCAGTTTATTTATTATCTATCTATCTCAGTCACTTTATCTATCTATCTATCTATCTATCTATCTATCTATCTCATTGTATTCATTATCTATCTATTTCAGTCACTCTATCTATCTATCTATCTATCTATTTGTCTATCTATCTCAGTTTATTCATTATCTATCTCAGTCAATCTATCTATCTATCTATCTATCTATCTATCTATCTATCTATCTATCTATCTCCCCACCGCCACACACAAAGTAGACGCCCTTTCTAAGATTAATACAATTTGTCCAATATGAAATCTACATTCTTTCAAAATCAGTCTCTCGTTTTTGTCCTCTTTCTTTCTTTTTCTATTTCCTTTTCCTCATCTCCTCAGTCTTCCTCCCATTTTCCATCAATCTCTCTCTCTTTCTCTCTTTCACAGACACACAAACATGCAAAAAGACACACACATGTCTCTAGCCGCTTTTATTTAAGTACACTTCATCCTCAGACGTTGTCATTAGTGAAATGCGTTCCATCCTTCTAGCCAATGGCATTGGGCCAATAACGTCGATGCGGAAATGGCTAACCAGCAACATTTACGAGTTAACAAGATGTCGACGAGACGAAAAGGCGGGAAGAGGAGATCTTCAAAATAATAGACATAATGTCGCCTTTGAAGATGACTGGCTACCAAGTGTGGATCAAACTGGAGAGGCCAGATACATAGACAAGCGAAGTCTGACGGCCAAACATTTATTGCTTCAACCAGTCACTTTGAAGCAGGAAGGAGCGACTCTTCACCTTGCATTATCTGCCGTGAAAAGACTAACAGAGGAGAAAAGAATTGATCTGCCACTTTCGTTATGTGTAATTAATAAAGTAAAAGGGCCGTAAAGCAAGGATGTGTCTTCTCACCGGACCTATTCATCCTATGCAGCGAAACTTGAGAGAATTGGAAATCCTATCGGGATTTAGCACTGGCGGCCACAATCTTAGCAACATAAAATACTTCGGTCGAGTTTTCATTTTCAATAACAGCGGACATGTACAGTAGCTGTATAATAGTAATTAGTAATTAGAAGCATAAAAGTAATAAAAAGACTTCATTTGTTTCCAGTAAATTTCCAAAAAAGAAATTCTATAAATCGAATAAAACATATTGTCGAGAAAGATTCTTTTCTTAAATTGCGTTTTTCAAAACACAAAAAATACTTTTCTTGTCCGTATATTAAAACCATATATACTCGTGTATAAGTCTATTTCAAAAAGACTTCATTTGTTTCCAGTAAATTTCCAAAAAAGAAATTCTATAAATCGAATAAAACATATTGTCGGGAAAGATTTTCTCTTAACTGTATTTTTCAAAACACAAAAAATACTTTTCTTCTCCGTATATTAAAACCATATATACCCGTGTATAAGTCTATTTTATACATAGTGCAACGCTTGAAATCTTTGTGAAAAACCTGATTTTTTTTTTCATATTGCTCCTACCCCAGCTTCTAAGCATGTATCGACGATTTGTACATATGGGGAATATTTAGGATTTTCGTTGAGACAATGAGGTATTATGGTGAATGTAGTAAGAAAGGCTAGTAAGAATGTGGTAGGAATATTGTCTGTATGTTTGGGTCAGTGCTTGTGGCTAGATAAGTTTAAATTAAGACAGATGAAGACCGTCCTTTTCTCCATCCCCTTTTTTAGGCCTTGTGCCACATTTTCTGTAATTTTACAGAAAAAAATATTGTAATATTCTGTGTATAATTTATATATGAATTACGCAAAATAGATTTATAATGCACCTCGATGTCTAAGGTACCCTGTACCGTAAATAAAGCTACAAGAATTGAAAATCATTTGATATTTCATTCTGCTAAATTCATCATACCATACATTGCAGTTGCATCTTGTCAAAACATTTTAAGAATACGTGACGGAGATTTCGGAGATAAAGTAATACCAATAATTGTAAAGAATATCATGAATGAATAGAAATAAACAGACAAAGACAGAATAAGGAACACAACTAAAACATATACGGATATACGGCATAGATTATATATATATATATATATATATATATATATATATATATATATATATCAAACAAGAGAGGTGTTATTGGAAAAGCAATAACATCAGTGATGTAAACACGTGCGAATGAAGATGAATTCAAATTGGAGAAAGGAAAAATAAAATGTTGTTAATTCTTCATTTCTAGAAGGTATTTTTAAATTTTAAGTGGCACATATAGTGAATGACATTCTGCTGATCATGTAGGTAGTAAAAGAAAGAATTTAAGCTATGGTGAGTGGAGTGAAGGCTGAAGAAGCTTACCTGTATCATTAAGATTAGCCAAAGTTAACGTGAGACTGTAGACCTGTCAAGTAGGTTACAGTCAATGAAAATGCATTAATTTTAACCCCCCCAGAAAAAAAATGTCCGTGTATAGTTCAACCAGGTCACAGAATCCTGGATATATTTTATAGCAAAATGGTTGTCATTTTTTTTTTCTTTTTTTTGTGCAAATAATACCAGTAAATGTAAAGAATATCATAAATAAATATAAATAGAGGAAGACAGAATAAGGAACACAACTAAAACATATACAGTATATATATATATATATATATATATATATATATATATATATATATATATATTGATGCGTGTTTCATTAAATAATATAGACAAGTTTTGTCAATTTATTTTAAGTAAATTCCTTTCATATCGTCTGATAAGCTTAATAACATTATCATTGAAAGAGGAAAGAAAATCACCATATTGATACATGTTTTTTTAATCCTATCTAAGCTTTCGGCTTACATTAGCCATTATCAAAGATGACAATTACATTACAATATATTAAACAATACACGGACAAAACAATAATGATAGTCTCTTATTGTTGCATGAAAAATTTCAAAGCAACGACTAAATCGTATATACGAGACGCGGAAACTAAAATCGCATCGCAGCTCGTGACGTCACACATGACCACGCGAGAGGGAAAACCAGAAGTATTAAGTATGGGAAGCCATGGTATAAACCAATGACTTCTGTTATCAATTATAGGCATTTAAGAATATTTGTGGCGATTTCATAGTTTATTTTGTTCAGGTTAGATTTCAAGTGTTTTATGTATATAGCTTCAAGAATTTTTAGTTTTTGTTTATTGTTTTCATGTTTAAGTATAGTCGTGTTTTCAACAAGAATTTTCCGGAATTGTGTGTGCGGCCAGGCATGTTGTTTTAAATGCC
Organism: Acanthosepion lycidas; assembly: GCA_963932145.1. Classification (NCBI taxonomy): domain Eukaryota; kingdom Metazoa; phylum Mollusca; class Cephalopoda; order Sepiida; family Sepiidae; genus Acanthosepion; species Acanthosepion lycidas. Next base: position 7,361,148 of record OZ010615.1, on the reverse strand, counting down.
TAAAAATGAAACATGCACCAATTAAAAAAATGCTGCCTAATATATATATATATATATATATATATATATATATATATATATATATATATATATATATATATATATCAAATAAAAGAGCTGTTATTGGAAAAGCAATAATGTCAGCGATGTAAACACGTGCGAATGAACGCAAATTGGAGAAAGGAAAAATAAAATATGGTTAATTCTTCATTTCTATAAGGTATTTGTAAATTTTAAGAAGTGGCACGTACAGTTAATGAAGTTCTGCTGATCCTGTAGCAAGCGAAAGAAAGAATTTAGGCTACGGGGTAGGGTAAGAGACAGGCTAAAGAAGATGCGAGGAGTATGGCGCCACATCTCTCCAGTCCCGTAGACTCCCTGATGAATATGGTGATACATCTCTCTAATTCCATATACTCGCTAGGGAGTATGGGACCCCAGTTGTCAAGTCCCGTAAACCCCCTGAGAAGAATGGTGCCACATTTCGCCAGTCACGTAGACTAGCTGGGAACTATGGGGCCACAGTTCTCAAGTCCAGTAGACTCTCTAATGAGTATGGTGACACATCTCTCCAGTGTCGTAAAATCCTTGAGTTCTCAAGTCACGTAGAATCCCTGTTGAATATGGTACCACAGCTCTCTAATCCCGTACAATGCTTGCGGAGTATGGGGGGGGACAGTTCTTGAGTCCCGTAACCCCCTTGAGGAGTGTGGTGCCACATCTCTCCAGTTCTGAGCAGTTATTCATTACACCAACAGCACATCCAAGCTTACAGCACCTGGCATTCCCAAGTGGTCACCCATCTAGGTACTAACAAGGCTCGACGTTGCTTAACTTCGGTGATATACGGGAACTCGGCTCCCCAATTAATAATTCCGAGCTATCATCCATTACAACAACCGAACATCCAAGCTTACAGCACCTGGTATTCACAAGCGGTAGCACATCTAGGTACTGACCAGGCTCGACGTTGCTTAACTTCGGCAATCGTACGATAACCGTTGTTTCAATATGATATAGCCTTTACAGAATACGCACATCTCAGCTCGTAATCTCAAGCTGTCACCCATTTAGGTAATGACCAAAATAGCCGTTGCTTAACTTCGGTGGTAGTACGAGAACAGTTACTTCAACATATGCCCTTTACACAATACGCACATCTTAGATGGTAATCTGAAGCTGTCACCCATCTAAGTAGTGACCAAAATAACCGTTGTTTAACTTCGCAGTGATTTCATGATAAAACCGGTATTAACCAAACAATTCATTTCTATACTTAGAATGATAGATAGATAGATAGATAGATAGATAGATAGATAGATAGATAGATAGATAGATAGATAGACAAACAGACTGCGATAGATAGATAGATAGATAGATAGATAGATAGATAGATAGATAAACAGACTGCGATAGATAGATAGATAGATAGATAGACAAACAGACTGCGATAGATAGATAGATAGATAGATAGATAGATAGATAGATAGATAGATAGATAAACAAACAGACTGCGATAGATAGATAGATAGATAGATAGATAGATAGATAGATAGATAGATAGATAGATAGATAGACAAACAGACTGCGATAGATAGATAGATAGATAGATAGATAGATAGATAGATAGATAGATAGATAGATAATGAACAGGCTGAGATAGATAGATAGATAGATAGATAGATAGATAGATAGATAGATAGATAGATAGATAGATAATGAACAGGCCGAGATAGATAGGGAGATGTGAAGTGTCGTAAATTATTCGTGGAATCGGCCCAGGATTTCTTGGCGAATTTCTCAGTCTTGTTTGTTCATTATTCCCACTTGAGAACGAAGAAGAAGAAGAAAAAAAAGAGCGTAACGAGAAAGAAAGAAAGAAAGAAAGAAAGAAAGAAAGACTGCAAATAACGAGAAAGAAAGAAAAAAAGAAAGAAAAACTGCAAATAACGAGAACGAAATAAAGAAAGAAAGAAAGAACGCACTTAATGAAATAAAGAGATAGATAGATAGATAGATAGATAGATAGATAGATAGATTTTAGAAAGGTTAGAATAGATAGATAGATAGATAGATAGATAGATAGATAGATAGATAGATAGATATTTCTACCAGCTGCATATTGAAGTTCAAAAAGCCGCATGTGGCTCGCGAGTCGCAGTTTTGACCTCTGCTGATATATATATATATATATATATATATATATATATATATATATATATATATATATATATATGTAATGAAAATCAAACCACTTTAAGGTACCATTACGATAATTTATTTCACCTAAATCCTTTTTTAAGGATTCAGGATCATCAGGTAAAACTTCCAACAACGAATTGAGAGGAAAAATGGGATTAGAAATTGGTGGGTAGTGTAATTTTTGTAATTTAATAGAGGTGGTTAAATATATATATATATATATATATATATATATATATATATATATATATATATATATATATTAGGTTGGTGCAAAAATAATGACGGTTTTTGACGTCAAAAACCGTCATTATTTTTGCACCAACCTAATATGTGTGTGTGTGTGTGTATGTGAATGAATGAATGAATGAATGAAAGCATGAATGAATGAATAAAGACAAAAGGAAAACTTATCTTAGTTGACAAGTTTCGTCCTCTGAGTAACTTTATCAAAATGCGTCGGCTAAGATAATTTTTCGTTTTGTCTTTATTCCTATTGTCCTTTTACAGATATACTCTATCAGAGATAGATAGATAGATAGATAGATAGATAGATAGAACGCACGTAATAAAAAAAACACAGGTAATGCGGAAGAAAGATATAAAAAATATATAAAAAAAAAAAGAGGAAGAAAAGAAGAATTATGAAAAAAGTTAAAAGTTGATGAAAAAGAAAAATAGAACGAAAAAAAAAGAAAAAATGCGAAAATTTGGCTTGGAAATGACGAAAAACAAAGAATGAAAAACAAATTCATTCCTTCTTTTTTTCTTACATTTCTCTTTTCTATTCTTTCTTTTTCTCTAATTGACTTTCTTTTTCCTTTCTTTCTTATTTCCTACGTTACATTCTCGCGTTCTTTTTAAATATCTTTCTTTATTTATCTTACATTTTTTTTCTGTCTTCATAAATCTATTCGATTCATTCTTTTTCTTTCTATCTTTCTTTCTAATCTTTTCTGCATCCTTAATTTTCTTTCTTCCGTTATTTTCATTCTTTTCTTCAGAACCATTGTCTTTCTTTTCTTATTCTTTC
>OZ010615.1:7350413-7352913 GCA_963932145.1 Acanthosepion lycidas | reverse complement strand
TCTATCTCTGATTTTGAGCACTTTATCCCGTAAATATAGCATACCTTAATACTATATATATATATATATATATATATATATATATATATATATATATATATATATATATATATATATAATTGCGTGTGTGTGTTGGCAGCATTTACTTTTAAAAGTAGAGCAATATATTATTATTTTTATTTTTGTTTTAAGTGTGTTGTATTATAATAACAATAAATATTACATATATATATTTAATTTAGATAGTTAATATATATATATATATATATATATATAGTGTGTGATTATTTCTTCTCTTGAGAAAAAATGTTCGATTATGCCAAGTCATACGCAGCCGAACGAACAGAAAGTTGTCAAGAATTTCAAGAACAAGAAATAAAATGGCGAAATAGGTCCGAGCTTAAGAAGGATTTTCTATAAAATAAATGTTTAGGCTGGAGAAATTTTGTTTCGTTTTGCATGTCAGGCTTTTTCTTGTCGTGCGCAGTCAGATATCAGACATAGCGTTGAGATAGATAGATAGATAGATAGATAGATAGATAGATAGATAGATAGATAGATAGATAATGAATAGACTGAGATAGATAGATAGATAGATAATGAATAGACTGAGATAGATAGATAGATAGATAGATAGATAGATAGATAGATAGATAGATAGAAACATTGTGATAATAGTCTCAAAAATAAGTACAATAATTCCCATGCATTGCTGGAAGCATTCCTGGAATTTCTTTCTTGGGGATTACAAGCAGGCTGCCTCGTTCCATTCTCTTGGATTTCCTCGACATCGTCAAATCTGTTTTCCTTTCAATCGGGATTTGATTTTTGGAAAGACGAAAATATTCTGTGATCTTAGGGAATGTCGTACTTGACCAAAAACTGCTGCACAAGCCATGGTCACTGATAGAACACCTTGTGGTATGAAGACACGACCACACTCTACACACTTTCCTTCCTAGCACTGTTATAAGCAAGTGAAGCGAATGTGAGTTCCAGGTTAATTTGTGCCAAGCGGCTTCACACTGCATGCTTCAGATCGGTTACCGTAACAACAATTCTGATACTTTTTGATCAGACCGAGTATATCTTTATATATTTTATGCACTCTAATTTCGTGGTACATGCTTTTAACGATTTAGCTGCGATACATTTTCACACATTAACCAAGTACGACGTTTTGATCAAGTTAAAAAACTGTATGTCTTTTATTCTTCCATGGGAAACTGAAAAAAGTTTGAATTATTTCTCTTAGTGAATTTTTTTTTTCCTTTAAATTCTTTTTCCTTTAATTTTTTTTTTTTTTTTTTTTTTTTTCCTCGAAAGAACTTTTTCTTTGAAATGCAGAACGAAGATTTTGGACACGCAATATTAGTGAAGGTAAAAATAAAAGCTTCAACGCCCAACCCTAAAACCCCCGACTCCATGTTCATAGATTGCGTTTCTCTGATCATTATATAAAATTTGCTAGAACAAAAAAAAAAAGAAGAAAAAAACTGAAAATGTGCTAATTTCGGGCGAAAAAAAAATGGTTCGTGTCTTGGAGAGAACCCAGAAATTTTCTGAAAATTTCAAGAATTATAAAGAAAACTGGTGCCCATTCCAAGGTCAAATAGGGCAGAATAATCAGGGAAGATTCGACCAAAGGTGAAGTTTTACCAATTAGGGACATACTTGTATACATCTATATCCCACAATCCTAAGAGGCTTTCTACAACAAACCGCCGCCTTAACAAGATACATACACATTTACGTAACTGCTGCATCGCCAGACTCTTTCTTTCTGCCTTAATTTCATTCTTTTTTTTCCTTCTTTCTTTATTTCTTTTCTTTCTTTGTTTCTTGCTTTTTCATTCTTTCTCTCTTTCTTTCCATCTTTCTTTCATTCTTTCTTTTTTTCTTTTTTTTTTCGTTCATTCTTTCTTTCCTTATTTCTTTCTTTCTGTTGTTCTATCTTTCTTTGTTTCTTAATTTTTTCATTCTTTTTCTCTTTCTTTCCTTCTTTCTTTCTTTCATTCTTTCTTTTTTTCTTTTTTCTTTCGCTTTTCTTTCTTTCATTCATTCTTTCTTTCCTTATTTCTTTCTTTCTGACGTTCTTTCTTTCTTTGTTTCTTAATTTTTTCATTCTTTCTCTCTTTCTTTTCTTCTTTCTTTCATTCTTTCTTTTTTCTTTCTTTTTTCTTTTGTTTTTCCTTCATTGATTCTTTCTTTCCTTATTTCTTTTTCTCTGGCGTTGTTTCTTTCTTTCTGACGTTCGTTCTTTCTTTATACTTCTTTCTTTTTTCTTTCTTTCTTTTTGTTTCCTTCGTTCTTTCTTTCTTTCTTACTCTTTGTATTACATTTTTCTTTCTTTCGTTTTTTCTTTCTTTCTTTCTTTTTTCATTCTTTCATTCTTTTTCCGTTTTTTCTTACTTTACCTGATTCTTTCATTCTTTTTCCTTTCTTTCTCTCTTTCATTCTTTCTTTCTTTCATTCTTTTTTCTTTCTTTCTCTCTTTAAT
>OZ010615.1:7337913-7347913 GCA_963932145.1 Acanthosepion lycidas | reverse complement strand
TCTAATGCTCCAGTTGGAGCGGCTTGGTAAGAGTAGTCGTGGCTCCAGGGGGCACAGTCCTATGGTTAGAGAGAATCTCAGTTGAGTTCCACCACGGAATTTGTGAGCGAGCGGCACTATATTGAGTCTGATTTGCAATCTCTTCGGTGGAACAGTTGGTATGATGTTCGCTTGACAACCTAACTGTCAGGGTTTCAAATCTCGGTAGTGGATGCGCACTGCTGATGAGTCCCAAATATAGGATGAAACGGCCGTCCAGTGCTTTCTACATTCTGTTGAGGTTTCTATCAGACTCGATGAATTAATTAAATATATATATATATATATATGGTACAAATGGAATAAAATTCCGATAACAAAAACATACTATTCTTAAAAACGTGCTCAATACATAGTAGAGCAAATATCTATTCCAAAATTATAACATAAAGATGTTATAACATCACTACAAAAATAGCCATGGTGTCTGGTGTCTTCTCTAGTGATGGTGTTGAATGTAGAATAAAGGGTTTTATGAGTTCAAAAACCAACCAAATCCCCTCAGTAGAACAAGGTTACGTAATCTATGGTGATTAAAGTGCTTTAAAGTTAAGATTAAATTAAATTAGAATCAATACAAAAAATTAAGTTTTAATATCTCAGTTAAATTTAAAATTACAAATATCAAATTCTAAATTTAACCTAGCATCAAGATTAATATTATTAGAAAATTTTCTAGAAATGAATCTAGGAGAAAAAATGTATTTTATTGTTCTTAGCGATGTGCCAATTTATCAGTTAAGTTCGACGCTAATGTAAGAAGCATCTACGATCGCTACACTTGTTTGATATATGGAAGTCTGAATTCGAGTAAGGAGGTGGATAGGGAAGGGAAGTTTCAAATGAGCGCGGAGATTCCTCTTGGTTTCTGGTGTTTACAGGTCGGCCCTGACCTGGGATGGTGACAGTGTTAGGGCAAATGGTTAATCACCAAACTGGAGTCAAAACACTGTGAAAGTGTAGAAATGGGTTTTAGTACCAGCAATACATTTTTGTAAAAATTATTACCAGCAATTTTTTTGAAGAAAAATTATTACCAGCAATACATTATTGCCAGCAATATATTTTTGAAGAAAAAAATATTACCAGCGATAGATTTTTGAAGAATAAAAGTATTACCTGCCATACATTTTTGAAGAAAAAATATTACTAGAAATACATTTTTGGAAAAAATATATTAGCAGCAATACATATGTAATATTAGCAGCAATAAAAATATGACGTAAAACAAACCAAAGCAAACCAAACAAAGAAGCCGAGAGAGAGCTGTACAAAAATACGATACAGCAAACATGAAGAACTATGGAATAGTAAGGTCTCAAGATTCGGTCGAACAAAACTTTTCAGCACCTGTACATTTTCTTACATTCATTGTTCAATCAGTGTGTTTGCCTATGGATCTATCTTTTCATCTATCGATCGATCCTCATCTTCTTACCTATTAATATATCTTTCCAATCTATTGATATTTCTGGGTTTTTCTTATCCAGTATATCTTTTTCACACCTGTCTTAACTTTGAATATATTCATAAATGTCTACCTGTCTATGAAGCTCAATAGCGATACAATGTTTGGATAGAAGCACGATTTATCTATTAAAAATGTATCCACCATAGAAAACAATGTCGAGAAATCAATACAGTATAAATGAGTCTGTCTTTCTCTTTCTATGTGCCGTGTCCCTTCAGGACGTAAGTGGACACCGCTCTCCACAACTTCCTGCCCTCTGTAGCCCTTACTAAAGTTTTTCTTTTCTCTACCTCTCCTAATCTCTGTTCTGCCATTAAATTTCACGAGCTCGTTAGGTAGTTCATGCATTATTTTCCTCTGTCACTCTTTGTCTTCCATGTCATGTGAGCGTCAGATTTTCCAAGTCCGCTTTCCTCATTATGCGCCCTACAAATTTCAACTATCACGTTCTGATATTATGAAAGAAGGAAAGAAAGAAAGGGGAAAAAGATATATATATATATATATATATATATATATATATATATATATATATAGATAGATAGATAGATAGATAGATAGATACCGAAAAGTGTGAGATAGATAGAAAGTTAGAGAGAGAGAGATACTGAAAAGTGTGAGATAGATAGATAGATAGATAGATAGATAGATAGATAGATACCGAAAAGTGTGAGATAGATAGAAAGATAGAGAGAGAGAGATACTGAAAAGTGTGAGATAGATAGATAGATAGATAGATAGATAGATAGATAGATAGATAGATAAAAAGAAACAGAAGCTGTCACGTTCTGATATTAAGAAAGAAAGAAAGAAAGAAAAAAAGAAAGTAAAAGAAAAAGATAGATAGATAGATAGATAGATAGATAGATAGATAGATAGATAGATAGATAGAAAAAAGAAAAACAAGATCATTCTTCTGTGTATAGAGATCCTTCAGGAAATTAGCGATCATGGCTCTCCACAATTCCCTGTCCTTTGTAGTTCTTAATAATTTTTGTCTTTTTATCTGTCTTAAACCTTGTTTCGCCATCCATTTACTCAAGCTACTAAGAATTTTATGTGTTATTGTCCCTTTCCCTCTTGCCTTCCAGCTGTCTTGTGAGTATCTGATTCTCCAAGCCCTCTTTCTTCACTATGAATCCAAGAAATTTCAACTGTCTCGTTATATATTGTAAAAATTTACAATTATGGCACAACTGTCTCTTCCTGATGCTAACTTTAAATCTCCTTTTTGTTTCCATTTTCTCTAAAACTTTGTTGTTGCTCACATGTTCGCTTCATGGTATTCTCTACATTCTTCTGGACAATCACGTTTCTCTTGCTGCAAGTGTCTTCTTCATCTTTGAGGAAATCGTCCAGCATTTACTGCCATATAGGAGGACTGATATTACATAACAATTCAGTACAGTTTTCTTTGTTTCTCTTGCTTCAAGTCTCTTCTTCATCTGTGAGGAGATTGTCTACCATACACTACCATATAGGAGGACTGATATTACATAACAGTTCAGTACTCTTTTCTTTGTTTCTCTTGCTTCAAGTCTCTTCTTCATCTTTCAGGAGATTGTGCAGCATTCACTGCCATATAGAAGGACTGATATTACGTAACAATTCAGCTCTATTTTCGTTGTTTTAATGACATTTTCCTGTTTCGTAATACTTGGAAGGCACCTTTCACTATTCCAATGCGTCTTCAGATTTCGAATCGGAAGTCTGCCGTTAAGTGAATGATATACATTTTTTTTAATTCTGTATCTTATCAAAATGGAGGAAGTTATGTCTCTCCACTGCTTCTTTTTCTTAAATATTTGTGAAATGTGTATTCTTGGAAACTAGAGTGGAGTGGTTTCCGATTGACTTCTTCCCTGATTAAAATTCAGAATTATATTTCTCCTCGTGTAACACGAGACGAAATTCCTTATCCGTAATAATTATTGCTTATTCAACGCATTCTCTCTCTCCCTCTTCCTATATCTATCTATCTATCTATCTATCTATCTATCTATCTATCTATCTATCTATCTCTTCTTTTCTATCTCTCTATCTATCTCTCCCTTTCTATCTATCTATTTCAGCCGGATTATATCTATCTATGGCTATCAAAATATATTCATCATATATATATATATATATATATATATATATATATATATATATATATATCAGTCTGTTCATTTCTATCTAGATATGCATGTCTGTTCGCATCTCTCTCTCTCTCTCTCTCTCTCTATATATATATATATATATATATATATATATATATATAATTCTCTTTTTTCCACATATGCGCACAACATATGCACCAACATGTATGTATATATTCATTCATATATATATATATATATATATATATATATATATATATATATATATATATATATATATATATTCTTATACACACACACACATATATCTTTTCTATATCTATCTATCAATGAATGTCTCGCCTTCTCTCTCTTTCTCTCTCTTTCGATATTCATCTATCTATATATACACAAACATATATATATATATATATATATATATATATTCGATTGATTGATTGATTTTAATAATCGTCAATGAGGATTCCTGTTGGCTTCATGCCCTCATTCAATAGAACAATTTTTAACGCCAATATCACGTCAAACATCCCCATGATGCACTCCTTATAAAATACAAACTTTTCTTTTATTTTTGGTTTTCTCTCTTTTGATTGGTTGCCTCTCTGCCCAATAATATCTTTTATTTCACTTAAGTTTTATATCCGATTTCAAATGCCATTTACGCCTCGCAGTTCTCGACTGTCCAATCAGAAACCTAAGCTCCACCCACATTATTTCTCCTTTCTTATCCAATCAAATATTCAGTTTTTTATAACCGCCAGTAAAATCAATTCTAGCTTCTTTCATTATACGCCTCCGGTTGGGCTATTTCATTGCCACGATTTGCCTCCCTTTTTGGCCCTTTTTCCATGTTGTAGATTCCGTCGAACAAAAGAATTTGTTTATCTACGTCGAAGAAAAAGTCAGCATAAGCGAAGCCTAGACGGTGATTTGCCAAACATAGCTTACGTGTGGCACAAGGCTGAAGGTATGCGGTACTCAGTGAAGACAGAATTCACTATACAGTCGTAAGATTGCAAGTTTTTCAGGAGCGTGGAACCACCTCTTAGTTGCTTTTGTTCTCAGTTCTACCTTTCTGACAGCAAAGCCTCTGATCGGGAGATTGGAGGTTTTGAGGAGCGTGGATAAACGTCTTAATACCTTTGTGCCCAGGCCCTCTTTCCGGCAGCTAGACCTTTGATCGGGAGATTGGAGTTTTTGAAGGGCGTGGAACCACCTCTTAATTGGTGTTGTTCCCAGATCCACCCTCCCGGCAGCAAGGTCTCTGTTCGTGAGATTGGAGGTTTTGAAGAACATGAAACCACCTCTTAATTGCTGTTGTTCCCAGCTCCACCTTTCCGGCAGCAAGGCCTCTGATCGGGAAACTCTAAGTTTTAAAGAACCTGGAAATACTTCTTAATAGTTGTTGTTCCCAATTCCTCCATACACCGGGGTGGTAGCTGCTTTTTAGGGTTCCAGCTATGGATAAATAGTGAAAAGTCAAACAAAAACACAAAACAAATGAAAACTCAAACAAAAACAAAACACTATGAATATATAAGAACTCTTTTTTGATAGTAAAAGTACCAGAAATACATTTTTATATAAAAAAATTACCAACAATTCCAAATTGTATTCCAAATAAAACAAAACATAACTACCTCTAGAAATTATGTCCACACAAACATGTATATGCACAAAAGCTGAGCATCATCTACCATGGATTTAATTGTGAAATCAGATTAGCTACCAAGAAAATTAAATTTCGGTATTAAATGACCCATAAGAAGTCGATATGCCTTTAAACAAATGAATCAAATCAAATCAATTCTTGTGTCCTCACGTTTGATGGAACGAATTTTAAGTCACTGTATATTTTTATTTTTAAATACTTCAATATTTGGGATCTCCTATGGAAAAAGTTTATCTTATTTAATGTCGGCTGCTTCTTTTTCATTACAAAATATTATACAAGCTTTCACCGATTCGTAATTGCCTTTTTTGTTTCTTATTAAAACCCGTGAAATACTTTGATCAGCACATAACACAATCATTGAACGATATACAAGAGGAAAACAATACGTAGAGACTGCTTTGTGCCGACCGGAATTAAAAACAAAAAGCAACAGGAAGAGGATGCAGTATTTCTTGTAACAGACAGAACAGTTTGCACGTTCTAGCAAAATCTTGCTGTAAACCACTAAAAATATAATAATACTTCATGTTCAACAGTTAATGGGTGATAATATCCCATGTAGGGTAAATAATATCACATGTCAGATAATATCCCACGTCAGTTAAATAATGTCACATGTCGGGTAATTAATATCACATGTCATTTAAATAATATACCATGTGGGGTAAAAAATATCACATGGCAGTTAAGTTATATCCCATGTCGGGTGAACAATATTACATGTCAATTAAATAATCTCACATGTCAGTTAAATGATATCCCTTGTCAGATCAATAATATCACGTCAGATAAGTAATATCCCTTGTCGGGTAAATAATATCACATATCAGTTAAATAATATCACATGTCCGGTAAATAATATCACATATCAGTTAAATAATATCACATGTCGGGTAAATAATATCACACGTCAGTTAAATAATATCCCATGTCGGGTAAATAATATCCCATGTTAGTTAAATAATATCCCATGTCGTGAAAATAATATTACCTGTCAGTTTAATAATATCACATGTCGGGTAAATAATGTCGCGTGATTGTCAACGTTATAACGAGAGAGAGAGAGAGAGAGAGAGAGATGGAAGAAATGTTTATTCTTCTATTTTTATTTCCCTCATTATGTGCATTATTATATAAGTGATATAATAACACCGTATTTCACGGACGGAATCGAAAGGCTTAATGAAAAACGGAATGACACCGATGTTTTGTTCTCAGAGATACTTTTATACTACTAAACATACAAAAAACTATACATGTCTCATTAAATAATTTAGACTAGTTTTGTCTACTGATTTTTAATAGGATCCTCTCATAATTACGGACAAGTGTCTTACTTTCCTTATTAAAGGAAGACAGAAAATTACCATGTTGATGCATATTCATTTTATTCCAAGTACTTTCGACGTTAGCACAATGTCATCATCAGGGCATTGATTTTTCTAAGACAAAATTGTTCCGTTCATCTATTTTTTTTTACTTGTAAAGTGAAAAACGCTTAGGTCTACGTTTGCGTTTGTTCAAAATGCAAAAATCACACGTGTGGTTTATACTCCTACTATGCTGAGCGAACCATAGTTACAGTTTCCGGGAGAGAACGCATTAGCTGGCGTGATCTAAACTCTGAACAAGGCCAGTATGCTCAAACTCTCTGTCACGATGTCTTGTGACTTCGACGGCTCCCAATTTACTCCATCTACAAAATTTCACTCAAAACCCGTAGTATAGTTTTCAACTTTGTAATGTCCCTGAAACGGAAGGATGCTGCGAAAGAGGAATTCATTCTCCCATTTATTTCCCCCATTACGGGCATTATTATATCCGTAATCACAGACGGAACGGAATGGCTGAAAGGAAAAGGGATGACAAACATGTTTTGTTCTCTGAGAGACTTTTATACCAGTAAGATACACACAAAACAATATATACATATATACATTTGTCCCACAAAAAGTAAAAATATATCGTGTAGATATGTGTTATTTATTTATTTATTTTGATAAAGCAGTGTGTAAGGAGAAGGAAAAAGAAGGGTCTTCTGTTTCTGGAGAAGTCATATTTAGGACGCCAGACTCAAACAAGCCAGATTCAGCTATTATGTCCCTAGCGAGGACATATTCGACGAACGGGAAACGGTGAGCACTGCGTGCCGGGTTTTTTTTGTTTTTTTTTCTATACCTATATATATTCACAAATGAAACGATGCTATGCGCTAGTAACATTCTAGGGGAGGCAGGTTCATCTTCAACCCGGGTCGTTTGACCATCGCTCGGCCACTCTAAAAAAAATTATATCCTCCAAATTTGATATTTTTTAAAATTTTTGGTTTCTGCTATAATTGCCAAGACCTAATACTCAGTTTTTTGACAAGATTTGGACCACTTGATTCTTTTTGTTGGCACTGCTACACGTACTTCCTTGAAACACTACCGTATCAAAAATTAATTCAATTGATTTAGCTGATCAATAATTAAACGCTTGGCAATTTCAGACCTTTTCAGTCAGCAGTGACATTTTTGAATATATTCTATGATTAACCAATCGATATATTCAGAAAGTTTTCGATGTCGCATCAAGATCAATATTAAGGTGAAGCCAATCGTGGGAGCAAAAAATATTCAGTTTTGATTCATAAGACATTACTGGCGAGTGAAAAAACAAAATACAGCTTCTTTTTACGAAAAAGAAAAGAGCGGGTGGTTATAAGGTTTGTGGGCTTTGCTTTGATCAACCAATCAAATATGACTTACGTTAAATTTAATCTAAGGGAAGAAGCAAAAATTATTTCCCATAAATGGGTCACGACCCGTAGGTTTGAAATAAATGACAAGCAACAGACGCCAAAAAGAAGTGGATGTGACTGGATACATCTTGTACATTTAGACGATGCCATTTCGCAAAAAAAAAATTTAAATGGTAATCTAGCAAAATGCTAGACAAATTATTAGGTTGGTGCAAAAATAATATCGTTTTTTGACGTATTTTTTAACGTCAAAAAACGATATTATTTTTGCACCAACCTAATATATGCTTTGTGAGTTTCTTACATAAAAAAAATTATAGTTGATAAATAAATAGCTTTTTTGAGAAACCAGTAAATTATTTAAATCTATGGATTTACTTGGTATATATATATATATATATATATATATATATATATATATATATATATATATATATGGTTGGATTGATGTGAGTTTTTGACCCTGGGTTTCACGCTTTTGCGATCGTCAGACAAACTCATTAATTTTTTTTAAATTTTGGATTTATGTAGATTGCGTGTATTGGTGTTATTATGGAAGTGGGGGGGAATCATCGTCGGGATATATATATACATATATATATATATATATACATATATATATATATATATATATATATATATATGTATATATATATGTATATATATATGTATATATATATATATGTATATATATATATATGTATATATATATATGTATATATATATACATATATATATATATATACATATATATACATATATATATATATATATATATATATATATATATATATATATATATATATATATATATATATATATGCAAATATATTGATAAAATAGGAAAGAACCGTTAGATTGACGATCCGAATTCCGTATTATTTTTGTTTTTAGTTTTAAAAAACAATGCTCGATACACAATTAGAGCCTAGATTATAATTATTTTTTTTTTAAAAATATTATTCCACCGCTACACAGAAATTACTATGTTTCAAACAGAAACTAAAAAGTTCAAATTCAATTACAAAATTAAATTAAATTAAAGTATCTAGTTCTGTTTCATTTTCAAGCGCTTGAAACATATTAATTCCTGTGTAGCGATGGAATCATATTTTTTTTAAATAATCATAATATATATATATATAAAGAGAGAGAGATTACAAAAGATTCTAATGAAAACATTAAAATCGCTACACAAAAGATTTCATGTTTCAATACTTTGATTATACTTCTTCAGACGATAATAAGTAACTGGTGGTGATTAAATGATTTTTAAGAAAATTTAAAAACAAATTCTTATCGCTTTTCTGAAAATAAAAGTGGGAGGACATAATGTCAGAATTAAAATTAGACTTGCCGGTATGTCTTGATTAGACCTATTAAATGTCAGATCTGCGTTAAATAGAAAATTAAGCTCATAAGGTGTAGGTGGATGAGTTACTTTTTCATGCCATGATAAACCGGAACATAGACACGTCATCATTGACATTTGCGGAAAATATGTAAGCGACAAATGTATCGTGATTGTAAACAAATATAACTTGTTCAATTTTTTAAAAGGTGTTGAAGGGAGGGGTAGGTTAATCAGACATAAAGTTAACAGAAACATTTTTTTTTTAATTTTTTATATTCAGGAATCTTCTTAAAGGGGCCTGTAGATAAAATTAAAAATTTGCAATATCTATATAAGATATTAATAATACTAACTGGATGTCAATACATAGCAAAATCAAAGCGGAATAAACAAAATAAGCTACTTAGATGGTAGACCATTATATACTCATAAATTATGGCTATAAGAAATGGTAATACGTAATTTTTAAAAATTTAAGTATATTTTAAGGTAAAAGATAAACTCTGTCGGCAGTTTACAGTTAATTCACTCCTCTGGTTCAATAGAGCTTTTTTTGTCAGCAAATTTGATTATCTCTATATTGATTCGTTGTCTATGGCACATTTGCAGGTGATTT
>OZ010615.1:7327913-7332913 GCA_963932145.1 Acanthosepion lycidas | reverse complement strand
GTTAGGATTGTGGGCACAGGAATTGATGGAAACAAATCTTCGGTGAACCTCTAGCCAGTCTCTAGACAAAACAAGAATCGGACCGGTTAAATAACATTTTGGTACCTACCCATCTTCATGTGGGTACACCTTCTTCCGGTATATCGCCAACGCAAATTTATGTTGTCACACATCTTCCGGTATGGATCCACGCATTCCCTTCCGCTCGGTACACCTGTGCGCCCTGTTTATTTCAGCCACCGGATGCATTTCCGATTTACGCTATAATCTAATGCAGCGGAAGTAAGGCCGAAAGGTCTTTTCTCAACCGATAACCATCAAGTGCTTACAGGATTGAATCTTCTATTCTAGCAAGGTAGTTGTCATCATTTTGTTAGCGGCTGTCGGGAGTGTGGCTAGTTTGGAAATATGTGCGGCGTCAATCTGTTTTGTATTTTTCGGAAAAATGTCTTAAGCAGATGACCGATTAGTTCGTTACGCGACACGCTTGGTTTCTGGGTATCTCCTCTCTGCTGTCTCTTTATATAAAATTTTGAAAATTTGAAAGGCCCCTGACTACTTTGTATGAAGCTTGGTTTCGGCTAACATCAAAAGTCTCTTTGTTTTTAGATTGGCCAATTTTTTTTTTTTATTTATTTATTTTCTGGTGTCCTTTCTTTATTTTAGTTGTTCTTGTTTTATTACGGAAGTTATGCGCGGAGCCTCTGTTATTTAGTTAGGTTTCTAATCACAGTAGACTAGACCCTGTACTCACGAATTTCCTTTTCGCAGCAGTAGTTCAGCTTTTTCTTATTATTATTACGTGAGAGTTGCATTCATATTTGTTAAGAGAGAAAGGTGGAGAGAGAAAAAGAGAAAAGATATATGTGTTTTTAAGGAACCCAAATGCCTTATTTTAATATTTTTTTATTTTACTTTCATATCTTATTTTTTTACATTTGGCCACACTACATGTTATTTCGTTGTTGTTTGTTTTTGTTTTTTTTGTTTTTTTTTTCTGTTGTTTTATTTGGGGGGGGGGAAGTTGAGTGGGTAATTTTTAATTACAGGTTTTATTTTTTTGCTGATTCTTCTATTTTTTATTGTTGGTATTTTAATTTATATTCCACGGTATTTTGTGTTAATTTTCACGTTTATTTTTTATTTATTTTTTTTTTGCAATCAGATCAGAGAAGGCACTTGTATGCTGAGCTCCAAAACCGGAAGTGACGTTGGAGGATTATACAATCAAGGCTTTGCGCAAGTCCATCATTTTGAACTAAAGCCATTCCTTGGTAAGTAATCGATTTCATACAAACGAAGAGGCGGACAATTACAATTATATTAGGATGGTGCAAAAGTAATGTCGTTTTTTGACATATTTTTAAAGTCAAAAAACGACATTAATTTTGCACCAACCTAATAGCTTTCTTTTATTCTTTCTCTAATTTCTTCTCTGATGACTTCATTAGATTCTTCTTCTCCTTTCTTCTTATTCTTCTTCTTTCTCTTCTTTTCTGGCCTATGTCTTCTTCTTCTTTCGATTTAACTTTATTTTCCTTCATTTTTTTTTCTTCTTTCATGGCCTATGTTTTTGTTTTTCCTTATTATTCTGGCATCTATTTCTTCTTCTTCTGGCTGCTGTTTCAGCTTCCACTTCTTCCTTTTCTTCTTCTACTACTACTACTTCTTCTTTTTCTTCTTTTCTGGCTAATGTCTTCTTCTTCTTCTTCTTCTTCTTCTTCTTTCGATTTAGTTTCCTTCATTTCTTTTTCTTCTTTCTTGGCTTATGTTTCTGTTTTTTTCTTCTTCTTCTGGCCTCTGTTTCAGCTTCCTCTTCTTCCTTTTCTTCTTCTTCTCTTTCTTCTTCTTCTTCTTCTTTCTTCTTCCTCTTTTTCTTCTTTTTCTTCCTCTTCTTCTTTTCTGGTCTATGTTTCTTCTTCTTCTTCTTCTTCTTCTTTTGATTTACCTTATTCCCCTTCATTACTTTTTCTTCTTTCCTCTCATCGTTCTTTCTAAGGGATTTTCTTTTTCGTCTTCTTCTCAATCAGTCTTTTTTATTCGTTTTTCTTCTAATATTTTTCTTTCTTTTCCTTTTCTTTTTCTTTTCCTTCTTCCTATTCTCAATGTTCTATTAATCTTTTTCATCTCATATTTTTCTATATTCCATTTTTATTCTTTCCTTTTTCTTCTTCTCATCCTCCATCTTGTCTCATTCTTATTTTTTTCTTTTTCTTTTATTCTTCTTTTTTACTTCTTTTTAGCTTCTATCTTTCCTTATTTTTTCCTTCTTCGCGTGTTTTTCTTCTTTTTCTTTTTCTTCATATTACTTCTTCCTATTATCAATGTTTTTCTTAATAATCTTTTTTCCAATCTTTTCTTTTTCTTTTTCTCCTCACTCTCCATCTTTTGGTTTCTTTCTTTGTTCTTTTACCTTACTTTTTTTTAATTACTTTTTCGTTTCATTTTCTTCTTTTTTTATTATCTTTTTCACCCTCCACCTTTTCTCATTCTTTTTCTTCTCATATTTTTGTTCTTCATCTTTTCCTTTTTCCTTTTTTTTCCTTCTTCTACTTCACTTGTTTTGCATATTAATCTATTTCTGCCTATATTTTCTTCGTTTCTTTTTTATCCGTTTTTTTCTTCTTCGTTTCTTTTTCTTCTTTTCTTTCTCTTCGTTTCTTTTTTCTTCGTTTCGTTTTTCACGTGTTTCTTTTTTCTTCGTTTCTTTTTTAACGAGTTTCTTCTTTCGTTTCTTTTTTTCACATGTTTCTTTTTTCACGGGTTTCTTCTTTCTTCGTTTCTTTTTTCCCCCTGTTTCTTTTTTCTTAATTTCGTTTTTTTTCTTCGTTTCTCTTTTCTTCTTTTCTTTCTTCACGTTTTTCTTTTTTCTTCATTTCTTTTACCTCCGTTTCTTTTTTCTTCGTTTCTTTTTTTCACGTGCTTCTTTTCTTTTCTTTTTTTTTTTCACATATTTCTTTTTTCTTCGTTTCTTTTTTCTTAGTTTCTCTTTTCTTCGTTTCTTTCTTTCTCGTGTTTTCTTTTTCTTCGTTTCTTCGTTTTTTTCATCGTTTCTTTTTTTCACGTGTTTCTTTTTCTTCTTTTTTCCTCCACGATCGCCGTATTTTCTTATTCTTTCTTATTTGTCTTTCTTTTTTCACTTTTTTCATCTTCCTGATTTCAAATCTTTTACTTACTAATCTGTTTTTTTCTTTTACATGTTTCCTTTTTATTTTCCTTTTATGTTTCTTTCTGTCTTTGTATTCCCACTTTCTATCGCTTCTTTATCTTCTTCACATATTTCCATTGTCTTTCCTTTTTATTTCACTTCGCATATTATTAACCTAAATACTATTTTCGTTGATACACATCTTTGAGCAGAAGCACACACACACACACTCACATCTCTCTCTCTCTCTCTCTATATATATATATATATATATATATATTCGGTGATCCGCAAACTGCATGAATTTAAAGGTACTACTAGGTTGGCATCTCGGTCCCACACTTTCACTGTCGAAATGTTTAAATGTAGGTGACTTTAGAATAAACCTGAAATAAACCGGAAACTCAATCCTGAACAGGAATCAAGTGAAAAACCTCTGCCCTCCTCTTCAATAGACGGGTAGTATTGCTAATTGATATATATATATATATATATATATATATATATATATATATATATATATATAAAGAAATATAGTCTTAAGGTGTGCTATATTTATGGAATAAAGTGCTCAATATCAGAGATAGAGCGTGTGTAAATATAAAAGTGAACATAGGAGTCAACACTTAGAGGCGACAGTCTGTTTCATGCTATATGCAATCGTCAAGCCACAATATATATATATATCTTCATACCTATGAATATTTTACCTTTATTCATATTAATGCAGTGTCAAATACTGCTTGTGTGCCTTTTCGTGTGTGTGTGTGTGTTGCGACTGTGTGTTGAGAGTGTAATCTCTTTCAACAGAATCAGTACTGAAAATTTGACAATTTTTTTTTATTTCTGTGTTTTTAATTAATAGCAAGTCATATTTGCAGAGAGGATTGACACAAGGCATGATTTATGGAGTACCCACTGAATAAATAACTCACAAAGTGTAATTATAAAGTTATCCTTAACAGGTTTTATTTATCTCTCTCTCTCTCTCTATCTCTCTCTCACACACACACACAAATATATATATATATATATTACATATATATATATATATATATATATATATATATATATATATATATTCGCTGGTTGGCATCTCGGTCTCACCCTTTCACTGTCGAAACGTTTAAATGTAGCCGTCTCTTCTACTCCAAAAGTTTCTTATCTCGCACTTCCCGACAGTGCAACTCCCTTCCTCTTACTTGCTTCCTTGATAGCTATAAATACAAATATTCAAATGTAATGTCAATCATAATATTCTAATGCATTGATCTTGATCCCCGCCCTTCTCTTTATCCCTTCCTCAAACACCTCTCTTTACTCTTGTTCTCACACTCTGTAATTCCTTGCTTGCTAGTGGCACTCCCGCCTTGCTTTGGGTGAAATGCTTAAAAAATATATATCCGTTTTTTTGTCTTGTGCCAAACTAGAGAATGGCGAAAAAAAGATAAATCAGATACGGCCCTTAATATTATGGTGGCTCTGATGACAACTATTAGGTTGTTTATTTAGGACGATTAATGTCGACCAAGTTGGATTTATTTTTGGAAATGTCTGGATAATCCTAATGCTTTGGGACGATTTAATCCTCGCCTGATTTTCAGGTCTTAACACAATTTTCCTGGAGGAACGGGAAATGGCCTGGAAACAAAGAAAAGAAATAACAAACAAAGCGAATAATAAAAATATACTTACAAGCTTAATATATATATATATATATATATATATATATATATATATATATATATATATATGGCGTCTACTGCAGTGTGATTTTTTACTATGCTCATTTCAAGCGTCATAATGTTACGGCGCCGAGTTCTAACCTTACTAGTTACTCAACCTTTCGTGA
>OZ010615.1:7107913-7322913 GCA_963932145.1 Acanthosepion lycidas | reverse complement strand
TTGTGGTTCCGCGGGTAACAGTGATAAATAGGTATGGCGAACACCTAGCAGTACAGACACAAAAGAGGCAACAAGTCGCAGGTGGACGTGTCCGTCGAATCTGGTCACGTCCATTAGCAGCAGAACATCTTGGCATGTCCAGATACGAACCTCTCTGCAAATTGTCCAGATCCGGGAAAAGTATGAAGTCACCTTTACTCCTCTCATCTGTGGGGTAATTAGGAGGAAATGTGTCAGTAAATTTTTATTATATCTAAAATATTCTTACAATCTAAAAATATTTATCTGGCTTTAAATAGCCTGCAAGTGTTGATAAGCCGTAAAAACAAATCAATCTATTAATCAATCAATTAATGTTTATCCAAGAACCCGTATTCGGTCAGGGTTATACTGGATTACATATGCAGACATAGATCGGGTTCCTGACTATATCTATGTGAATATAGGTAGTGTTTACACCTGAGTCCATGTACAGATATCGGTTGTGTTAATAACTGGGTCCAAATATACATATAGGTGTTGCTTAGACCCGATTCCATAGGCAGATATAGACCGGGTGCATAACCGACTTCATGGTCGGATGTGTATTTGCGTCTATAGGTAGATAGTTGTTTGTGTTTTTCCACGAATCCATAGGGAGGCATAGTCGTGTTTAGAAACAAGTCCAGCGATAATGCCACTAGAAATTGAACGTGAAAAGATCAGTGTGGTTCAAAAAGGGATAAGATGGCGACTGAAGTTGCATTTTAATTTTTGAAGATTGTAGTTATCAGGGAAGCAAGTAATCGGGAGGGAGTTCCTCAGTTGGGAAGGGCGAGAAAAGAAATTGTTACAGTCGAAGCCACGGTTGCTAATTGGACAGTAAATCGGATGGAACCTAAACGCCAATCTAGTTAAATTCATGTATTTCGGGCACCAGGGGGAAAAAAAGCTCATCAGAACAGTTGCCAAGAAGATATTTGTAGAAAAGACAGAGAGAAGCCACGTTACGTCGGCGGGAAATGCGATAGACCTGGTCAGAAAGGATTGTAATACAGGCTCTTCTCTGTATCTTGTCACGAATCTCCAGGAGCACCAGACCAGCTATAGCAACAGTATTCCATGCACAGATGAAAGCAAGATTTATAAAGATTTACATGCTGGATTCTGACTTTTATCCAAAACCAAGAGAAAGGCATATCCACCACTGTCAGAATACCCTGCCAACGAGGCACTCCGGTCAACCGCTGACAATTCTGACCCTGGCCTTCGCATTCTCTAACACAGCACGCCCCTTATTAATTCCTATATGACGCTCAGCTATCAGGGGCTCCTCAAATCTGTTAGCATGCGACAGCGGCCAAAATTCCGGACAACAGTTCTAACAAGCCGACAGAACCTGGTTAGCGTAGCCGACGGGTCTTGAACCCCTGATGAGTTAGGGCTTGTCAACCCTAACATGTGAAGACCACCAACCCTTTAGGTGGCCCCTTTGGGTGGCACCTTTTGGGTGTGGTCTAACACATCTGTAATGGATTTCTGCGTCCGTATCTTTCTGAAGTTTTCCTACCCCGATGTCTGCTTGAAGATCAAACGTATAACCGTGTCGATAAGGCCCCAATTACATTGTTTGGAAATAAATAAACAGTTCACATTGGGAGAACTGTTCCCTTTCTACGTGCTTCGCCGTCATCGTCTGTCTGGATCATAAATTTCCAGAGTATTCACCTCGTTTTTTTGTTATTTTCTACGCTTAGCTTACTAGACCAAAAAGGCAAATTAAATGAAAGAGTATACGATGAAAAGATAATTACGGCCACATCATCTTATAACACCAGTCCCATACAATCTCCGAAGTTAAGCAACATTGAGCCTGGTCAGTACCTAGGTGGTTGACCGCTTAGGAATACCAGGTGCAGTAAGCTTGGATGTGCGGGTGATGTAATGGATAATTACTCGAAATCATTAATTGTGAAGCCGATTTCCCGTTCGATCACCGAAGTTAAGCAACATTGAGCCTGGTCAGTACCTAGATGGGTGACCGCTTGGGAATACCAGGTGCTGTAAGCTTGGATGTGTGGGTGGTGTAATGGATAATGGCTCGGAATTATTAAATGTAGAGTCGATTTCTCGTACAATCACCGAAGTTAAGCAACGTTGAGCCTGGTCAGTACCTAGATGGGTGACCGCTTGGGAATACAAGATGCTGTAAGCTTGGATGTGCTGGTGGTGTAATGGATAATGACTTGAAATTATTAATCTAGGAGCCGAGTTCCCGTACGATCACCGTAGTTAAGCAACATTGAGCCTAGTCAGTATCTAGATGGGTGACCGCTTAGGAATACAAGGTTCTGTAAGCTTGAATGTGCCGGTGGTGTAATGGATAATGATTCAGAATTATTAATTGTGAAGCTGATTTCTCGTATGATCCCCAAAGTTAAGCAACGTTGAGCCTGGTCAGTACCTAGGTGGGTGACCGCTTGGGAATACCAGGTGCTGTAAGCTTCGATGTGCGGATGGTGTAATGGATAATGGCTCGGAATTATTAATCAGGGAGCCGAGTTCTAGTTGGTTTCGTTATATTCACTTAAATACGTAAATACCCTTAAGAAAGGTATGAATCCACTCTTTCTCCCCCTAGCTATGGGTTAATTAGTAAGACTTGTATTACTAAACCATTATATCCCCAAAAATATAATTGTCTAAAAATATTTTCTGGCTTTAAATAACCTGAAAAGCCCTAGAAAATGTTATTGAGGCGAAAGATGAATAAAAAGAACAGAAGATGACAGAAAACGACGAATGGCGTGGCACTTAAATATTTGAAGATCCTTGTTGGCAGGAAAGCAAGAGACCGGAAGTGAGTTTCACGGACGGAAAGTGCGATAGAAGAAACTATTGTCATAGGACTTGCGGGTATAGGTGAAGACTGTTTTGCGTCATGATAACAAGCCAGGAAGATCTTTCTAACTTGAAACTTATCATTCCAAATGCTGTCCAGTTACCATGGTTCGAACCTGGAATTCTGACACTGACGGGAAATACGAAACCATCCCAGCCAGGAAGGAAGGAAGGAGAGATGGCAAAATGAATGAAATGACAAAATATAGGGAAGAAACAAGAAAAAGTACGAAAAAAATGAAAGAAGAAAGAACAAAAGGAATAAAGGAAGGAAGAAGAAAATGAAAGAAGCAATGAAACGGGAAATAAGAAAAGATAAGAAGAAAGAAATGGAGAAAAAGAAGAAAAAATTGAAAAACGAAACGAAAAACAACATGGATGATAGAAAGGAAAGGGACGATGGAAAGGAAAAGGAATTTAGTACAGAAGAAAGTAAATATAGGAAGAAGGAAATGAAGGAAAGAGAAACAGGAAGGACAAGTGAATAAAGAAAGGAAAGAACCAGAAAAAAGAAAGAATCAAAGAGCAGAGGGGAGGAGGGTACGAATAAGACAAGGAAGAAAGGAAAAAAAGAAAGAATGTTACCTAAATGAATGAATACGCTCATTCTATATATTTTTCTGCTTTCTTTTGTTTTCTTTTGATCAGTGGATTTCAAACTCTTCAACCTGTGGATAGACGATATTTTATAGGGAGATGGATGAAATATTGCCAACAATATGAAGAAACACTACATATTTCTGTAGATTTCATTCCAACATATAAAACAAAATGCTATTAGGTTGGTGCAAAAATAATTTCGTTTTCTAACATATGTTACTATGTAAGAAAACGAAATTATTTTTGCACCAACCTAATATATTGTATTCCTTGTGCTTTTATTGTTAGAGCATAAAAAGGATACTTATCCTTTCATCGGTTATTTGTTGCTTTAAAATACAATTTATATATTGATGAAGATAGTGGGTAAAATGATCGGCTAATTCTGATCATCAAAGAAGAAAGTAATTCAAATAGTCAGACATTTTGATACTAAGATTACTGCAACAAATACTAATATTACTAGCACTACTACTACGGATAAAGAAGCAAGATCAAAGGCAAAAGGAATAAAATTAGTTAAAATAAAAATTCATCTAAGAAATTCACCCAACTTAACACTACTACTACTACTACTACTACTAGGTGTAAAGAAGCAAGAGAAATAAGATGAAAAAAGACTAGTCAAAAATGAATAATAATGACAAGGCTTCATCAAAGAGATTCAACCAACTTAACACTACTACTACTACTACTACTAGGTATAAAGAAGCAAGAGAAATAAGATGAAAGAAAGACTAGTCAAAAATGAATAATAATGACAAGGCTTCATCTAAGAGATTCACCCAACTTAACACTACTACTAATGCTACGAGGTGTGAAGAAGCAAAAAATAATATGAAAGAAAGACTAATCAAAAAAGAATAATAATGACGAGGCTTTTTCAAAGAGATTCACCCAACTTAACACTACCACTACTACTGCTAGGTGTAAAGAAGCAAAAGAAATAAGATGAAAGAAAGATTACTCAAAAATGAATAATAATGACAAGGCTTCTTCTAAAAGATTCACCCAAATTATCACTACTACCACTACTACTAATACTACAACTAGGTGTAAAGAAAGCAAGAGATATAAGATGAAAGAAAGACTAGTCAAAAATGAATAGTAATGACAAGGCTTTATCTAAGAGATTCACCCAAATCAACACTACTAATACTAATACTACTACTACTACTAGGGGTAAATAAGCAAGAGAAATAAGATGAAAGAAAGGCTAATCAAAAAAGAATAATAATGACAAGGCTTCATCTAAGAGATTCACTGAACCTCTCACTACTACTACTAATGCTACTAGGTGTAAAGAAGCAAAAAATAAGATGAAAGAAAGACTAGTCAAAAATGAATAATAATGACAAGGCTTCATCTAAAAGATTCACCCAACTTAAACTACTACTACTACTACTGCAACTAGGTGTAAAGAAGCAAGAGAAATAAGATGGAAGAAAGACTAGTCAAAAACGAATAATAATGACAAGGTTTCATCTAAGAAATTCACCCAACTTAACACTACTCCTACTAATGTTACTCGGTGTGACGAAGCAAAACAAATAAAAATGAAAGAAAGACTAGTAAAAATAAATAATAATAATGACAAGGCTTCATCTAAGAGATTCACCCAACTTAACACTACTACTACTACTACTAGGTGTAAAGAAGCAAGAGAAATATGATGAAAGAAAGACTACTCAAAAACGAATAATAATGACAAGGCTTCATCTAAAAGATTCACCCAAATTAAGACTACTACCACTACTACTAATAGTACTATGTGTAAAGAAGCAAGAGAAATAAGATGAAAGAAAGACTAGTCAAAAATGAATAATAATGACAAGGTTTCATCTAAGAGATTCACCCAACTTAACACTACTACTACTGCTACTACTAGGTGTAAGGAAGCAAGAGAAATAAGATGAAAGAAAGACTAGTCAAAAATAAATAATAACGACAAGGCTTCATCTAAGAAATTCACCCAAATTAACACTACTAATACTACTAGGTGTAAAGAAGCAAGAGAAATATGATGAAAGAAAGACTAGTCAAAAATGAATAATAATGACAAGGCTTCATCTAAGAGATTCACCCAACTTAACACTACTACTAATGCTACTAGGTGGGAAGAAGCAAAAAATAAGATGAAAGAAAGACTAATCAAAAAAGAAGAATAATGACAAGGCTTCTTCTAAAAGATTCACCCAAATTATCACTACTACCACTACTACTAATACTACAACTAGGTGTAAAGAAAGCAAGAGATATAAGGTGAAAGAAAGACTAGTAAAAAATGAATAGTAATGACAACGCTTTATCTAAGAGATTCACCCAAATCAACACTACTAATACTACTACTACTACTAATACTGCTACTACTACTAGGGGTAAATAAGCAAGAGAAATAAGATGAAAGAAAGACTAGTCAAAAATGAATAATAATGACATGGCTTCATCTTAGAAATTCACCCAACTTAACACTACTACTACTACTACTACTACTAGGTGTAAAGAAGCAAGAGAAATATGATGAAAGAAAGACTACTCAAAAAAGAATAATAATGACAAGGCTTCATCTAAGAGATTCACCCAAATTAACACTACTACTACTACTACTAGTGGTACTATGTGTAAAGAAGCAAGAGAAATAAAATGAAAGAAAGACTAGTCAAAAATGAATAATAATGACAAGGTTTCATCTAAGAGATTCACCCAAGTTAACACTACTACTACTAATACTACTAGGTGTAAAGAAGCAAGAGAAATATGATGGAAGAAAGACTAGTCAAAAACGAATAATAATGACAAGGCTTCATCTTAGAAATTCACCCAAATTAACACTACTACTACTAATACTACTGCTAGGTTGAAAGATGCAAGAGATATAAGATGAAAGAATGACTAGTCAAAAATGAGTAATTATGACAAGGATTCATCTAAGAAATTCACCCAACTTAACGCTACTACTCCTACTGCTACGAGGTGTAAAGAAGCAAGAGAAATAAGATGAAAGAAAGACTAGTCAAAAATGAATAATAATGACAAGGCTTCATCTAAGAAATTCACCCATCTTAACACTCCTACTACTATTACTACTAGGTCTAAAGAAGCAAGAGAAATAAGATGAAAGAAAGACTAGTCAAAAATGAATAATAATGACAAAGCTTCGTCTAAGAAATTCACCCAACTTAACACTACTACTAATATTACTACTACTAGGTGTAAAGAAGCAAGAGAAATAAGATGGAAGAAAAAAACTTGTCAACTAATAATAATGACAAGACTTCATCTAAGAAATTCACCCAACTTAACATTACTACTACGACTACTAGGTGTAAAGAAGCAAGTGTTATAAGATGAAAGAAAGACAAGTCAAAAAAGAATAATAATGACAAGGCTTTTTCTAAGAGATCCACCCAACTTAACACTACCACTACTACTGCTAGGTGTAAAGAAGCAAGATAAATAAGATGAAAAAAAGACTAGTCAAAAATGAATAATAATGACAAGGCTTCTTCTAAAAGATTCACCCAAATTAACACTACTACCACTACTACTACTACTACAACTAGGTGTAAAGAAAGCAAGAGATATAAGATGAAAGAAAGACTAGTCAAAAAAGAATAATAATGACAAGGCTTTTTCTAAGAGATCCACCCAACTTAACACTACCACTACTACTGCTAGGTGTAAAGAAGCAAGATAAATAAGATGAAAAAAAGACTAGTCAAAAATGAATAATAATGACAAGGCTTCTTCTAAAAGATTCACCCAAATTAACACTACTACCACTACTACTACTACTACAACTAGGTGTAAAGAAAGCAAGAGATATAAGATGAAAGAAAGACTAGTCAAAAATGAATAGTAATGACAAGGCTTTATCTAAGAGATTCACCCAACTTAACACTACTAATACTACTACTACTACTAGGGGTAAAGAAGCAAGAGAAATAAGATGAAAGAAAGACTAGTCAAAAAAGAATAATAATGACAAAGATTCATCTAAGAGATTCACCCAACCTCACACTACTACTACTAATGTTACTAGGTGTGAAGAAGCAAAAAATAAGATGAAAGAAAGACGAGTCGAAAATGAATAATAATGACTAAGCTTTATCTAAGAGATTCACGCAACTTAACACTACTACTACTACTATTGCTAGGTATAAATAAGCAAGAGAAATAAGATGGAAGAAAGACTAGTCAAAAACGAATAATAATGACAAGGCCTCATCTAAGAGATTCACCCAACTTAACACTACTACTACTTCTACTTATACTAGGTGTAAAGAAGCAAGAGAAATAAGATGAAATAAAGACTAGTCAAAAATGAATAATAATGACAAACTTCATCTAAGAGATTCACCCAACTTAACACTACTACTACTACTAGGTGTAAAGAAGCAAGAAAAATATGATGAATGAAAGACTAGTCAAAAATGAATAATAATGACAAGGTTTCATCTCAGAGATTCACCCAAATTAACACTACTACTACTACTTCTACTACTACTACTACTAGGTGTAAAGAAGCAAGAGAAATATGATGAAAGAAAAACTAGTCAAAAATGAATAATAATGACAAGGCTTCATCTAAGAAATTCACCCAACTTAACACTACTACTACTACTACTAAAACTAGCTGTAAAGAAGCAAGAGAAATATGATGAAAGAAAGACTAGTCAAAAATGAATAATTATGACAAGGCGTCATCAAAGAGATTCACCTAACTTAAAACTACTATTAATGCTAGGTGTAAAGAAGCAAGAGAAATATGATGTAAGAAAGACTAGTCAAAAATGAATAATAATGACAAGGCTTCATCAGAGAGATTCACCCAACTTAACACTACTAATACTACTACTATTACTACTACTACTAGGTGTAAAGAAGCAAGAGAAATAAGATGCAAGAAAGACTAGTCAAAAATAAATAATAATGACAAGGCTTCATCTAAGAAATTCACCCAACTTAACGCTACTACTTTTACTGCTACTATGTGTAAAGAATCAAGAGAAATAAGATGAAAGAAAGACTAGTCAAAAATAAATAATAATGACAAGGCTTCATCTAAGAAATTCACCCAACTTAACACTACTACTACTACTACTAGGTGTAAAGAAGCAAGAAATATAAGATGGAAGAAAAAACTTGTTAAAAATGAATAATAATGACAAAGCTTCATCTAAGAAATTCACCCAAATTAACACTACTACCACCACTACTACTACTATGTGTAAAGTAGCAAGAGAAATAAGATGAATGAAAGACTAGTCAAAAATGAATAATAATGACAAGGCTTCATCTAAGAGATTCACCCAACTTAACACTACTACTACTACTATGTGTAAAGAAGCAAGAGAAATAAGATGAAAGAAAGACTTGTCAAAAAGGAATGATAATGACAAGGCTTCTTCTAAGAGTTTCACCCAAATTAACACTACTACTACTATTACTACTGCTACTACTACTAGGTGTAAAGAAGCAAGAGCAATATGATGAAAGAAAGACTAGTCAAAAATGAATAATAATGACAAGGCTTCATGTAAGAAATTCACCCAACTTAACACTACTGCTACTACTAGGTGTAAAGAAGCAAAAGAAATAATATGAAAGAAGCACTAGTCAAAACTGAATAATAATGACATGGCTTCATCTTAGAAATTCACCCAACTTAACGCTACTACTTCTACTGCTACTAGGTGTAAAGAAGCAAGAGAAATGATGAAATAAAGAGTAGTCAAAAATGAATAATAATGACAAACTTCATCTAAGAGATTCACCCAACTTATCACTACTACTACTACTACTACTACTACTACTACTACTAGGTGTAAAGAAGCAAGAGAAATATGATGAATGAAAGACTAGTCAAAAATGAATAATAATGACAAGGCTTCATCTAAGAGATTCACCCAAATTAACACTACTACTACTACTTCTACTACTACTACTACTAGGTGTAAAGAAGCAAGAGAAATATGATGAATGAAAAACTAGTCAAAAACGAATAATAATGACAAGGCTTCATCTAAGAAATTCACCCAACTTAACACGACTAGTACTACTGCTAATACTACTAGGTGTAAAGAAGCAAAAGAAATATGATGTAAGAAAGACTAGTCAAAAATGAATAATAATGACAAGGCTTCATCAGAGAGATTCACCCAACTTAACACTACTAATACTACTACTATTACTACTACTACTAGGTGTAAAGAAGCAAGAAAAATAAGATGGAGGAAAAAACTTGTTAAAAATGAATAATAATGACAAAGCTTCATCTAAGAAATTCACCCAAATTAACACTACTACTACTACTACTACTACTACTATGTGTAAAGTAGTAAGAGAAATAAGATGAATGAAAGACTAGTCAAAAATGAATAATAATGACAAGGCTTCATCTAACAGATTCACCCAACTTAACACTACTACTACTACTATGTGTAAAGAAGCAAGAGAAATAAGATGAAAGAAAGACTAGTCAAAAAGGAATGATAATGACAAGGCTTCTTCTAAGAGATTCACCCAAATTAACACTACTACTACAATTACTACTGCTACTACTACTAGGTGTAAAGAAGCAAGAGCAATATGATGAAAGAAAGACTAGTCAAAAATGAATAATAATGACAAGGCTTCATGTAAGAAATTCACCCAACTTAACACTACTGCTACTACTAGGTGTAAAGAAGCAAAAGAAATAATATAAAAGAAGCACTAGTCAAAACTGAATCATAATGACATGGCTTCATCTTAGAAATTCACCCAACTTAACGCTACTACTTCTACTGCTACTAGGTGTAAAGAAGCAAGAGAAATAAGATGAAATAAAGACTAGTCAAAAATGAATAATAATGACAAACTTCATCTAAGAGATTCACCCAACTTAACACTACTACTACTACTACTACTACTAGGTGTAAAGAAGCAAGAGAAATATGATGAATGAAAGACTAGTCAAAAATGAATAATAATGACAAGGCTTCATCTAAGAGATTCACCCAAATTAACATTACTACTACTACTTCTACTACTACTACTACTACTAGGTGTAAAGAAGCAAGAGAAATATGATGAATGAAAAACTAGTCAAAAACGAATAATAATGACAAGGCTTCATCTAAGAAATTCACCCAACTTAACACGACTATTACTACTGCTAATACTACTAGGTGTAAAGAAGCATAAGAAATATGATGTAAGAAAGACTAGTCAAAAATGAATAATAATGACAAGGCTTCATCAGAGAGATTCACCCAACTTAACACTACTAATACTACTACTATTACTACTACTACTAGGTGTAAAGAAGCAAGAGAAATAAGATGAAAGAAAGACTAGTCAAAATGAATAATAATGACAAGGCTTCATCTAAGAAATTCACCCAAATTAACACTACTACTACTACTACTATGTGTAAAGTAGCAAGAGAAATAAGATGAATGAAAGACTAGTCAAAAATGAATAATAATGACAAGGTTTCATCTAAGAAATTCACCCAACTTAACACTACTACTACTAGGTGTAAAGAAGGAAGAGTCATAAGATGAAAGAAAGACTAGTCAAAAATGAATAATAATGACAAGGCTTCATCAAAGAATTTCACCCAACTTAACACTACTAATACTACTACTACTGCTACTACTACTAGGTGTAAAGAAGCAAGAGCAATATGATGGAAGAAAAACTAGTCAAAAATGAATAATAATGACCAGGCTTCATGTAAGAAATTCACCCAACTTAACACTACTGCTACTACTAGGTGTAAAGAAGCAAAAGAAATAATATGAAAGAAACACTAGTCAAAACTGAATAATAATGACATGGCTTCATCTTAGAAATTCACCCAACTTAACGCTACTACTTCTACTGCTACTAGGTGTAAAGAAGCAAGAGAAATAAGATGAAAGAAAGACTAGTCAAAAATGAATAATAATGACATGGCTTCATCTTAGAAATTCACCCAAATTAACACTACTACTACTACTACTGCTAGGTGCAAAGTAGCAAGAGATATAAGATGAAAGAAAGACTAGTCAAAAATGAGTAATAATGACTAGGCTTCATCGAAGAAATTCACCCAACTTAACACTACTACTACGACTACTAGGTGTAAAGAAGCAAGAGACATAAGATGAAAGAAAGACTAGTCACAAATGAATAATAATGACAAGTTTTCATCTACGAAATTCACCCAACTTAACACTACTACTACTAGGTGTAAAGAAGCAAGGGAAATAAGATGGAAGACAAAACTAGTCAACTAATAATAATGACATGTCTTCATCTTAGAAATTCTTAACACTACTACTACTACTACTACTAGGTGTAAAGAAGCAAGTGTTATAGATTAAAAGGAAGACTAGTGAAAAATGAATAATAATGACAAGGCTTCATCTAAGAAATTCACCCAACTTAACACTACAGCTACTAATACTGCTAGGTTTAAAGAAGCCAGAATTATAAGATGAAAGAAAGACTTGTCAAAAATGAATAATAATGACAACGCCTAGGATCTAAGAAATTCACTGTTTAAAAGTTATAATTATTTTCCCAATTCATTTTATTTTGATAATACATTTTTTCTAATTCCATCCACCGCTTCATAAATGTTTATCTTATTTGATTTTCTCATTTCTCGTTTGAATTTTTTTTTTTTGTCTACAATTTGAATTTGTATCTCAAGGAGGAAATAAAAACAAACGTTCATTTCATTCCTCCTTCTCGTGTTATTTTTTTTTTTCTAAACTCTCGCGTGACTTTGCAGTTGTTAATTGTCGAACGTTCTTGTGCATTTAACTGATTTTAGTTGCTGAGCGAAATCTTTAAAAACGACATTCACTTGAACGTAAAGAGAAAAATAAGTCAAATTTACTTCCAAGTTCGACATCATTTCAAAGATAAAGAAAGCCACCTATGAAAGACAGAAGGCGAGAAAGAGAAAAGAAAAAATACGATTATGATATCTCCAAAGAGCCTAACATGTCCAAAACTTACGGCGGCAAAACAGTTTAGCTCTTTTCGATGGAAGTCTTCGATTGGTTTTGTTGTGTGAGTTAATAAAATTAAAAACTGCCTGTTTAAACGACAAACTTAACCTTGACTGAAACAAAAGCATCAAATTCGTTCAAAATAAAAAGCAACGAAACAGTAAATATCGTCTGTCAATTTCTCCCTATATTTTCTTCGCTTTTTTTTCACGTGTTGCTTTTTTCTCCGTTTCTTTTTCTTTGTTTCTTCGTTTCTTTTTTCCCGTGTTTCTTTTTTCCCGTCTATCTTTTTTCATGACTTTCTTCTTTCTTCGTTTCCGTTTTCACGTGTTCCTTTTTTCTTAGTTTCTTTTTTCTTAGTTTCTTTTTTCTTAGTTTCTTTTTTCTTAGTTTCTTTTTTTCACGTGTTTCCTTTTCTTAATTTCTTTTTTTTTTTTTCCTTTCTCTTTTCTTCTTTTCTTTCTTTCTCGTGTTTCCTTAACTTTGACTGAAACAAAAGCATCAAATTCGTTCAAAATAAAAGCAACGAAACACTAAATATCGTCTGTCAGTTTCTCCCTATATTTTCTTCGTTTCTTTTTTCCCGTGTTTCTTTTTTTCGTTTCTTTTTCTTCGTTTCTTCTTTCTTTTTTTTTCTCCGTTTCTTTTTCTTCGTGTCTTTTTTCTTCGTTTCTTTTTCATCCGTTTCTTTTTTCATTATTGCTTTTTACACGTTTTTCTTTTTATTCATTTATTTTTTCTTAGTTTCTTTTTTTTTCACGTGTTTCTTTTTTCTTAATTTGATTTTTTTTTCTTCATTTCTCTTTTCTTCTTTTCTTTCTTTCTCGTTTTTCCTTAACCTTGACTGAAACAAAAGCATGAACTTCGTTCAAAATAAAAAGCAACAGAGCAGTAAATATCGTCTGTCAATTTCTCCCTATATTTTCTTCGTTTCTTTTTTCAAGTGTTTCTTTTTTTTCCGTTTCTCTTTCTTCGTTTCTTCTTTCTTCGTTTCTTTTTTCATGTGTTTCTTTTTTCTTAGTTTCTTTTTTCTTCCTTTCTTTTTTCACATGTTTCTTTTTTCCGTTTCTTTTTCTTCGTTTCTTCTTTCTTCGTTTCTTCTTTCTTCGTTTCTTTTTTCATGTGTTTCTTTTCTCTTAGTTTCTTTTTTCACGTGTTTCTTTTTTCTCGGTTGCTTTTTTCTTCCTTTTTCTTTTCTTCTTTTCTTTCTTTCATTCGTGTTTCCTTAACCTTGACTGAAACAAAAGCATTAACTTCGTTCAAAATAAAAGCAACGAAACAATAAATATCGTCTGTCAACGAAATGTTGACGCTTTTCTCTCCGTGAATACGGTTTCAGCGTTTTTTGTTTTGTTTTTTTCTTTTTCCATCTTATTGTTATTACTTTCTGTGGTAAGACTCCATTTTTTTGCGTTGTACGCGTCCAGGCATATGCCAGACTGCCCCCAAAGATATGGAATATAAGTTCAAAATCGGGTAATTGCTTCTACAGGGTGCGATGGATAAATTGTCATCTAAATGACGCAAAAAATGAAAGTAACACTGACA
Source organism: Acanthosepion lycidas (assembly GCA_963932145.1). Lineage (NCBI taxonomy): Eukaryota > Metazoa > Mollusca > Cephalopoda > Sepiida > Sepiidae > Acanthosepion > Acanthosepion lycidas. The sequence continues at coordinate 7,308,895 of OZ010615.1, read as the reverse complement.
TCTCATTTTAACAGATATAGTGACCAAAATAACATAAAAATATCTTGAAAAAAGTACTTTAAAAAGTAAATTTATTTTAAATAAATCGTCATGGTAATCTTGGCATCTTTCTATAGAACCACATTTCTGTTGCTTCAATTCTCTTTTTCATCTGTGCGGCGATTGTCCGTTAGGAAGGACTTTATAACTGAGATGTTTCTTCGAGTGATTCCATAGCTAGATAACTTGTGCGGGGGCCCTCCCTGCCATGCCTTGTCAAAGACCTTTGAATATCTAATGTGATCGTCTTTGATATGTATTTCCTGCGTTTAATTATAACTTCAAAAAGTTGACTAATGACAATGAGAAGTTTGATAGTCTATACCAGTGGTCGGCAAACTTTTGCTAACTATATGCCGACTTAGGGTTTTAAAATCATTCCGCTTGCCAACAGCTTATAAAATATATTTTATATAAAGAGCAACCTCAGTTCTTGAATGTCTCACATGTCAAACAAATCGGTTTTCGAACAAATCAGGACCGATTACCTTGCATATCCGTCTGTAGATTTTGTCGGGAACCTCGAGATGAACAGCAAGGGCACCAGACCATATATAGCAACAGTGTTCCATGCATGGACAAATGGTAGATTTGTAAATAATAGCAAAATACAGACAACACTTTAAGGAGTCGGGGGTCGATTTGACATTGGCTTTATATTATAAAAAAAGGACTGCCCTTCTAAAATGATTTTAGAAAATCATTACTTTTCGATCCAGATAAATGTTTTGGTTAGAGGTGTAATGTAAGCTAATCTACGAAACTCGTTAAAAAATCTCTACCCTGTTTTTCTAGCACGGATCAATGGCATTAACTAGTATTTTCTTTGGTAATAAATGATGCTATGTCGTCTATTTTTCTTAGGATCCTATAAATCCTGGTATAATGACACGTCTTCTTAAGACCCTATAAATCAGGAGTCGGTAACCTTTTGCTAACTATGTGCCAACTTAGGTTTTTAAAATCATTCAGTGTGTCAATAGCATACGTATTTTTATACAAGTCAAGGTTAGTATACCTGTTCTACAATATAGTTTATATAGTAATATATAATATATATATACTTTAGTATATATTAAAATTGAAACAGCTAAATATCTTTGTGTTGTAGTAGTTATTGGTTCGGACATTGCGATGTCATTTACAGCTGCGTGTCATCGATTGCCAATACCTGTTCTACAAAACCCATGGTTAAGCTTCCTCAGCCTGTCACCTGGTGTTGAGATAATGTGGAGCGCAGAAAAAAGAAAGAAAACGAAGTACATCGCGTCCGGATCAAAGTAATCCCCCCTCGAATCTAATACACGTCTCCATATTTCTACGCCACGCTTCTATGCATTGTTGAAAGGATACTTCTTGGATGCCCCTCAGCTCCGTCTTTACGGCGCTCTTGACGGCCTCTACGCCTTCAAAACGGCTTCCCTTGACCAACCTATTTAGCTAGGGGAAAAGAAGAATGCCACATGTAGCAAGACCGGGTGAATAGAGAGGTTGTTCCAGTACAGCAATGTTCTTCTCGACCAGGAACTGCCTGATGGTCAGGGCGTTGTGAGCAGGTGCGTTGTCGTGGTGAAGACGCCACGATTTGTCCTGCCACAACTCTTGTATCTTTCCGCACAGTTAGCGAAGCAAATGTATATATATATATATATATATATATATATACTCCCAAGATATCATTTTGGATTATAACACAATTGGCTTATCACTCTTTCGTCCATAGCTCACACTGCACACCAAGATCCGTCAATTTTCAGGCAGATTTTGTAACATGGCAGTGGGAGTTAGGTATGCAAGAAACTGGCATTATTCCAGCAACTCTTAAGATGGCACAAATGTACACGTTCCATTTGAGATCTGGAGTGGTATTATATATATATATATATATATATGTGTGTGTGTGTGTGTGTGTGTGTCCGCGCGCGCACATACGGAGTCCGATCAAAAAGTATCGTGTCTGGTGGTATAAAATGAAAAGTATAAAACATAAAAATTTGGCAAGAATTCAAGAACAAGAAATAAAATGGCGAAATAGGTCCTAGCTTAAGAAGGATTTTCTATAAAGTAAATGTTTAGGCTGGAGACATTTTGTTTCGTTTTGCATGCCAGGCTTTTTCTTGTCTTGCGCAGTCAGATATCAGACATGGCGAGATAGATAGATAGATATTAGGTTGGTGCAAAAATAATATCATTTTCTCACATATGTTACTATGTGAGAAAACGACATTATTTTTGCACCAACCTGATAGATAGATAGATAGATAGATAGATAGATAGATAGATAGATATGAACAGTCTGAGATAGATAGATAGATAGATAGATAGATAGATATTAATAGACTGAGACATAGATAGATAGATAGATAGATAGATAGATAGATAGATAGATAGATATTAATAGACTGAGACATAGATAGATAGATAGATAGATAGATAGATAGATAGATAGATGAAAAGACTGAGATAGATAAGTAGTTAGATAGATAAAGAACAGATTGAGATAGATAGATAGATAGATAGATAGATAGATAGATAGATAGATAGATAGATAGATAGATAGATGAAAAGACTGAGATAGATAAGTAGTTAAATAGATAAAGAACAGATTGAGAAAGAAAGAAAGAAAGAAAGAAAGAAAGAAAGAAAGAAAGAAAGAAAGAAAGAAAGAAAGAGACCTTTGGGGTTAAAAAATATTACCACCACAAAAAATCTTATCGGGATTAAATAACCCATTGAGGTTGATATACCGTAAAACAAAACAAATCAAACTAAACTAGGTATTTACTCTGTCTCCCCACTAAAACGAATTGTGGCACAAGGTCTTTTTTAAGGTGGGGACCCGAGCGCAGACACCCGGGCTGGGAATAATTGTACCTCCTCCTTTGTGTTTTTGTTTGTTTGGGCTTCTATTTTTTTTTTTTTTTTTTTTTTGGCGTCACGGTTCGCTTCCATGAAATTGGTCTGTTTTAAAGGCAATATCTTTTACTAGATTATGGCCTCCCACTTCCACTGCTGATGTTCCCTGTTATGTGATATGTCCCAGAAAGGGATATATTTGAACGAAGTAGCTAAGTGGTTTTGGCTACTATAACCAAGTAGAATATGGTAGCAGTAATCGACTGGTACGCGTCGCAGCTGCAGGTAAGAAGTGTAGATCAATGGCGTAGTCCTTTGGGCGTCGTTATAGAATTAGCTCTCAGACTAAGGCTCTTTGAATCTGTCGTACCTACACTTCCGTCGGTATTTATGACGGACACCAGCCAATCATATTCCAGTGAGGGGAGGAACACAGGTATACGCATATTCCATTATATCACTATGTAAGTTTCAACGTGTCCTTTGAGTGTTAAATTCTGCAAGCCGTGTTTACTCACTATGTATCAACTGACTCATTTTTCCTGGCAGCTGAAAAAAAAAAGGTCGTTGATCAGAATCAGAAAGAGTTTGTTAAGAAACAAAATGGCAGTCCTCAACGTTTCCTTGACAAAAATAAAACATGCAACAGAAAAAGCCAGTGGTTTACGTGGGAAATTAAGCTTAAGGAAATTAGACGAAAATCCATTTTTATTCGGGTTCCCTCCAGAAAAAAACGCTGCTGATTACAAATAATAAAATTGAGGAAAGTCGGCTGAGGCGAAAGTTTAAATTAAATAAACAAAGCAGTTACTGTGGAAAAAAGAATTAAGTTCTCGCTAAAATTAAACGATGCCAATAAAAAGGGCAGGATAAACATCGTCATTAAGCTACCTCAATATGTTTCTATTTATTTATTCTATCTATCGATCACTTTATCTAACTTAGTCTGTTCATTATCTATCTATCTATCTATCTATCTATCTATCTATCTATCTCAGTCTGTTCATTATGTATTTTTCTCAGAGTCTATTCATTATCTATCTATCTATCTATCTATCTATCTATCTATCTATCTATCTCAGTCTGTTCATTATCTATCTATCTATCTATCTATCTCAGTCTGTTCATTATCTATCTCAGTCTGTTCATTATCTATCTATCTATCTATCTATCTATCTATCTATCTATCTCAGTCCGTTCATTATCTATCTCAGTCTGTTCACTATCTAGCTATCTATCTATATATCTGTCTATCTATGTTCATTATCTAGCTAGCTAGCTATCAATCAATCTATCTATCTATCTATCTATCTATCTAACTATCTATCTCAGTCTGTTCATTATCTATCTATCTATCTATCTCAGTCTGTTCATTATCTATATCTATCTATCTATCTATCTATCTATCGCAGTCCGTTCTAAATCTATCTATCTCAGTCTGTTCACTATCTAGCTATCTATCTATATATCAATCAATCTATGTTCATTATCTATCTATCTATCTATCTATCTATCTATCTATCTATCTATCTATCTGAGCCTGTTCATGATCTCTCTATCTATCTATCTATCTGAACCTGTTCATGATCTATCTATCTATCTATCTATCTATATATCTATCCCTCAGTCTCTTTATATTCATCGTCATGAATATGTTTCTATTAATTTATTCTATCTATCGATCTATTTATCTAACTCAGTCGGTTCCTTATCTATCTATCTATTTATCTATTTATCTGTGTTTCTATCTATCTATCTCAGTCTGTTAATATCTATCTATCCCAGTCTCTTTCTTTCTTTCTATCTATCAAACCTATTCATCAATCGTAATCTGTTCTTTATCTTTTCTAACTACTTATCGATTTCAGACTGTTCATCATCTATCTACATATCTATCTCTCTGTCTCTCTGTTCCTATCTCTCTCAATATGTTCATCATCTATCTATCTACCTCTCTATGTATCTACTTCATTGTGTTTCTTTCATTCTATCTATTTACTTCGTTGATTTTCTATGTATTTCCGTTTGTTCCTATCTATCTCAGTCTCTATCTATCTATCCATATATCAATCTATCTATCTATCTATCTCAGTCTGTTCATTATGTATTTTTCTCAGAGTCTGTTCATATCTATCTATCTATCTATCTATAAATCTATCTATATATATATATATATATATATATATATATATATATATATATCACAGTCTGTTCTTATCTCACGCTGTTCCTATCTATCTATCTATCTATTTACATATATATATATATATATATATATATATATATATATATATATAAATTTACAGTATATATAGAAAAAGTTCCTTTTCTCCATCCAGACATTCATTTCTGTAGTTCACTGTTACCAGCAAGCAGAAATATTTCTTCTCCTGATGATGGCCATTTTGGCCGAAACTAGTCGAGGAATCTAAATGAAATAATAATAATAAAAACGAAAGAATATTAATCTACAACCCAGTTGTCTGAAGGTTTTATTTTTTTAATATTTCTTATTGTTCAATATATATATATATATATATATATATATATATATATATATATATATATCCCAGTCTGTTCTTATCTTACGCTGTTCCTATCTATCTATATCAGTCTGTTTTTATCTATTTATCTCAGTCTCTTTCTTTCTCTATTTTTTAATCAGTGTCACCCCATGCAATGTGGTACGGCCACTTGCAAAAGGCCATAGGGTGTGAAGGAATTGGGAACAGAAACTATAATAACGAGCGGTAAGAGAAAATAGTAACCAGGAGGACAGTAGATGGCTATTGACATTGCATTAAAATTTTTGAAGATTAAAGTAGGCTAGAAAGCATGGTGCCGGAAGAGTGAGAAAAGAAACTCTGAACATAGAACTTACGGTTATATCTAGCGAGCTCAACTGTAAATTGATAGGATATATATATATATATATATATATATATATATATATATATATATATATATATATATATATATTAGCGAGCATAAAGATCAAAACGATGTTAAGAAAAAGTTAAAATGTTAAATAACTTTTTTATTTTAAAGCTTCAAAAACATAACAAGGATATAAAGGTAAATTATATAATTCCAAAATAAAGATCAATAATGCTCTTTATCCTCGCTACTGTATATATATATATATATATATATATATATATATATATATATATATATATATATATATATATATATATCACCGTCTGTTCATATCTATCTATGAATCTATCTATCTAACATATCTATTTCATTCTGTTCATATCCCTTTCATTCAGTTCACACACACACACACACACACACACACATATATATATATATATATATATATAAAAGTGAACATAGAAGTCAACACTTAGAGGCGACAGTCTGTTTCATGCTAGATGCAATCGTCAGGCCTCTAAGTGTTGACTTCTATGTTCACTTTTATATTTACACGCGCTCTATCTCTGATATTGAGCACTTTATCCCATAAATGTAGCACACCTTAAGATTATATTTCTTCATTCATATATATATATATATATATATATCGCAGTCTATTCATATCCATCTATGTCTATGACCGTGTGTCTATCTCTCGGTTTGCTTCAAGCGCTCGTTATTTTGCTAAAAACCATTATTTTTCTAATTTTAATCATTGACTTTGTTCAGCTATATAGAATTAGCGCCTCAAAATACGAGATTTAAAACAATAATCAAATGAGTGTAGCGTAAGTCGGTATTAATATAAGTCTTAAAGTAATTGAGAAAGCGTGAGGAATCGCTTGCAAAACAAGTCAGCTAACATTTGCTTAGTTCTAACTTCTGTGTTTACAGTTAAAGAAGAAGTACACGTGAAAAGTTCACTTGTTAGATAGATAGATAGATAGATAGATAGATAGATAGATAGATAGATATGAACAAACCAACACGGAATGGTAGATAGATACGAAAAAACTGAGATAGATTTGAAAAAACTGGCATAGATAGATAGATAGATAGATAGATAGATAGATGTGAACAGAATAAGATAGATAGATAGATAGATAGATAGATAGATAGATAGATAGATAGATAGATAGATCTATTTTCTTTCAGGGTTGCCTTTCCTTTTTTTCTATTGGCTAATACATCAGCGCATGCGTATTTCTCATACAATTCGATATTTCGCATACAATTCCATCCAATCATTAAACAGACTGACAGCTTGTTGCTCCAGTCATTTGCGTCTGCCGTTCACTTAACATTCCAATATTTACGTCTGTTTCCCTTCAATTAGTTTCGCAAAATGGTGCCTGGCCGCGTCCATTATTATCTGGAACAGCAGGAGGGCAATTATGCCCGGAAATACAGACAGCAAAGACAAATTTCAGAATCCAATATCTCTCTTTCCTGTATTTCGTCTTTCTCTATTTTCATCTAGGTCTATGCATACATATATATATATATATATATCCAAACACACACACACACACACACACACACACATATATATATATATATATATATATATATATATATATATATATATATATATTCATCTGACTTTCACTTTATTTCTTTCAATCTGCTTTTATCAGTATCTATTTTCAATTAATATTTTACTCATTTTGTTCGTTAATATCTATACAAGCTAATTTCTTACTATCTATCTTGGTGTGTTCATTATCTATCTATCTATCTCGGTGTGTGCATTGTCTGTCTATCTATCTATCTATCTATCTATCTATCTATCTATCACGGCCTGTTCCTTTCTATCTATCTATTTATCCTTTTATATTTGCGTATCTATCTATCTATCTATCTATCTATCTATCTATCTATCTATCTGTCTGTCTGTCTGTCTTTTTATATTTGCGTATCTATCTATCTTTCTATGTATGTATCTATCTGTCTGTCTGCCTGTCCGTCTGTCTTTTCATATTGTCTATTGCTCTCTCTCTATATATGTAGATATATATAGATCGATCCATTTGTCTATTGCTCTCTCTATATATATGTAGATATATACAAATAAGGAGAAAGAACAGACAGACTAAGAATCCACAGTTCTTAACATTTGATTTATTTCAAACTACTTGTATCATTATCTATTCCTGTCAGTTGACTCAGTCTTAGTATCTATACAAGTTAATTTGTTTCTATCTATCTATCTATCTATCTATCTATCTTTTCATATTTGGCTGTTTATCTACCTACATATCTCTCTCTCTATCTCTCTCTCACACGTACACACACACACTATATATATATATATATATATATATATATATATATATATATATATATATATATAGTCGGATTGATGTGAGTTTATGACCCTGGGTTTCAGGCTATTTGCGATCGTCAGACAGAGTTTGTCTGACGATCGCAAATAGTGTGAAACCCGGATCACAAACTCCCATCACTCCAGCTAAATATGCTAACTCTATCACTGATAATAATCACTTTCCAATAAGTACCTCACATATATAAATAATATATATAAAAATTGCATACATATATACATATATATATATATATATATATATATATATATATATATATATATATATATATATATATATATATATTATAAATACAAATTTTACACATATATATTTAAAACCATTATTTTACATTCAACGTCATCACTTGATAAGACACCGAGGGTGTTGAAACAAAATGGCTATTTTTGTAGTGATTTTATAACATATTTATGTTATAAGTTTTTTAAATAAATAATTATATATATATATATATATATATATATATATATATATATATATATATATATATATATATATATACAAATAAAGAAAATGAACTGACAGATTAAGAATCCACAGTTCTTAGCATTTACTTTTTTAATTATTTCGTTAAACTGGTTCATAAAGCGGAGGATTTGATTAGAAGAATGTGACGGAAGGCTTATTTCTTCCATCACAATTATAACTTCTTCAAGAAACCCACAGTACATGGTTTTAAAAGCAGAAAAGCAGAACCATTTATTGAAAGATTGTTTGGTCTTGAGAAAGATTTTCTGGATATAGTTAACAATATCTCCTTTCGGAAGCGAAAAGATAAATTCCTGAGACAACTTGGCCCTGTTGTAATAGATATTAATTCAACTGAAAAAAGTGTTTGTATAGTCGGACAAAACTGCAGATTTCTATAAATTCATTGCTAAGGATTATAATACTCTGATTAGAAAAAAAATTTAACTAAAACTATAAAAAAAAAAACTAAATAATAACTTGGTTAATTTGGTCGACTAGTATTAATGAAACTAGTAAAAATATCATGGACAAACTAAAAATTAGTGACAGAATTAGTAACCTATATACAAAGGAATCTTTCATGACCATCAAGGACGATAAACCGGACATTGAAACAAATCCTACCACCAGAATCATAAACCCTACTAGGGCAGAAATTGGTAAAATTAGTAAAATCATCCTAGAAAGTGTCAACAAACAAATTAAGGGGCGTCTTGGACAAACACAATGGATCAACACCCCCGATCTCATCATATATATATATATATATATATATATATATATATATATATATATATAAAAGATAAGACCAATTGTTCTTTAATCCAATTTGATATCGAGGAATACTACCCGTCCATTTCAAGGAAACATTTTACATTTTCTTTGGAATTCGCCACAGTGTATTCTGATTTATCTAAAGGTGAATGAAATATTATTATGAACGAAAAAAAATCTCCTTATCCACAACAAAGAACAATGGATAAATAATAATTCTGCTAACCAATTTGACATAACAATGGGATCGTTAGACTCTGCTGAGTCTTCCTACCTCGTTGGATTGTTCATTTTATACAACTTTACTGCCCACCGTGACATCAGTATAGAGGATATAGAGTTATATAGGGATGATGGCCTTATGGTTGTGTACAATTTTACTAATTTTAAAACTGCAAAAATTAAAAAAAATTAGTACACAGTGTTTTTAAAAGCCTAAACCAAAAAGTAAAGGTAAGTAACCCATAGAAGTGTTGATATACCGCTAAAAAAATCCACCCTTAACGTCTCGTATTGTCAACACTTTCTTACTTTGGCTTTTTTTTTTCTTTCAGACTGTGGTGGTTTCTTTAATCGCGAAAGAGGAAACCTTGCCTCCCCAAATTGGCCGCGAAACTACCCTCACAATTTGCATTGTGAATGGGTGATCACCGTTCCAGTTTTTAAGGTAAGTCTCCGACCAGCCTTCCAGCCTTCACTACATATCTCCGACCAGCCTTCGCAACATATACAGGGTGTCTCAGAAGCCACCTCGGATTAAAATATCCAGCAGATTCAAATCTATTTTTAATATTTTAAAATACTTTGATACGGAATGAAAAATCGAATACCTGAAATATGCTTGTAAAATCCATCGTACTCGAGAAATCTTGGATCGTCATCCAAAGAGTTATGTCTCAGCTGCTTATGGCTAAACAAGCCCATAAGTTCTTTCTATAGCTTTCTCCTTAACAGCCATTAACAATTTGGGGTGCAGGCCTCGGATGTCTGAAATGTTACTCTGCAATGGTTCAATTGTCACCAAAGGAAATAATATATATATATATTTCCCAATGGTATTAGCACGTAAGTGAATGGAATGGATTCGACTGGAATTCGAAATCGGATCTCTGATTCCTCACACCGAGCGGCTATCCATTACTCCACAGTGCCTCCTTTTTATTATAAATTGTTTTGTTTGTATTAATAAATAAATCGGGGGAGAAGAACATGATTCATACATTTCCCAAGTGTATTAGCACGTAAGTGAATGCAATGGAGTCGACTGGAATTCGAACTCGGCTCTCCGATTCCTCAGTCGTCCTTCCTTATTGTTTAATCAGACATGCTTAAATATATATAACAAAGCTTATTATATTCATATAATAAAAATATATGCACTTATTTTATATTTATATATTTATTTATATATATATATATATATATATATATATATATATTATGTCATATTTTATTATACTTGATAGTGTTTTTCCAATACGATTGGTATTAACCAAACGGTGTCGGTAAAAAATTCATTATATACTTATATTTAAATGGAATCGACCAAGTGTCTTTCAGCTTAAAATTCTTTTATTTTAAATGGTTAGAATATTTGTTGTTTGCCTTTCACGTTTCCCTTTGTGATGTCTACTTCAAAGTACTATTTTGGTTGATTTCAATTTTCTTAATGCTCGGCATCTTTTATCTCTGTTTCCTTTTGCAACATTCATGATCGTCTTCAAATTGTTATTTTTTTTTTTCTTACCATTTAATCCACTTATTATTACTTTCTTAATCTTTTAATCTTTTCACAAATCTCTTTTTGTAATATTCATAAAACCGGATTTTTCTTTTCCTTTCTATCTTGCCAATATTTGCAAAATCGTTTGTTCAGTGATCTTTGTTAAACTTTATCGCAAGTTTTAAAGCTGTGTTCCAATCAATCAATAACTTTCCCATATCTTGGCTCTCTTTCCATGCTAAAGTTTTTTTTTTGTTTTGTTTTTTTTTCTCGTCTGTCCATCCTTCAAATTTATAAATCAACCATCTATCCTTGCATGGAATATTACTGTCATGTGTGGTCTGGAACCCCGCTGTACGTCATGATGTCCTCGATAAAATCCAGAGACGAATATGCAATGTTGTAGGTCCTGATCTAGCATCTCGTCTATAATCGCTTTCTCACAGATGAGCCGTGGCTTCCCTCTGTCTCTTCTACAAATATTTTCACGGCAACTCTTCCGACTAGCTACTTTCGCTGGTTTCCAGACTGTATGAATTTAAGCGAATTACTAGGTTGGCATCTCGGTCCCACCCTTTCCCTGTCAAAACGGTTAAATGTAACCGTCTCTTCTACTCAAACAGCTTCTTCGTTTCACACTTCCCGTCTGCGGAACTCCCTTCCTCTTGCTTGCTTCCCTGATAGGTAATAATATTCAAACATTCAAGTGTAATGTCAATCGACATCTGACACCCTGGGTTTATTCCCCATCCATTTCTGTATCCTTTCCTCAAACATGCCTCTTTGCTCTTGTTCTCAACCCCTTGTGTGCTAGTGGCATTCTCGCCTTGTCTGGGGTGAATTGCTTAAAAATAAAATATCTGTCTTGTGACCCACGGCAATAACAATGAACCTGAAATTAAAAACGTAAATATCAGTACCAATACTATCATATACCGGCAGCCAAAGACACGCGAATAATGAACTGAAGATGCCAAAATCAAACAAGTGTAGAGGATTGTCTCCCTTTTGTTGAGATGAAGTCTCGAAGCGGCCCCTTAGAGACGTCACTTCATAGATTGACTAGAGTGGGTAGTCCTTCAGTCAGCTTCCAGGAGTCAAACTGAGCATTTATATTTTAGCACGGGTGAAGTTTTTCCTCGTCCGGAAGGAGACTAAATCTGTCTGTCGCTGTCAGCTGCAACGTGGTGAAGCTTACAAGGTATGGGCTGAATAGCCAGTTGAACTGAGTTGTATAGCCTTGGTTGGCAATCAGTCTACCATACAAGTAAACGGCAGCCTACTGTGGGAACATCTGCCTAGTCAGTCATGAATCCAAAGGGACACCATAGCCCGGGCAGGTATCATGTATAGCACATAACTGACTGAATGATCCTAAATAATTTTCTTAGTTAATAACGGTTTAGTGATACAATTCTTGCTAATTAACCCATAGCAAGGGGGAGGAACGGTGTATGCATAACTTTCTCATAACTTTTCGCGTAAGTGAATCTAAAAAATCTAATGGAAATTGGAACTCGGCTTTCTGATTCGCAATTTCGAGCCATTATCCATTACACCACCTGCACATCCAAGCTTATAGCACGTGTTATTCCAAGTATCTAGTTATGGAGGACGCTAAGTGGCATAATTTAATATCTGGAATAATTCTTCTATGGATGGAGTCTTTTTTTTTAAAAAAAAAACAAAAAAGAACAAAAAAACGGAGTGCTGATTTATATTTCGGTTATTAGAAATTAAATTATGTCAATTAGCGGCTTCCATAACTCGCCTAAACTTTTCGGCTAACCTTGTAAGCATTTATGAGCGTTCCGTAAATTTTTTAAAAATAACAACATTGTTTTTTTTTTTTTATTTTTTTTTCTTTTATATGTACACGAAGATATACACAAAAACCGTACATATATACAAATTTAAACATATATAGATACAAATTCACACGTGCCAACACATACGTGCACACATACAAACGGACGCACGGACGCACATAGAAACGCAGACACACGATCCATCACATAAAAAACAGACTTACATAGACACGTACACACACACACACACACACCTTCACAGACATACACAGACACAGGCCTATTTACACGCAAACATAAGTTATCAAGTTTCCTAGGCAGTCAGACATTATTTGTTCTTAATTGTTTTTATTTATTTATTGCAAGTTGCTGATAGTTGTCCGGTCGTTGCTTTTATACGATTGGCATGAGTGGTGATGATAAATTGGATCAGGTTTATACTAGATCTGCCTTCATGATCGGATTTCGACAGCAAATAAAAGCGAGAACGACAAGCAATAGATAGATAGATAGATAGATAGATAGATAGATAGATAGATAGATAGATAGATAGATAGATTGAAGAATAGAATGAGAAAGAAAGAAAGAAAGAAAGAAAGAAAGAAAGAAAGAAAGAAAGAAAGATAATCCAAAGCTCGCGGGACCACTGGCAAATTTTTCTTTCAATCTCACTGTCCCTTCCTTCCAAGTGAGCTTCCTGACACAAAGATAGATAGGAACAGATTGAGATAGATAGATAGATAGATAGATAGATAGATAGATAGATAGATAGATAGATAGATAGGAACAATCGAGATAGATAGATAGATAGATAGATAGATAGGAACAGATTGAGATAAGAATAGAATGTGAAAGAAAGAAAGAAAGAAAGAGACTGAGATAGATAGATAGATAGATAGATAGATAGATAGATAGATAGATAGATAGATAGATATTTTTTTTCTGCCAATCTCACTGCCCCTTTCTGAAAAGTGAGCTTACTGACACAAAGGCCCTATCTGTCTCCACAGCTCGCTGGACCTCTTGCCATTTTTTTTCTGCCAATCTCACTGTCCCTTTCCCCCAGTGAGCTTGCTGACACAAAGGCCCTATCTGTCACCCAAGCTCGCTGGACCCCTGGCCATTTTTTTCTGCCAATCTCACTGTCCCTTTCCCCCAAGTGAGCTTGCTGACACAAAGGCCCTATCTGTCTCCCGAGCTCGCTGGACCCCTGGCTATTTTTTTTCTGCCAATCTCACTGCCCCTTTCTGCCAAGTGAGCTTACTCACACAAAGGCCCTATCTGTCTCCCAAGCTTGCATTATTAGTCTTATTATGTCTTTAATTATGTGTACCTATTATTACATAATAATAAAAAAAAGTATGGATTTTTAATATTTTTATCAGGAGTTATAGCATTAGGACGTATGGCAAAGAAGACTAGAAATTATTTTATGAGGTAATGCTGTAGGGCGAAATGAAAAGATATCAAATCGTTTGAAGCCAAAAACATTGAAAGATTTAAAAAATAAATGAAGTAATGAAGGATCGCTACAAATTACGAAAGAGTAAAGAAAGATACAAAACTTCAAGAATTTTAGAAAAAAAAAGTACGCTAAAACCCCGGATTGCAGAATAAAAGAACGGAGTTTGAATTCCAGGCCGAGTTCATTACATTCACTTGCGTGCTAATGCTCTTGGCTAAAGTATAAATCCAATTTTTCTCCTGGTCCCCCCAGCTATGGGTAAAATAGTAAGATATACTGCGTTCTATAGCTTTGGTTGGCAACCGGTCTAGGAGAAGGAAAACTCTGAATTCAAAACTGTATAAAGGAAAGTCTCGTTCATATTGACTCGATGATCCCGACTAAAGTCGATTCCTTTAAAGTGAGAATTCATCAACCAAGGAACTAAGAATGCAAATTTTAATATATATATATATATATATATATATATAATCAAGAAGCAAAAATCAATGAAAGGGCAAAAAAGGATTAAGGGTTGTTTTAAATGGGGAAGGGGCGGGCTGAACAGACGTACGAATGAGGTAGTGAAAAAAATATGGTTTATTTTGTTTTACGGTACATCAACACCTCAATGGGTTATTTAATGCCAACAAGATTTTTATTGCTGGAAATATTTTTATATATATATATATTTTTAATTTTTAGAAAACTGTAATGCTGGTATTAAAACTTATTTTTTACACTTTCATATGGTTTGGACCCAAATTAGGCTTTAAATATTTGCCCATAGCTGGGACCCTAACAGGTGCTACCATCCTGGATTAGGGTGGACCTGGGAACATCAGCAATTAAGAGGGGGTCCCACGCTCCACAAATCCCCCTGATTAGAAGTCTTGATGTTGGATGTAGTTTATCGTCTTACCCTGGACGCCGGTGTATTTAACGTCATTCCCAGGACAGCAGTGAGAAAAGAGATGGACATGGGTGGGTTATTCTATTGGAGCGCGTGATGGATCGTTTCTCTCTCTCTCTCTCTCTATCTCTCTCTCTTCTCCTCTCTCCTCTCTCTCTCTCTCTCTCTCTCTCTCTCTCTCTTTGCCTCTTCTCCTCTCTCACCCTCTCTCTCTCTCCCCCTCTTCCTCTCCCTCCCCACCTCTCTCTCTAGATACTAGTTATGCCAAGGAGAACCTAATTCCAACCTAACGACCTCCCCACCATACGCCCACCAATGCCCAAACATCAAAACTCCTCTGACCAATTCTATGTCTCTTATCTATCGTTCGAGCAATGGCCGCTTCTTTCCAAATTGCTCGGTTGAATTGAATTCTGTCACGGAAAAGAAATGATGGTTTGGATAACAGAGGGATATGTGGGGGATAAGAAAGAAAGAAAGAAAGAAAGAAAGAAAGAAAGAAAGAAAGAAAGAAACGTCTAGTAAAAGAAAAGGAAGCAGTAAAGAAAGAATAAAAGAAAGAATGAAAGAAAGAAAAACGAGATTTGAAGAAAGAATAAACGAAATTTGAATGAAAGAAAGAAAACAGAAAGAATGAAAAAAAAGAAAAAAGAAAGAAAGGAACAAAGAATAGACGACACTTGATAGAAAGAAAGAAAAAAGGAAGGAAAAATTGACGACACTTTATAGAAAGAAAAAGAAAGAAAGAATAAATGTAACTTAATAGAACAATTTAGAATAGATTTGAAAGAAGGAATAAGTCTAGATAAGTAAAAGAATAAACGTGATTTAAACGAAAGGAAGAAAGAATCAAAGAGATTTTAAAGAGAGAAGAAAGAAAGAAAAATAATAAACAAGATTTGAAAGAAAGAAAGAAAGAAAGAAAGAAAGAAGAAGAAGAAACGAGACTTAATAGAAAGAAAGACATAATAAACGAGATTTGAAAGAAATAAATAAACAAAGAAAGAAACAAAGAAAGAAAAATAAACGAGACTTACTAAGAAAAAAGAAAGAAGGAATAAACGAGATTTAAACGAAAGAAAGAAAGAATCAACGTGATTTGAAAGAAACAACGAAGAATAAAATAGATATGAATGAAAGAATAAACGAGACTTGATATAAGAAGCAGTAAAGAAAGAATAAACGAAAGAAAGAAAGAAAACGAGATTTGAAAAAAAAAGTAAACGAAATTTGAATGAAAGAAAGAAAACAGAAAGAAACAAAAAAGAAAGTAAAATAGATAGAAAGAAAGAAAGAAAGAAAGAAAGAAACAAAAAATAACGAAACAAAAAGAAACAAAAAGAAAGAATAGACGACACTTTATAGAAAGAACGAAAGAAAGAAAAAAGAAAAAAAAGGAAGAAAGAAAGAATTGACGACACTTTATAGAAAGAAAAAGAATAAAAGAACAGACGACACTTTATAGAAAGAAAGAAGGAAAAATAGGCGAGACTTTATAGAAAGAAAGAAAGAAAGAAAGAAAGAATAAATGGTATTTGAAAGAAAAAAGTTAAGATGTATCGTGAAAGGAGAAAAAGAAAGAAATTTTGTAATCGAAACAAAGAAAGAAACAAAAATAAGTGCTAAATGAAAGTAAAAAAATAATATATGATAGAAGATGGCAAGTCGAATGCAGAGTAAAAGAATTGAATGTTTAAAACAAGTTGGACACTTCCCGTCTAGAACATTCTACATATGGTCAACATAAGCGTAAACGGTCAGTATTTGGCAGAGAGCCGATGGATGGCGTTAGACCGGCTGGAAAAATGACCACAGTTTTCCTTCATTTCTTTTTTTTTTTTTAATTTTTATTTATTTTAATTTTTCTCTCCTGTTCTCTTCGTTGTGTCTCAAATATTGAATGGCAAGAATCCAGAATTCGGAAGATGGCGAACCGTGTAGCAATTTCAATTCTTGTCTGATCAAGACAGAGATGGATTTCATTTTTTTGTTGAGGTGCGCATGCGCACTGGATAAACGGTCGCCATATTACGCTGGTTATACAAAATGCGGAGGAACTAGATTTTTATAATTAAGAATACTTCCTCGTCTAAATTTCGTAGAAGCGTTATTTTTTGAGAATTCATTTTGTTTTTAAACTTACTATCCTCATGTTTATTGTTTTTGCCGCAATCTTTCAATCGAGATAATTCTCTTCATCCGAGAAAATGTCTCACACTGTCCTTCTTTGCTCTGTGTCTCTCTTTCTCTCACTCTCTCTGTCTCTCTCTCTGTCTGTCTGTCTGTCTCTCTCTCTCTCTCTCTCTCTCTCTATATATATATATATATATATATATATATTATAAATTAACTGATTTAAAATACGTTTTTTTCGCTACACTGTAATAACCATGTTTCAAAAATGGAAGCTAAAAACTTTAAATTTAATTATATAATTAAATTAAAAGCATTAGATCTGTTTCATCTTCAAGCGAATTTTGGAATAACTTATTTTTAAATTTACTGAGTATTATGCTCTGTAAATTTACGCTAAGCACTATTTTGTAAAAATAAAAATAAAAAATAACAAGAACACCGGATTATATATCTTACTATTCTCTCTTTTTATTTATATATACATAAATATATATATGTGTGTGTGTATGATTTTTTATTTTGGCATTCACTTAACCACTGCTTGTCTAATATATATATATATATATATATGTGTGTGTGTGTGTGTGTGTGTGTGTATGTATAGAAAGAGAGAGAGAAAGAGACATATATATATATATATATATATATATATATATATATATATATATATGATAAATATATATATTATATATGTAAATATAAGATTGTACATTGAAGTCGCAACAGTCTGGTTCATGCTTAAATGCATGAAAACAGGCTGTGGACACTAGATGTTAACTTGAATATATATATATATATATATATATATATATATATATATATATATATATATATCGGACACTCAGAATCAGACAGAGGTTGGAGTTTTGCTAATAATATGATTTCCACCAGAAAATACACCGTCGACAGAAATGTCTGTCGGTGGGTAATTCCAATTTCTCTGTTTATTTCTTGTTCCGATGATAAAGGACACAGGCGTGTCCGAAAATTCCTGACTTAAAACCTTTCTTTCCGCACTTCATTCCTGTAATATGATTAACATTAATATTTAATAAGTGTTTTTTTTTTTTTTTTACTGATTAAATTACTACCCTTTCGTTTGTCCTTGTTTTACGAACTAACCTATCTATTTTACATACTGGATAGTCAATGTTTGGTGTACATTTTTTTCTAGCAGAATCATTGGGCCGTATATTTATAAATTTGAACGTCCATTTTCGTAATAGGCTTCGATAAATTTAATACGCCGTTTGATTGTTAATTTTCCCATGGTTGAAATTGCCAAAGACTTAAGTTTTTAAATCTGAATGAAAAAGAAAAAAATATTAGACACTTAACTTAATTCACATTTAAAATCGGTCTAAGTTATTTGAACACCCTATACGATTCATCCATGTCTTGAATATTGCTACCATATTTGGTCAGGTTCTCTCGAAGTATACCTAGAGATTCTTTTATCAAGAATATTAGATATATACAGGGGGGGGGCGATGGGAAAATTGCTGCCATTTTATATTTTTAATTTCGCGTTTCTTGTTTGTTTTTGTTGACTGCACAGTACAGTAAGGCTAGTTAGACACCGTCTGTGAGAAAAAGAGCACCATGACGTAATTTACTCCTCCAGAAATTTGGAAACGGCATTGGCATTGGCATTCGCCCCGGAAGCTTCAGTACGAACATTTTAGAGTGTTTGTGCGTCTAATGGGGATTACGAAGGTGTTTGGAGTGGTCTCTAGTGATGGGAACGTTATGCCTCCATCCATCTTCCCACAGGGCCTCCGACTCAACACAGAGGCCTACATCAATTGCCTTGAGGAGGTAGTGCTGGCGTGGATCAAGAGGGTGGCTGCTGGAAGGCACTATGTTTTGGCAACAGGACTCTGCACCATGACACACAAGCAGGAGAACCCAGTCGTGCGGCCTCAGCACCTCTTATAATCTAAGGACGTATTCTCATTCAATTCAACACTGTGAGTTGCACATAACCCTATTGTTAGTATTGGGAATCATCTCTGAATTATTAGGTTGGTGCAAAAATAATGACGGAATAATGTCGTTTTTTGACGTTAAAAAATACGTCAGAAAACGATATTATTACGTCATTATTTTTGCACCAACCTAATAGATTCCAATAAGGCTACTGGTGGGGACGCGATAACAGCCATTATCCTGAAGAAATGTACTCCTTAATTTATTCCTGTACTCTCCAAACTATACAACTACTGCCTCAACGGCACCTGCTTTCCATCCTCTTAGAAGTCCTCATCTATTGTACTTGTCTTTAAGAACTCTGGAGACCCTTCTGACCCATCTAACTACCTTCCTATCAGTCTCCTACCACTATTCAGCAGAGTCTTTGACACTTTAATCAACGCCGAAGTAGTTAAGCACCTTACACCCCATGATCTGCTCTTTGATAAGCAATATGGTTTCCGCTTTGCCCAATCTACAGCTGTTGTGCTCACGGCCATCACTGGATTTGTTTACCAAGCACTTCACAATAACAGAGAATATCATCCATGAATATCGGTATTTCAGGATGATTACTTGACTTAATACAATCATTCCTCTCAAACCGTAAAATGAAGGCCGGCTTTAACGTTCTAGTTCCTTTATCACGAACGTACGTGTTCCCCAAGGCTCTATTCTGGGTCTTACACTGTTCCTTATAGTCATTAATAATCTTCTTGATGTCATCAGTTCCCAAGTAGGCTTCTATGCAGATGTCACCACTATTTACTCCTGCGTAAATAGCAAATCTGATATCGCTGACCGTTCGTCTCGAAAAGGAGCTCCAATTAGTTGTTGACTGGGCCAGGAAATGGTTGGTTAACTTTAATGCCTCAAAAGCAAAACTGCTCTCTATTACCCACCACAGAGAACCTTCCTCGTCTACCATTAGAATGTCTCATGCTCAACTCCATGAGAGCTCCTCACTGCGACTGCTTAGTATCACACTGTCTCCTGACCTGAGATGGAACAAATACATTGAATCAATAGCTTTATCCACCGCAAGGAAAGTTGGTTCTCTGTGTCGCACCAGAAAGTTTTTTCTCGCCGGAGTCCATCCTTAAAATCTATAAATCAACCTAGCATGGAACACTGCTGCCATATATAGTCTGGACACCCCCCCGCTGTTCGTCTTAAGATCCTTGACAAAATCTAGAGACGCAAATACTTTTATGGTAACTGCTCCGACGAGCTATCTTAGCTAGTTCCCAAACTGCATGAATTTAAACGTGCTACTCGGTCGGCATCTCAGTCCCACCTTTTCACTGTCGAAAGGGTTAAATGTAGCCGTCTCTTCTACTCCAATAGCTTCATGTCTCACACTTCCCGCCTGTGGAACTCCCTTCCTCTTACTTGCTTCCTTGATAGCTATAATCTCCAACTATTCAAATGTAATGTCAATCGTCATCTCCAGATGCCTTGATCTACTCCGCGTCCTTCTCTTCATCCTTTCCTCTTCCACGCCTCTTTATACTTGCTCCCACTTTCTGTAACCCCTTGCGTGCTAGAGGCACTCCCGCCTTGCTTGGGGTGAAAAGTTAAAAAAAATATAGAGTATTCTTGTTCCACTGCTCATGTCTAGAGACATCTCGTCTAGTTTTTTTATTTATTTATTTAGTACTGTTCACTTATTAGTCAGCCGTTTTCAATAAGTGCAAATACATACTGACCGACCCAGGGATTGAACTCACAAATTCGCGTTGGTTTAAGAAGACAAAAATCTAAGACCATTACGAAAATGTGCACCCAATTGGAGACATTAGAATCAAGCATGTGCGGAAATGTAAATATCTTTGAAGCGTTAAAACGGACACAGAAATCCGAAGATGCAATAGTATTGAGAAAGATGACTTACAAAAGCTAAGCAAAGTAATAAGTAACTGGAAAATGTTGTTATAAACAAAGAGTGTCTAAATCCTCCGATACAGCAGTGAATGCTGGACGAAGATGAAGTGAAGACTTGAGATCTGGTTCTACAGAAGGATGTTGAGAATACGATGGGATATTTCAGGAATAAGACGTTTTAAGGAAAATTGTCAGGAAAAAAGATACGTACTTAGAATTAAAGAAAACGTTGAAATTTCTGGTAGGCATAATGAGGAAAGAGGGCTTGGAGAAATTGACACTCAGAAGGAGTACTGAATGCGAGAGAGACAGAAAAAAGTAGGTAATGTGAAAAAAACATACAAATTCACTAAGCTTAATTATATGCTAAGCGTTAAAGGATATATTTAACAAAAACAAAATCTTTAAAGTGCGTTGACACACGGTAAGCAACATATGCTAGGTTTTAGTCCTAAACTGGGAAAAATTGATGTTCGTACATTTTCCATATTGAATACGGCTGTATCATTATGGTTTTCGTTTTTTGTTTATGCGCTCTGAATATTGCTTGCTACTATTCTATTTTAAAGATTTTTTTTCCTTTCTTGTTTGTAGGTTGTTCGACTTGTTTTCACGCATTTCGACTTGGGTTACCCCCTGGGAGACCCCTGCAGTACCAGAAATGACCGGCTACTGCTCCAGGAACGGGTGCCTGGCAGCGGGCTTGAAACCTTCTGCGCGGGACCACACACAAAAGAGATCACCTCCAAAACGAATAACATCAGTTTGGTTTTTATCACAGATTCAAACCACGATGCGCCGGGATTCAGAGTGTTCTACAACGCAGGTAATTATCACAAAGTAACCTCTGCATAGATAGATAGATAGATAGATAGATAGATAGATAGATAGATAGATAGATAGATAGATAAACAAACAGACTGCGATAGATAGATAGATAGATAGATAGATAGATAGATAGATAGATAGATAGATAGATAAAAAACTGACTGCAATAGATAGATAGATAGATAGATAGATAGATAGATAGATAGATAGATAGATAGATAGATAGATAAACAAACAGACTGCGATAGATAGATAGATAGATAGATAGATAGATAGATAGATAGATAGATAGATAGATAGATAGATAGATAATGTTGTGGAGTAGCTGAAGACCCTCCAAGAACGACTGGTCTAAGATTATTTAAACAGCACTATCTCTTACTGAGGTTGGGTGTTAACGATTAACTGTTTATTACATTAGTTAGTGTTCTTAATCGTGTACCATATTATTCTCCAGAATAAAATACTTCTAATTTTCTATGTGTGTCAGCCTTTACTATTTAGATAGATAGATAGATAGATATGTAAAAACTGAGATAGATAGATGACAACACATATATACGTATATATAAATAATGATTTGATATAGATAGATAGATAGATAGATAGATGACAACACATACATACATATATATAAATAATGATTTGAGATAGATAGATAGATATATAGATATAATCATTTAAGATAGATAGAAAGAAACACATATACATACGTAATGATTTGAGATAGATAGATAGATAGATAGATAGATAGATAACAAAGAAAGGAATATTAAAAAGAAACCAATAACAACTTTTCTTGATATTCTTTGATTTCACTTTAACACAATTGTAAAACTGAATGGTCATCACAAATAAAAGTTGTTTTGAAAACCTTTCGATGACAGGAATTTGTTAAGATTGTGAGTGAAAATAAATTTTCATGAGGACAGAGAAATGTTCGCCCATAATCCAATTCTCACTCCTCCCGATCTTTTGAATAGGACTAAAAATTATCCTGTTTAGAATTGGCTTTCCGGTTCTTTATAAATTCTTCCCGTTCTCTTGCGTATTAGTGGCATTACCAACTTGCTTTTCAACTGATTTGGAATAAGAAAAAGGAATTGGAAGATTTATCAAAACTTTTTGGCATTAAAGAATATACTTCATTCCAAAAACTTCATGCTGTACAGAAAGATCGAAGAATAACGGCCGAAATTTTGTGATAAAAAACAAAAGACAGTGAATATAATCTGAAAAAAAAACTTTGAATCCTCCTGGCGGTTAATAGCAGAACTTTGGGATATTCAGTTTTTTTCTGTGTCTGTTCTAAAACCAAAAGACATGTTGTCTTGTAAAATTGGTTCCTGAAAGATTCAATAAATATTCTGCCTGTGATCAACATGACCAACACGAGTCTCAGGTTTTCCACTGACATGAAGTAGAATGACTATATTGAATTAATAGCTGCATCTACTGCAAGGAAGGTTAGATCACTGTGCCGTGCCAAAAGATTTTCTCGTCAGAGTTCATCTTGCACATTTACAAATTTACCATTCGTCAATGCATTGAATACTGTTGCCATTTCTGATCTGGTGTTCCTGCTGTACATCTCGAGACTCTTGATTAAATCCAAATCTGTAATGTCATCTGTAATCGATCCTGAGAGTGTCTGAAGCAATCACTGACAAATGCACAAAATGAAATAATAATAAAAACGAAAGAATATTAATATACAACCCAGTGTGTCTGAAGATTTTAATTTTTTAATATTTTTTATTGTTCAATATATATATATATATATATATATATATATATATATATATATATATATATATATATATATATATTACAATGAATCGTTCATACAAAATTGATAGCAGATACAAACTTTAAAAAGAATAAAATATACAAAAAATTAAAAAAAAACATATTTCGATTAGCATTATATTTTTTCGTCTCGGGTGCTACATGAATTTTACCAAAAACAAAATAATTTCCATGCCTGAAGATGACTAAATGTACAGTCAAAGTACTTGTTTTTTTAGGAAAAACCTTATACAGCTTATAATTTTTAAAAAAAGGATCATAACATTCATTGAGTGATTTTTAGGTTAATGCACCTTTAAAATTTTGTTAGCGAAGGGATATCGCCATTTTATATCATTAACTTTACTAATCTACATTATGAATGATTCATTGTAATATACATTGAACTACACCACATATTTGATATATATATATATATATATATATATATATATATATATATATATATATATATATATATGTATGTATATATATATATAAAGTTATGTGGCATCGTCTAATGGGTCTTGCTTCTACACAATACAACTGATAATACGAGCATGGAAAACTGGCTAATGTATCGGCCGGAAGCGCTTTGCATAGTAACCATTACGGACAATTACTTTCATTCGTCTGTTCCAAAAACGACATTTTGTCTTGTAAAATCTCTTTCTGTAAGGTTAAATTTCTTCATTTTTTTTAGTATAATTAAACCCAGGAAAGGGTGCCCAATATATTGGCCAAAAAGGCCGTGATTAAAAAAAAGAAATGGTTGTATGTTGTCATTTTTTGTTGTGGCTTTTTATTATCTCTGTTATATTTTTGTGCAGCTGTAACTGATTTTAACATCATTTTTGTTGAATATTTTTGCTAATCGTTTTGTTTCAGTTAAGTGCTTTTCTATTAAGTTTAGGAATGTCCTACCTATGTTTGTTTTTCAAATGTTTGTCTTCTAAAATCTTTTTCTGAAAGGTTAGATTTTTTTTTAGTATAATTAAACTCAGGAAAGTCTGCCTAATATATTGGCCCAAAAGGCTGCGATTAAAAAAAGAAATGGTTGTATGTTGTCATTTTTTTTTTCTTATGGCTTTTTTATTATATTTTTCTTATATTTTTGTGCAGCTGTAACTGATTTTATCGTTATTTTTGTTGAATATTTTTGCTAATCGGTTTGTTTCAGTAAATTTCTTTTATTTATGTTGTTGCTGCTTTGTCTTTTTTTAATTTTTTTTTTTTTTTGTTAGTATAATTAAACCCAATATATCGGCCAAAAAGGCTATGATTAAAAAAAGAAACGGTTGTGGCGAATATAATCCGAAAAAGAAATCATTGAAGTATGAGTTACAGAGAGAAAAAAACAGTCTTGGAAAATCGGTTTATCAATAATTCATTTTTTTTTAATCAGAAAATGAGTTCGAATTATCTGAAGTCACTAGTTGATTTCGTTTATCGATTACCCTTCGTGAGGCAAGGAAATACACAGTTGTTGTTAAAAGATGGATTCGTTTCCCGATTTTTATGTTAATTACAATTAAAGAGACGGCTGTGATCCGAGCCTGACACGAAAGGCATTGTTAATTAAAATCTCCTGCGCTAAATTGTTTTAATTAGCTTCAAACTAACCTTTGCAAAATGACTTGTCTCTTCAGTAGCAATTTGAAATCGAACGTCTAATGATTATTTTTACAGGCGACCTTTGAAACTCATAATGGCGTCTGCAGCGGAAAGGTGGAGGATAATTGGAGATTTGGGTTCAAGTACAATCGGAAATTGGTTGCTTAGGAAATTAACGAGGAACAATAGTCAGAAGGAAATTGCCAACCGGATTATTTGTTTTATTCTGGATTTTTTAATAAAAAAAATTCTAATACTTCTAATAGATAGATAGATAGATAGATAGATAGGAACAGACTGAGAATTCTGAGATCTGAATATTTTGAACGCAATTTTATACCTCCAACTACAGATATTTTGGTCAGGGCAAACGTATGTATATTTTTAGATATGTAATTTGTAGATAATAAAATGAATTGTAGGTATATTTTTTTTATTAAAATGTACTATTGTGATGTAATTTTTCTATAAAAAATGTATTTGCACAATTTACATTGTCCTGACTGTTGTTATGTTTGACAATAAAGATGAGGACAGCAGTCCCAAAAATGTAAATAGTGCAAATAGTTATAATACGTCATCTCAGAAATATAGACACGTCATGAAGAAGGCCGGAGCGTACAACGGTCGAAACGTTATGAATATATCTTAAAGATGAGGAAAACAGTCCGTATAATGTAAATAGTGTAAATAATTACAATACCTCATCTTGGAAATATAGACAAATCATGAATAAGACCGGAGCGTACAACGGCCGAAATGTTGTGAATATGTCTATAAAGATGAGGACAACAGTCCGAACAATGTAAATAGTGCAAATATTGACAATACCACATCTCAGAAATATAGGCAGAAAAAAATATACTGTTGTTCATTTTTGCATAAAAATGTATTACTAGTAATTTCACTATACAAATGCATTTTAATATTTTTTTAGTACTGTATTGATGCAAATTTTCCTATAAAATGTATTGTTGGTCCTTTTACTATAAAATGTATTGTTGGTCATTTTGCTATAAATATCTAATGTTGGTAAGAATTATATATATATATATATATATATATATATATATATATATATATATATATATATATATATATATATATATGTATGTATGTATGTATTCATGGTAATTTCACTACAAAAATGTATTTTTGGCATTATTTTTCTAAAAATGTATTGCTGGTATTTTTAATTTTGTTCACTGTTTACCCATAGATGGGACCCGAACAGGTACTGCCAAGTAAATTGCCAGTATTTTTCTATAAAAATTAAGTGACGATTTTTAATAAAATTCTATTTCCCAATGTTTGTGCCAATGAGGTTTTATATAAAAATTCAAGGGCCTAATGATGTTTGCTATAAGATTTCAGTGTCAATGATTTTTACAGGTAAAAAGATTTTATACTAAAAAAAATATTTTTGACTATAAAATGCATTGTAAATGATTTTTGGTATAATAATTAATTGCCAATGATTTTTCTGTAAAAATCATTGGTCACAGATTTTTACTACTAACATGCACTGGTTACTGATGTTATGCATTGGACAATGTTTGTTACAAAATATTTAATAATAATGATATTCACAATAAAAATTAATTGTTTATTACTATAAAATTCAGGGACAATAATTATTACTATAAAAATTCAATGCAAATGATTTTTACTATAAAAATGCTTTACAAATGATTTTTACTATAAAAATGTATTGCCAATGATTTTTACTATAAAAATGCTTTACAAATGATTTTTACTATAAAAATGTATTGCCAATGATTTTTACTATAAAAATGCTTTACAAATGATTTTTACTATAAAAATGTATTGCCAATGATTTTTACTATAAAAATGCTTTACAAATGATTTTTACTATAAAAATGTATTGCCAATGATTTTTACTATAAAAATGCTTTACAAATGATTTTTACTATAAAAATGCATTGCCAATGATTTTTACTATAAAAATGCTTTACAAATGATTTTTACTATAAAAATGTATTGCCAATGATTTTTACTATAAAAATGCTTTACAAATGATTTTTACTATAAAAATGTATTGCCAATGATTTTTTCTATAAAAATGCTTTACAAATGATTTTTACTATAAAAATGTATTGCCAATGATTTTTACTGTAAAAATTCATTGCTAATGAATTTTACTATAAAATAAATTGTCAATGACTATTAAGATGAAAATAAATTGTTAATGATTTTAATCTCAAAATACATAGACACTTTTTGCTATAAAATGTATTGGCCAATGTTTATTACTATAAAAATTCAATGACAATCATTCTTTCTATAAAAAAATACATTACCAATGATTTTTTAAATAAAAACATATTGGCAATGATTTTTACTATAAAAACTTATTGCTGATCATTTTTGCTATAAGAATACAAGGTCAATGATTTTTTACTATAAAAATGCATTATCAATGAATTTTACTATAAAAATGCATTGCGAATGGTTTTTACTATAAAAATGCGTGGCAAATGATTTTTACTATAGCATCTGAATTAGTCAATGGCTTTTATTATAGAAATTTATGGCCAATGATTTTTACTATAAAAATGCATTGCCAATAAGTTTTTATTATAGCATCTGAATTAGACAGTGGCTTTTATTATAGAAATTGTATTGCCAATGATTTTACTATAAAAATGCATTGCCAGTCATTTTTGCTGTAAAGTTACTTCCCAATGATTTTTACTATAAATATGCATTAGTCATAGATTTCTACTAAAAAATGCACTGACATTTGATTGTTACTATAAAAAATATATTGTCTATGATTTTATAATAAAAATATTTTTCACTGTTTTTTACGGTAAAAAAAAAATTGCCAGTGTTTTTTTTACTATAAACAGACACTGGCCCAATATTTGTTACAAAGCATTCTGTGACAATGACCTTTGCTATAAAAATGCATTCAATCAAGATTCTTATAAAAATGCATTGCCAATACATTTTACTATAAAATTGCAATGCTAATGCATTTTACTATAAAAGAATACATTTTCAATGATTTTTAGTATAAAAATACATTGTCCATGATTTTAACTATAAAAATCTATTGCCAATATTTAATATGAAAATACCTTGTCGATTTTTAATATAAAAAATACATTGCCAATGATTTTGTTATAAAATTCATAACCAATAAATTTTACTATAAAATCCATTGCCAATGATTTTTACTATAAAAATGCATTGTCAATGAATTTTACTATAAAAATGCATTGCCAATAATTTTTATTATAAAAATGCATTGTCAATAATTTTTATTATAACATCTGAATTAGTGGCTTCTATTATAGAATTGTATTGCCAATGATTTTTCCTATAAAAATGCATTGTCAATAATTTTTATTATAACATCTGAATTAGTGGCTTCTATTATAGAATTGTATTGCCAATGATTTTTACTATAAAAATGCATTGTCAATAATTTTTATTATAACATCTGAATTAATGGCTTCTATTATAGAATTGTATTGCCAATGATTTTTACTATAAAAATGCATTGTCAATAATTTTTATTATAACATCTGAATTAGTGGCTTCTATTATAGAATTGTATTGCCAATGATTTTTACAATAAAAATGCATTGCCAATAATTCTTATTATAGCATCTGAATTAATCAATGGCTTTTATTATAGCAATTGTATTGCCAATGATTTTTACTTTAAAAATGTATTGCCAATAACTTTTACTATAGCATATTATTTAGTCTATGGCTTTTATTATAGAATTGTATTGCCAATGATTTTTACTATAAAAATGCATTGTCAATCATTTTTATTATAGCATCTGAATTAGTCTGTGGCTTTTATTATAGGATTGTACAGCCTATGATTTTTACTATAAAAATGCATTGCCAATAATTCTTATTATAGCATCTGAATTAATGATTTTATTATAGCAATTGTATTGCCAATGATTTTTACTATAAAAATGCATTGCTAATAATCTTTACTATGACATATGATTTAGTCTATGGCTTTTATTATAAAAATTGTATTGTCAATGATTTTTACTGAAGGAAAATCTAATAGATTTTCAAATTTAATTTTTTTTTTAAATCATTCATTTTGTTTTTGCTAATTCTAAAATATCATATTATGTTTCTACTTCCAGAGTGGCCTTGCAATACTGTGTTGACGAGGGACAACGGAGAGTTTGCCACCCCGAATTGGCCCAACAACTACCCTGGTAATACCGACTGCCACTGGTTGGTGAGGGGACCGACCCATTCTCGGATCATCCTGCGTTTCACAAAAATTGAACTTGAGAATCACGGGTTAGGTCTGTGCAACAACCGGCTGGACAGTATCCAAGTCTACGACGGCGAGAATCCTAACGAATCAGAACGAATAGCTACCTTGTGCGGCTCTCGGGCCCCAACCACTGTCGATTCGACGTCCAATGTTTTATTGGTCGTGTTTAGATCGGACGAACGGGTGGAACTGACCGGTTTTCACGCCACCTATCGATTCGTCTACCCGACAGTCCGAACGACAGCGGATGCTTACAGGGACGATCGTTCCAGTCGCCGCCCAGCCTTACCTCCTCTTCCACCGCAAGTGACATCGTCGGACCGGATGGCCTACACGACCACCTATTCACCGTCCGGTCTACCGGACACTTTACTAACATCCCAGCAGAATATTAGCAAGTCCAGAATCGTAACTACAACGACCATACCCACCACGCCGCCATTCTCGTCAGAAAAGTCGTTGACTGCCGCCTATGGGGAACCTACTAAATTTCCTTTGTATGCAGAAAGTGAAAAATTTGTCAGTCAGGCCATACAAACGACGAGACATGTCATCGATATTAATGGTAAGTAGTTCAATTTATTATATTCCAGTCTCTATTCGACGGTTTATATATATATATATATATATATATATATATATATATATATATATATATCCAACACTGCTAATCGGATTATAATGGCATGGTACCATTTTTAATTCGCTCAAAATTGTGCTGATAATAATTGTATATTCGTAAGTTTGATAGCATCTTAGTAATATTGGGTTGTTCGTTTGGCAAACATGAACCTTTGTGCCCGCCAAAAATTATCATCATCATCATCATCATCATCATCATCATCATCATCCCTTTGACAATCGTAAGCGGGGTCTGAATGCAGAAGCTAAATTGAACTGTCTATTGACGGCAGCCATCAGCAATTCCGCTATAGTCATATTTGCCCTTTGTTTGACATTGTTCAACCAGGGTTTTTTTGTGTTGGCATCCTCTCCTACATTCACCTTCAACAGTGCCTTGATGGTCTTTCGCAGGCTGTCGTGCCTTACCATGTAAAAAAAAAAACGCGTTGTCAAAAGGACTTCTTTTTCCACCGACTGTAGGACTATAATCACGTGTATGTTTTGCAATGGAATGTGGAGACGACGAATCGGGGAACCTCAGACTGAAGGTAAATCAGGCAGCGCTTCGTGTTAGCGGAAGTGTTGGTATCACTTGTAGCCATTTTTATTGGCTGGTTCCAGACGCTCATTGGCTGAGCGATGCCTGGATCAGGTGCCTAAAAGCCGAGTACACTCATTCAAGAGAAGTCTGGCTTCTGACGAGGAATGGCGTATATAAGATTGTTTTGCCGATGGGACCCCTATTGGACTTGCATATTTTTTCTCTCCCAACCAATTTTTACACAGTGTCACCAATTTTATTTTAACTGCCTTCACATTTCTGACATATTTATTATATTAAAAACCGATGATTAAAATTGTCGTTGGCGGAACTCATTTCCGCGTATTGGGGTGTTCGTCGACATTTCCTTCTGTGTAAAATTAATCCTATGTTGGATCCGAAGAGACGTCCACAGCCACCGCATAGTAGATTAGGAGAATTCAGGGAATGTAGAGCCGTGGCGTTTCTTTGAGCTCTCTTCGTCTCTTCTATTTGTCTTCTGGTCTTTTCGAAGGATGTTGTTTTCTGGTGGCCTGCTCTTCTCCAATTGATTTTTTCTACAGCTTCCGTTTCCCAATAGACCGGATCGATTTCTCTCCTCGACATGGTGTTTTTGAGCTGATCCTTAAATCGACGATATAGTGATGCAAGATCCAAGAAGTGGATATGTTTGGGTAGGCATATATCTGGCATTCGGGCAAGGTTTCCGATACATTGAAGTCGTCGGTGGTGAGTCAAGATGTTTTCTATAGTCTCCATGTTTGCGTGGAGGAGAACGTCATTTTTCGTAATCCGGTCTTGTCACATGTTTCACAGGATTTAACGAAGTTTAATTTAATTGAATCTGTCGAGTTTGCGGGTGTCTCTTCTATGTGAAATGAATCCTATGTTGGATCCGAAGAGACGTTCATAGCCACTGCCTGGTAGTGTAGGAGGGTTTAGTGTTCTTTGAGCTCTCTTCGTCTCTTTTATTTGTCTTCTGGTCTTTTCGAAGGATGTTGTTTTTTGCATGGATTGCTTTTCTCCAATTGGACCTTTTTGTAGCTTCCGTCTCCCAATTGACCGGATCGATTTCTGTCCTCACCAAGGTGTTTTGATCTAATTTTTGAATCGACGACATGGGTCTCTAAGTGGTATCTTGCCAAATGCAAGCTCCAAGAAAAGGAGTTGTTTGGGGAGACGGGTGTCTGGAATTCGGGCAAGGTCTCAGGCCCATCGAAATTCAAGCATATTTTTAATATAGCGAACTGCATGCAATGCTCTATAGCGCTTTTGAACTATCTGTTAATGTGTAAATTAGGAAGAAAACTATTTAAAAACATCAACCAAAGACTTAAAAATTGAAAAATAAATAAAAAATGGAATTATAACATTCTGTATTAACATTTGGTATCTTCTACTGTCGTTAGCGGAACTCGTTGCCGCGTACTGTGGTGTTCATCAATATTTCCTTCTGTGTGAAACCCTATGTTGGATCATAACCAACGTATGGCAGAGTAAGTGGGTTTAGAGAATGGAGAGTTCTTGCCTATCTTTGGTCTCTCTTCGTCTCTTCTATTTGTCTTCTGGTCTTTTCGAAGGATGTTGTTTTCGTGGATGGCCCTTCTCCAATTGGGTCTTTCTACATCTTCCGTCTCCAAATTGACCGGATCAATTTATTTCCTCCTGCAAGGTGTTTTTGAGCTGATCCTTGAATCGACGACGTGGGTCTCCAAGTAGTCTCTTGCCATATGCGATCTCCGAGTAGCGGATTTGGGTAGGCATATGTCTGGCCTCCGGTCCATCAAAGACGTCGGTGGTGAGTCAAGATGTTTTCTAGGCTCTCCATCTTTGCGTGGAAGAGAACGTCGTTTTTTATGATAGGGTCTTGCCACGGGCTACACAGGATTTGACGAAGTTTAATAATTTGATAGAATCTGTCGAGTTATCTTCTGTGTGAAATGCGTCCTACGTTGGATCTGAAGAGACGTCCACAGCCACCGTATGGTAGTCTAGGAGGGTTCAGTTGATGGAGAGCCCTGGCTTTTCTTTGAGCTCTCTTCGTCTCTTCTATTTGTTCTCTGATGTTTTCGAAAGATGTTTTTTTTTTCGTCGACTACTCTTGGCCAACGTGTTTTTGAACTGATCCTTGAATTGATGACGTGGGGTTCCACGTGTGTCTCTTGCCAGATGTGAGCTCCGAGAAAGGGACTTCAAGGAATTGAGAGTTTTTGACCATTCTTTGGTATTTCTTTGTCTCTTCTATTTGACTTCTGGTGTTTTCGAAGGATGTTTTTTGCGTGTCCTGCTCTTCTCCAACTGGTTCTTTCTGCAGTTTCCGTCTCCCAATTGTCCGGATCGATTTATGTCCCCAAGGTGTTTTCTGTCCCCAAGGCGCTTTTGAACTGATCCTCGAATCGACGACGAGGCGCTCCACGTGGTCTCTTGCCAGATGCGAGCTCCGAGAAGAGGATTTCCTTGGGTAGGCAGATGTTTGGCATTCGGGCAAGATATTCGGCCCATTGAAGTCAACGTTGGCGAGTCATGATAGTTACTAGGTTCTCCATCTTTACGCGGAGGAGAACTCCGGTATTCGTGATCCGGTCCTACCACGGGTTTTGCAGAACTTGACGCAGAAGTTTCATTTGATAGAATATTTCAAGTTTGAGGATATCTCTTCAGTAGAGTACCCAGGCCTCACAAGCGTACCTGAAAAAGATTGCAAGAGCTCGGCAGACCATGAGCTTAGTGATTAAAACTAATAAAACCTATACATCTTAAAGTGAATTTATACATTTTTTTTTATCTCGAGAAAGATAATAAACACTATCCATATGGATGTTTATATGTACGTGTACATCTAACAAGGCTAGTAAACCCAGGCCAGTAGCGCGTTTAAATACAGGAAAACAGACTTATACCTCTGCTGCCTTGCGGCTATATCAACTCATTGAATAGTTGTCTAAACGAAAAACTCTTTTGTATTCATAATTACGGGCTTTTAGATCTCATGATGTCTCACCGAAATAAATTCTTTTACATTGTCAACTGTTTATTTGTTAAGTACCAGCGTCTGAATTGGCGTTGAACTTATTTCTCTTCCTAATTATATCTCCGATTGTTTTAGACGTGGTGGCAAACATGATAGCATTAGGGATAACTAATTTATTTACAAGTTTAGTAGATTGTTGTTGTTAGAAGTGCGTTTGGTGGTGTCAATTGATCCCAACTCTCCATTCATATGTGTGTTTGTATGTATGTTCACATGCAAACGTGGTTTGTAAACCTAGGCTCGTTTAAGTGAAGGAAAACATTGATTTTTGAAACCTCCATTGCCATCCAGTCTTTGGAAAGGCTCCGGGAGTCGACGAAAAACAGTCCCTCTTCCGTCTTAGTGACTATATTACCTTTGATCTTCAAAAATTTAAATGTAATGCCAAACGTCACCTTCTGTCTTCTTAATTCCTGTCTTTTACTTCTCTCTTCTTAATAGTAGTTTTTCTCATATTCCCTTATACTCAGTAACCTCTTGCGTCCTAGTGGCTTTATTGCCTTGCTTGGAATTAAATGTTTAAAAGAAAGAGAGAAAGAACTCATAGTCCATTGAAATGTTTATTAGCTGTGCTCTCTCTATTAATAACAAGAGTTTTGTTTGGGAAGAATTTAAAAATTGGTATTTATCAGTTTTTTTTGGCACGTCAGCGTTTGTGTTAAAAAATAATCTTTCTTTTATGTCTAAAAAGTGTGTCTTTTTTCACCTCTTTTTAGCATAATCCTCATTAAACAATAACATTGGTCAGTAACCAGTAAAAAAAAAAACGGAATCTTTATTATCACTCTCTTATCTTTAAGGAATAATTCACTTTGAGTAACCTTAAATAAATTTCTTGAATAGTCATGACCTTGAATTATCATTCGATTTCCGCGTAATTACTTAACTCTGACTGGTTCTTTTATGACTGATTAATTGCTGCTCGATCTTGTGACTTGTCATTTAAAAGGTTATTTGCAGACAACTTTCGTCTTTCGTTCTGCCCTTCTCGTATAGCTAAAACAACACATCGATTTTGAGCGTCAAGTTGTACTTTTCGAACAAGAACATCCGACGTAGGGATTGACGAAATGTGCAGAAATTCTTCCTGAATTTTTCAATCACATCAGTTTTCAATGGATGTCAAACGTCTTTCCGAATTTCCTGCTTTTTTGCTGGGAACCCTGTAGGAAAAATTTCGGACACCCTGGATCTCACTAACGGAACCTTAGGTCTCCAGGGAGCTCATTTTGGGAAACCCCTGTTTACAGATCGGAATTAAACACCTTTCTTGCATTACTACGTTTTTGTTTTCAGTAGGCCGCTTTTTAGAGATACAAATGAACAAATCGAAATAAAAAGAAAGAGTCGTCAACGAAAAATATTCACGGAAATCGTGACTGGAGCATAAAGCAGGCACGCGGGTTATAGAAAATATATCTCGCGTTTATTTCTGTGTAAATAGGATCTCTTGTTCAAAACACAAGACAGCTGGCAAGGTATACAAAATATTAGGTTGGTGCAAAAATAATTTCGTTTTCTCACATAGTAACATCTGTTAGAAAACGAAATTATTTTTGCACCAACCTAATACATAGATAGCAAACTTACGCTCCGGATATGATGTGTTCCGTCTGTGTCTGGTCTTTTCTCAGCTGGTTCCTACTGTTGGGCTAAGTGGCTGCAGCGGGTCACTTGTTAGATGGACAATTTACCATCTCTTTGTTGGCTGGCTAATTGTCCGCTTTTTCTGGGATGTGCCCAAATAAATGGCATTTTTTTATTTGTTTATCTTTTAACTTCTCTTGCATCTTTTCAAACATCAAATCTTCTGGCTATTTTGCCTTCAAGTGGACTTCATATATACAATTGATCACAAATGAAGTTGTAAAAATGGCTCCAAAGTATTTGACTCCTACTTCCATCCTTCATTTTTACAAGAGTCAGATCAGACCAAAATATGGAGTATTGCTGCCATATTTTGGCTGGCGCTGCACCATCCTTTATTCCCAGCCTCAACCAGACACCAGGTTCGTTCGGAGGGTTCAGCTTCTTTTAGCCGAACCCATGTGGCTTAATCACAAGGAAAATAAGACTTTTTTTCCACTGATTCTTATGATCTCTTTAGTTGAAATGATGATGCCTCTTCCTGTTGGAACCTCCTGTCCAGTTTTCCTCTCTACTGTTCCCTCTTTTTTAAACATATTCACCTTTCTCTTATTGGTCCAGGAATAGACTTTGAAGATGGAAGACAGAGTATGAATATTGGTCCCATTATTGAAGGCCTGAATGATCTTTTTCCTTTCACCATTGCTCATTTGAGAACACACAAAACGATTTTAATCTGTTCTCTTTTTAGCTGAATAACTCAAAGGGCTTTTTTTCAGTGATTCTTACGACAAATGGTGTCAATAGGACTAAACGTTTTATCTGAAAGCCTGCAAAAAAGAAATTCAATTCGTGTAGTTGGTTTTGTTTGTTTGTTTTTGTTTTTTTTTGTTTTGTTTTGTTTTTTTAGAGATTAAACATTTTGTGGGATGGACAATTGTCGCATGCTCATTCACCATTTGGACAATTCTGCTGATATATATATATATATATATATATATATATATATATATATATATATATATCAGATGCTATCAAAAGGTTTCCGGAATAGTTCTGTAGAGCGCCAACAGATGGCAACACACGTTTGCGCGTGCAGTTGTCCTTCATGCGCCAGTGCGCCGAGTGACATCGGTGTGTTACCTTCACCAGTTGGGAAATTTGTGTTTCTTTGATCACGTGTATGCTGCAACTTTCGATTTTGTTATGCATGTGCATGCTCATCGTTTTTATTTTTTTATTTTTTTATTTTTTTTCACATGCGCGTTATTGTGCATCGATAATTCGTTCCCCCGGGGCCAGACTGTCAATCGAGAGTTCTACTGCGATGTTTTAAGGCCTTTGGTGGCAGGACGTTCGGCGAAAGCGACCTGCGGATCAGTTGAGCGCGAAGAATTCGATTCTTCACGACGTCAATGCGCCCAGGTCATCAAGTTAATCTCACAGCGTGAGGTTCTAGCCAAAAACAGAACCCGGATCCCTGCCCTATCCGCCAGATTAAGCAGCTGAGGGCTTCCCTCCCTTCCGAAAATGCAACTCAAACGTCGTTGTTTTAAAACCGTAAGGCGAAATCCAGAGAGAGTTTTCAGAAAGTCTTCGACTCGCTGACGGACAAACGACTTACAGACGGGATTCAAAAGTGACAGGAACATTGGAACCGATGTATTGCCACGTATGGTGATTATTTCGAAGGAGATTATGATATCTCGGAGGAAGCGGTTTGAAGTTGGAGTTTATTTATGGCCAGGACCTTTCGTTGTTTGTTATTTAACATCAGTTCCTACTATAAGGTGTTTCTTATAAAAAGCCCCAGAGTGTCTTTGTCTGGGATTCACAGCAGATAGATGTTTTTTTTTACTACAGGGGTCCAATATTAATAATAATATTAATGAGTGACGAGGGATTTAAATTTAAGCTCGTTAAGATTAATGTAAATTAGTCGAATAATAGATTGTGGGTAATACCAGAGCCCCTAATAGCATAAATCATGCTGTCCAACATACTTATATGCGTACATACATATATGTATATTTACATGTTCATACATATATGTCACTATACGTACACATGCACCCCTCCCCCATATATATATATATATATATATATATATATATATATATATATATATATATATATATATATATATATATATATTCAAGGATAGTGTTAAATATAACAGACAACGAATGTTTATTATGTTTTATCACGAACCTTTCCAACCGTCGTATAATGGCTTTAGTTTCCAGAGAAATTAAAGACAAAAACTGTCCAATATTATTCATCGATCTAAATTTTCGGCTCACATGAGCCATCATCAGAGTGGTTATATGGACATTACAACAGAGATGTTCAACATCAAAGATGACATCCTGTTTTTTTTGATTTTTTTGTTTTTTTACATAGAAGTGTGCTATGCGACGATAACGTGAGAAAAAGAAATGTTCTCAACAGAACCATATGTTTAAATTCATTGTAATATGTTGTGAGTATTTTGAAATGTAATTTTGTTGAGTGTGGTTTGTTTTGTTTTAATGTAGATGGCCTCCAATATCTTAAGGTTCTTTTTAGTGTTGCGACCAAGACTTTAGATGCAATACAAGGATTCATACGAAGTTTGGAGTAGTTATCAAGGAAGTTAACAAGTATTCCCACAAATCGTCAGCGGCCAATGAAGAAGTGGCTAAAGTGCATAAAGATTTGAAACGTCGCGCTGAAGACGGCCATTGAAAAGCCAATTGCGGTAATCAGCGAAGTATTAGTAAATGTATCTCAGGTTACACTGGGATCATTAAGAGATGCTTCAGCTATGTGGAAAACGATTAAACCGAAAAAGAAAGTCGTAAACGCTTTCCCATCAGATCCTGTAGATCTTTAAGAGTTAGAGTTGCCGCAACAATGCAAAATTTATGTTCCAGAAGAAGGAAGAGAAAAACATTTCATGATCTGTGATCGTCGCCCTGGATTACACAGCAATTAAATGGCGGTTATCCCCTCTTTCTCAATTGAAAAATCTATGAGGGCAGATGAAAGAATTTTACAGATTGTTTCTTCTTTTTCAACGATCTCAACTGAATATTTGAGGGGAATTGCATACAATTTTCAATAAATATTTAAATAAAAATAAAGACATGTCTTAAAAAGTGATCTTTAATAAGTTATTTTTATTTGTTTTTAAAAGTTATGTTCTAAAAAAAGGTCTTTAATTCGACATTTATTTGGTTTTAAAAGATATATTTTAAAAATGATCCTTAATAAATTACTTTCATTTGTTTTTAAAAAGTTATGTTCCAAAAAAAGGTCTTTAATAGATCATTTATTTGGTTTTAAAAGATATGTTTTAATATGATCCTTAATAAATTACATATATTCCGATTTAAAAACTTAAGTTCTAAAAAAGACCTTTAATACATTTATTTGGTTTTAAGATATATGTTTTAAAATGATCCTTAATAAATTACTTTTATTCCGTTTTAAAAAGTTGTTTTAAAAATAATCCTTAATAAATTAATTTTATTCAGTTCTAAAAACTTAAGTTCTAAAAAAGACCTTTAATACATTTATTTGGTTTTAAAAGATGTTTTAAATTGATCCTTAATAAATTATTTTTATTCCGTTTTAAAAAGTTGGTTTAAAAATGATCCTTAATAAATTACTTTTATTCGAGTTGAAAAGATATTTTTTAAATGCTCTTTAATAAATTACATTTATTTGTTTTTAAAATATTTGTTTTAAAATGATCCTTAATACTAGGTTGGTGCAAAAATAATGACGTAATAATGACGTCATTATTTTTGCACCAACCTAATAAATTGCATTTATTCCGTTTTAGACAGTTATGTTCTAAAAAAAAGATTTTTAATGGAACATTTATTTGGTTTTAAAAAATATGGTTTAAAATTATCCTTAGTGAATTACTTTTATTCCGTTTTAAAAAGTTATGTTTTAAAAATGATCATTAATTAGTTTTATTCCGTTTTACAAAGTTGTTTTAAAAATGATCCTTAATAAATTACTTTTATTCGAGTTGAAAAGATAATTTTTAAAATGATCTTAATAAATTATACTTATTGTTTTTAAAAATATATGTTTTAAAATGATCCTTAATAGATTACTTTCATTGAGTTTTAAAAAGTTATTTTTTTCAAAAGGATCCTTAATAAATTACTTTACGAAAATATAGTTTGCATGTCATTGGTTCGTTGTTCTTGAGTCGGCGGTAATGAATTGTCTTGCACGCTTTACTATTAACTTCAGGTCCAGTTGAGAATGAGAGCCCAGTGGGGAATCACAACATCATCAGAATAGAACGGACATACAGGTCAACCCTTTGGGGCTTGGCTGGGTCCCTTTTCATTCTTTTGGTTGCTGCTGTTATTGTACTGGTAGCTGTCTGCAGGTACTATAGGTAAGTTAAAAGCTTTTTCTTTTTCATTTTTCTTTGGTTTCCTTTATATTAATATTATGTGGTTGCTACTCGCCCCTGTTGTTGACGCTATTCTTATTTTTCTTTTCTGTATCTTTTTCGATTTTGTAAATGATATATATATATATATATATATATATATATATATATATATATATATATATATATTATTATTATTTTATTTTATTTTATTTTTGTAAATGATATATATATATATATATATATATATATATATATATATATATATATATATATATATATTATTATTATTATTATTATTATTATTTTATTTTATTTTATTTTATTTTTTATTTTATTTTTTCCAAAAATATATTCCTGGTAAATGTTTTTCAAAAAAGTATCACTGGTATTAAAACCTATTTTTAAACTTTCATAGTGTTTTGACCCTTTTGGGGTTTAGCTATTTGCCGATAGCCAGGACCCTAACAGGTGCTACCACCACGGGTCAGGGTTCACCTGGGACACCCACACCAGCAATTAAGAGGTGTTTCCATGTTCCTCAAAACCTCCTGATCCGAAGGCCTTGGTGTCGGACGTAGTTTATCGTCTTACCCAGGATGGTGTTGTTTTACGCTAACTGTAAATGACTGTCTTTAGTACATATATATATATATATATATATATATATATATATATATATATATATATATATATATATCAAGAAACAGACAAATTGTAAAAAAGTTTTTGTAACATGTTTCATCACTTAGGATTTTATAGGACTGGGCTTTGAATTAATTTATCAAGACTGAAAAAATATTCTTTCAAACATTTTGAAACTACCAGCATATCTTGCTTCGTGCACATGTGAAAACGTGGCAACATGACCAAAGTCCATTCCGATAAAAACCTAAACGATGTATATTGTTTTTTTCTTAATATATATATATATACATTTTGTGGGAGTGAAAAATGTATATAGCTCGGTTATATTACATCGAGCAGTATATTTCCTTAGCACCTGAACTTAGTTTCCGAATGTGGTATTATACATCGGGATTGAAGTTATGAATAAATTGTCCAAAGTTCGTTATTTTTGATCATCATAGACTAGATAAACGTTTTTGGTGCAATTTAATAAAACTTACGTGGATGAATTCTTGCTGCCTAATCACATCTATCTTCCTCTCACCTGATTGCTATTTGGGAAGCAATAAGAGGAAGAGAGTTTCACTGTCTGGAAGTAAAAGGGACAGTTACATTTAACTGTTTTGACAGTAAAAGAATGTGACCGAGATGCCAGCCTAATAGCACACTTAAATCCATGCAGTTGGACCACCAGTGAAAATAGCTCGTCAGAGCAGTTGCCATGGAAATATTTGTAGAAAAGACAGAGGGAAGCCATATCACGTCTGTGAGAATGTGACTGGAGTCGAGATGCCAGGCCAGGATCTATAATAGTGCATATTCGTCTTTGGATTTTGTCAAGACCGACGAGATGAACAGAGAGGGCAATAGACCATGTATGGTTACAATATTCAATGCAAGGACGAATTGTAGATTTGAAGGAATCTGCTACAAAAAAATATGGAATCAAATGACACAAAAATGAAAATAACACTGACATTTCATTTTAACAGATCTATTTACCAAAATTACTGAAAAATATCTTGAAATACTAAAGAGTAAATTTATTCAATAATATCACCATGAGTGTCAATAATGGCCTCCAAACTACTTCAGAATCTTCGGCATCTCTTCAGGATGGTCTCCTTGTTTAAGTTAGTGAATTCTGCCATAATGCTTGCCTCCAGTTCATCTTTGGTGTTGCAAGGAACTTTGTGTGCGTGTAGCGGAAGTCAAATTAGTCATCTCCCCTTGGACCAGTTGTAAAAGAATAAGCTCCACCCTGTTTATTACCAGAGTTGGTTGAGTTTTGTTTTTTTTTAAGCATTTTACCCCAAGCAAGGCAGCAGTGCCACTAGTATGCAAGGGGTTACAGAGAGTGAAAGTAAGGGTAAATAGAGAGGAGTTAGAGAGAGTGAAAGTAAGAGTAAAGAGGGAGGGGTTACAGAGAGTGAAAGTAAGAGTAAATAGAGAGGAGTTACAGAAAGTGAAAGTAAGAGTAAAGAGGGAGGGGTTAGAGAGAGTGAAAGTAAGACTAAATAGAGAGGAGTTACAGAGTGTGAAAGTAAGACTAAATAGAGAGGAGTTACAGAGAGTGAAATTAAGAGTAAATAGAGAGGAGTTACAGAGACTGAAAGTAAGAGTAAAGAGAGAGGGGTTACAGAAAGTGAAAGTAAGAGTAAATAGAGAGGAGTTACAGAGTGTGAAAGTAAGAGTAAATAGAGAGGAGTTACAGAGAGTGAAAGTAAGAGTAAAGAGGGAAGTGTTTGAGGAAGATAAAGAGAAGGACGGGATCAAGATCAAGGCATCAGAAGATGATGACATTACATTTAGATAGATAGATAGATAGATAGATAGATAGATAGATAGATAGATAATGACTTTTTTTTCCTTAAGAATTTCACCCCAAGCAAGACAGGAGTGCCACTAGTATGCAAGGGGTTACGGAGAGTGAAAGTAAGAGAAAACAAGCGTATTTAAGGAAAGGATAAAGAAAAGAACGGGGATGAAGATCAAGGTATCAGAAGATGTCAATTGACCTTACATTTAATTGTTTGAAGATTATAGTTATCATGGAAGCAAGTAAGAGGAAGGGAGTTCCACTGTTGGGAAGTGCGAAAGAAGCTGTTGGAGTAGAAGAGGTGGTTACATAGAACTGTTTCCACAGTAAAAATGTGCGGCTGAGACCTAGCAACACATTTAAATTCATGGCGTTGGGGCACCAATATAAATAGCTCATCAGAGCAGTTTCCATGAAAATATTTGTAGAAAAGACAAAGGAAAGCCACATTATGCCTGTGAGAAAGTGGATGGTGTCAAGATGCCAGGTCAGGACCTATCATATTGCATATACGTCTATGGATTTTTTCAAGATCCTTGAGATGAACAGCGGGGGCACCAGACCATATATTGCAACACGATTCAATGCAAGGACGAATGGTAGATTTATATATTTGAAAGATAAGAAAAACCTTCTAACGCGCGACACAGAGACCTAACTTTCCTTGCAGTAGATGCAGCTATTGATTCGATGTAATTGTTTCATATCAGGTCAGTGGAAAACGTGATACCAAGAAGGTGCAAGGAGACGCTCTAGTAGAGTCGGGCGTCAGCCATTCTGTTATGAGGCAGGGAGGTTTTTCTATGGTGAGTAAATGAGAGCAGTCTCGTTTTGGAGACATTAAAGTTTACAACCTATTTCCTGTCCCAGTCCATCACAGATTGGAGGTCCTTTTTTAGACCAATGGCCAGGTTAGCTTTGTCAGCAATGCCAGATTTACTATTGAGACAGGAGTAAATAGTAGTGTCGTCTGCATAGATGCCTACCTGAGATCTGATGACACCAGGAAGATCATTGATGAAGATCAAAAACAGTATAGCACCCAGGATAGAATACCTGTGTCCGTACCCATGAAGCTTACGTAGGAGACCAGCATGCCAAACTCTATGAAACGACTGAGAGATATCTAGAGCCACAGATCAAGCTTCGTTATTATCAAGAGCTTGGTATACAAATTCAGTTATGGCCGTAAGCACATCAGCAGTAGACCGAGCAAAGCGGAAATCATATTGTTTGTCAGTGATTAGATCGTGGGATGTAAGAGGTTTAACCACTTCGGCATTGATTAAAGCCTCGAAGACTTTGCTGAAGAGCGATAGGAGACTAATCGGACGGTAGTTAGATGGGTCAGAAGGGTCCCAAGTGTTCTTAAAAACAAGGACAACAGACGAAGACTTCCAACAAGAAAAACAAGAGTCAGCGTAGTAATAGTTATATAGTTTGATAAGAACTGGAGCCAGTTCAGGAGCGCATTTCTTTATGACTACAGCTGGTATCCGGTCACTACCACTTGCTTTATGACAGTCTAATTTAGAGATGATGTC
The DNA here is from genome assembly GCA_963932145.1 of Acanthosepion lycidas. NCBI lineage: Eukaryota > Metazoa > Mollusca > Cephalopoda > Sepiida > Sepiidae > Acanthosepion > Acanthosepion lycidas. Next base: position 7,264,916 of record OZ010615.1, on the reverse strand, counting down.
CAATACCATTGATGAGGTTATGCTCATCTCACTCAATAGAGCCTCAGTTTTAGGGGAAATCAAGTGTGGGTACTCCGGACGAGTCGAGTGTTGAGTTGGAAGAGAATTTCCGAGCAAAACATTGAGCCTTATCAGCTGAGGAAGTTTGGACTTTGAATTGATTGAATAGGGGAGGGATTATGGATTTCCTGTTGTTCAGCACGCTCTTGCATAGCCGTCAATAATCTTTAGAACCAAACATGCGAGATGCAATGCGTTGTTTCATTCGATCATCAAATAGTGACTTCGCTTCATTGAAGACACGCTTGCACTCATTGCGAGCAGAGACAAATAGACGTCAGTTTCAATCAGACATGTCGTTCCGGTACAGAAAGATGTTCTTGACTGGAGGGCGAGTGGAAGGAGATGTTTAGACACTATGGCGTGATCAGAATTGCCAAGATTGCAGAGCTGCGTAGCGCGACAAGAGTCAGCGATGGACGTAAAACAGAGATCGAAAAGGGAAGTGTTACCGTCAGGGTTACTGGGAAAACGTGTAGGAAAGTCAACTACTTGCGTGAGGGATTGAGTGATTGAAAAGTTAAGGGTTTCGATACCAGTGAGGTAAGAATTACAAAGTGTTTAAGGCACATGGTATGGTGGACGTTAAAGTCACCGAACACGAGGATGTGCGCAAACAGATATAGAGAGATGACCTTGTCTATATTATCGGAAATTCTATCGAGTACACCACAGTCTTGAGAGGAAGATGAACGATAGAGAAAGAAGAGCTAGCTTACTGAATTGAAGAGTGAAAAACGGAGACATATGCAAATGATCTGGAGATTCCAAAGAGAGTTCCTTGGCCAGCGGGAGATGATCATGGACATAAACTCCCAGGCCATGCATGTGGATTTTAGAGTTCTTTTCAAGGGGAGGAAGGTAGCCAGGAATCGAGAAATCAGAAGAGGCGATTAACGAGTTAAGTTTAGTCTCGCAGAGTATATCAGGAGACTTTTCGAGGAGGAACGATTCCATACATATTTATTGAATTTTAGGTGCTTTGGCTTTATAGTCCTACTTAAGATGATCCTTGTTGAGGAAATGTTAGAGAAGGATTGGCCAAACTTGAGCCACAATTTTTTGTGGGAGCACCATTTAATCAAATTATTAGGTTGGTGCAAAAATAATGTCGTTTTCTCACATATGTTACTATGTGAGAAAACGACATTATTTTTGCACCAACCTAATACACGAAGCCTGCAACTCATCTCTTCTCATCCCGTCAAATAAATTGTATTAATGCGATTTAAGATCTGTCTATATTTCCGAGATGAGGTATCGTAATTATTTACATTATTCTGACTGTTTTTCGCATCTTTATTGTCATGTTCACGACTCTTTTGGTCAAACCAGTGGATTCTATCCACCGGGTGAGGTTTCCTTGAGTTGTGGGTAAATAACGAGTTAAATAATCAAAGCAGATGATATGGTGGCCGTTAAAGCCACCGAACACGAGTGCAAACGGATGTAGAGAGATGGCTTTGTGCACATTATCGGAAATGCTATCGAGTACACCACAGTGTTTGAGTAGGGGGGGAGCGATAGTTAATTGAGGAAAAATAGATGGATACACATATAGAGCATAGCTCAGATGTGGCACAAGGCCGAAATTATGGGGCACCCAGTGAGGATCGAACTCAATATTCAGTCATAATTGTTCTAGCGAGACAAGCTTGCTAACCATTACACCACGTCGAGGTGCCCAGATGGATACACATATACGAATGGTCTGGAGATTCCAAAGATAGTTCCCTAGCCATCAGGAGATGATCATAAACTCCTAGGTCATGTGGATTTTAGAGTCCCTTTCTAAGGAGAGGAAGATAGCTGGGAATCAGAGAAATCAGAGAAGGGGATTGACGAGTTTGATTAGTCTCGCAGCTGAGAACCAAGAAGGGTAAGTGGAAGGAGATGTTAATAGACAGGCACGATCAGAGGTGTCAAGGGCAGAGCATCGTAGAGCGACAAGAGACGAGGGTAGAGGTAAACAGAGATCGAAAAGGGAAGCGTTACCGTCAGGGTTACTAGGGAAACATGTAGGAAAGTCAACGATTTGCATGAGGGATTGAATGATTGAAACGTTAAGGGTTTGGATGCCAGCGAGGTCGATTACAGAGTGTTTAAGCCATAGATATGGTGGGTATTAAAGTCACCGAACACGAATATGTGTATAAACGGATGTAGGGAGATGGCCTTGTCTATATTATCGGAAATTCTATCGAGTACACCACAGTCTTGAGAGGAAGTGGAACGATAGAGAAAAAAGAGCTAGCTTGCTGAATTGAAGAATGCAGAACGGAGACACATATACAAATGTTCTGGATAATCCAAAGAGAGTTCCTTATCCAGCGGGGATAATCGCAGACATAAACTCCCAGGCCATGTATATGGATTTTAGAGTTTTTTCTAAGGAGAGGAAGGCGGGCGCGAATAGAGAATTCAAAGGAGGGGATTGACGAGTAAAGTTTAGTCTCGAAGAGTATATCAGGAGACTTTTCGAAGAGGAACGATTCTACACTGCAAAGATGGTACGAATAGCACGGTTGTTGAAGGAAATGTTAAAGGGTTTAGTTGATTTTTTTGTCCTCAGATTTATTGTCATGTTCACGACTTTCTGGGTCCAGTGGATCTAACCAACGCTTTTATGCACCGGGCCATGTGTCCTTGAGGTGAACGAAACCAAGAGTTCAGTTTGGAATTCCAGTCACCTTTATGCAATAAAGATGAGCAAAACAGTACGAACGATTTAAATAATTGTATGGTGGACGTTAAAGTCACCAAACACGAGGATGTGCGCAAACAGATATAGAGAGATGGCCTTGTCTATATTATCGGAAATTCTATGGAGTACACTACACTCTTGAGAGGAAGATGAACGATAGAGAAAGAAGAGCTAGCTTACTGAATTGAAGAGTGAAAAACGGAGACACAGATGCAAATGGTATGGAGATTCCAAAGAGAGTTCCAAATGAGATGATTACGGACAAACTCCCAGGCCATGCATGTGGATAGTAGAGTACTTTCTAAGGAGAGGAAGGTAACCTGGAACAGAGAAATCAGAGGGGATTGACGAATTAAGTTTAGTCTCGCAGAGTATATCAGGAGACTTTTCAAAGAGGAACGATTCCATACTGCAAAGATGGTACGAATACCACGGTTGTTGGAGAAGGAAAAGTTAAAGGGTTTAGTTGATTCTTTTTGAGCTGGTTTAGGTTTATATTTTTGGTTGTTTATGGTCATGTTGAGTTACGTTGGTAAGGAAAAGGCCTAAAGTAATAGCAGCAGACGGTCATCGTACGTGACATGGGCAGAAAGGAACTGGCGCAGACCGCAACATAATGTGACCTCAGGGTTGCCCAATGGATGTGCATGCAGAGGCACCCTTCCATGCGCGACATGACACTGCAAGAACCCCGATATTATGCAATTATTGATCAGAGCAACCTCTCAAGACGCTTCGCAAGAGATTGGGCTCCTAGCTACCGGTGGGAACAACAACCGATCAACTGACAATCTAATACCATCAGTATGAAAAGACGTTGCCAGAGAAAAGGAAAGGGTCCGGGAACCCCTTTGTAAACAAAAAACAAAGGATGAGCCTCTACTCCTGTTCAAGAAAAGGGAGAGGAGTACTGACCGGGCCGTAGGAAAGCCTATCTACTCCTATAAATTGCTGTTGTTCCCAGATCCACTCTGACCTGGGGTGGTAGCACTTGTTAGGGTCCCAGCTATGGGAAAATAGTGATCCCCCAAACAAAAACAGAACACTATGGAAGAATAAAATATACATTTTTATATAAAAAAATTGCCAACAATTCATATTTATAATAAAATTACTAATATTCATAGTATATATTTAGTTGAAGTCATAAAATTGTGTTCAAAATATTTACATTTCCGATGTTGATATGCCGCTAAACAAAATGACCAACGATACATATATGTAGTTGAAGGCAGACAATTGCGTTCAAAATATACTCAGCTGAAGCCATAAATTTGTGTTCCAAATATTTAGATTACGGTATTAAATAACCCATAGAGATGTTCATATGCCGATAAACAAAATGACCAACAATACATATATGTAGTTGAAGACATACAATTGCGTTCAAAATATTTTAGTTGAAGCCATAAAATTGTGTTCAAAATATTTAGATTTCAGCCTTCAATAACCCATAGAAATGTTGATATGCCGCTAAACAAAATAAAAACCAACCAAACAACCGACATGAAAGAACTCTGTCCATATTTCTGAGATGAGGTATTGAAACTATTTACACTGTTCTATTTAAATTATTCGGATTGTTTTCCGCAACTTTTTTGTCATATTCACGACGTCCTGGCCGTTGTAGATCTCCCGGAAGAGGCAAAGCACATGGAACTAGAACAACTTAACCTCGGTGGTCGAATTAACGGGTTAGGATCGAAATTCCAATCACCTGAAGAAGGCCGTGGTGTACAGCGGCCGAAACGCCGTGAATATGAAAACAAAGATGAAGTCCGAACAATGTAAATAGTGTACAAAATTTATGCGTGGCCTATAATAAACGCGGAAGCAATAAATTTCTATTGTAAATATCATGGCATCTTTTATAACAAAGAACTATCATCAAAAACGCAGCGAGAATTGAAACTCGGCTCTCCGATTATCAGATCCGAGACATAATCCCTTACACCAACCGCACATCTAATTTCAGAATACTTGTTATTCCCAAGCGGTCACCCATCAAGGTACTGACCAGATTCAATCTGGCTTAATTTCGGTGATCGTACAATGCGTTTCAACGCAATGTAGCCATCTGGGGAGGAAGTGTGGGTTTGTAAACAGTGACTATTATGGCTAATAATGCAAGACTCTTCGGTGAATCGAATCGAGTTCTCTCAGTCACTGTGTGTTTATTTAAAAATAAATACACTTAAATTCACCTTCATCCCTGCCGTGTTTAGTGGTAGAATCCCCGACGGGTGCCAATTCAGTCGGATTTCGATCCTAGCGAAAGGCAATCAGACGTCTAGCCACACTGAAGAGCTGTGATACAGCGAAACAGTGTGTTTGTGGATGACAATATATGTATATATATATATATATATATATATATATATATATACGGATCTCCCGTCGAATTCGACGTATGAGGGTCAAGCAGATCAGTTCCGAGGAACCGACAGCCCAAACACCAGAACATGATTTGATTATAGTGGTGAAGGTTTTGTGCAGAACCATCAACACTAATATAGGAGCGAATACAGAGACAGGATGCATTACATACCACAAGGTTCCCAAACGAACCTCTGCAGGTTTTGAATGCAGACTTGTCCATCTCCTAGAACAGTTGCCATCCAAGGCTGTAGAACCCAGTCTGTCCTGCTATTTATCCAAGCTGGAGGGTGAAGAAGAGGATTCATACCTTTCCCAAGGGTATTAGCACGTAAGTGAATGTAATGAATTCGACTAGAATTCTAACTCAGCTCTTTCTCTCTCTCTCTACACACACACACGCACACACACACACACACACACACATATATATATATATATATATATATATATATAGATTCATCTCTTCAAGCGATTGTAAATAACTAGAGTGCAATCGCCAGTTATTTATAATCGCCCGAGGAAATGCATTGATATGCGTTGAAACACGATAGCAGCTGTGTAGCGAATTTTAACATGTTTTTGTTTTAATATCCTAAAATAAATAATATTTTGCTCTAATCTGTACTGAGCCCTCTTTTAAATTAAATGTTACAAACGTTGCAATTTTATTCCATTCGTTCTCATCTTACCTGTATATATATATATATATATATATATATATATATATATATATATATATATACAAATATATATATATATGTATGTATGTATATGTACGCAGGCTTTATTTATTTTTTTAATGTATTTATCTACAAATTTATAATTTTACTTTTGTGTTTATCAAAACATTCTTTGAAATAAAAATGGCGTTCATTTTTAACAGAAAAAAACATTTGGCGCTAACAATAAACCGAGAAAGCTAATTAGATTTGGTCTCTGGTTGGAGAAGAAAAAATAAATCTAATGCCAAAAGTATAATGAATCTTTTATAGAAAGAAAGAAACAGTGAAAGAAAAAGATACTTATCGTCTGCTTCTTTCTTTAAATGTCCCAAAACACTATATATTCCCGCCAAACTGATTAAAAGATCTGGCGTATAAGTAACTTATTGTGTTTGTAAACAACAAAAAAGAAATAAACTTTTGGTTTGTTTTTATATTTATGATTATTTTAAAGGTTTTAAATAGTTGTTTTTTTTTGTATCTTCTTTTTTATTTATTTATTTTTGTTCATTTAAATGTTTTTTTCTTTTTTTTTTTTTTTCATGGCCGCCATGACACAAGCAACCTCATAAAGTTGTATTTTATTTTTTTTTTCACTGTCTGTTATTAGGTTGGTGCAAAAATAATGTCGTTTTCTCACATATGTTACTATGTGAGTAAACGACATTATTTTTGCACCAACCTAATATTTTAATTTAACGTTTGTTTTTTATGAGACTTTTAAATATTTGCATTGTCTGCTTGCTGGACTACAAATATAGAAATATAGTCATTTTTTTTTGTTGTTTTTTTTTTTTTGTCAAACTAATTTTCCTTCAATTATTTATCATGAATTTTACTATCAATTTTCTATAATAATTTGACCATTAATTTCTCTTATGATGCATTTTTCAGTCAGTTTTTATATTGAAATTCAAATCAATTTCTATATTAAATTTTACCATCAATTTCTATAATACATTTTACCATCAGTTCAATATTATAATATATTTTGCCATAAATTCCTATCATAATATGTTTTGCCATAAATTCCTAAAATATATTTTGCCATCAATTACATTAAAAGATTTTGTCATCATAATCTATTATATTTTACCAAAAATATTCTACAATAAATTATATCAGCAATTATCTATAAATTTTCCCATCAATTCTATATACTTTTTTCTCATCAATTCCTATAATAAATTTTCCCATAAATTTTCTATAATAAATTTCCCATCAATTTCCTATAATAAATTATCCATCATTTCCTCTGATAAACTTTCCAATCAATTTCCTATAATTTTCCAATCAATTTCCTATAACAATTTTCGACATCAATTTACAATGATAAATTTTCCTTGCAATTTCCTCTAATAAATTTTCTCCTCAATTTCCTATAATTAAAAATTTCCGTTACTTTCATATGAGAAATTTTCTCATCAATCTCCAGTAAAATTTCTCTGCAATTTCCTATAATAAATTTCGCATCAATTTCCTATAATAAATTTTCCTAACAATTTTCTAAGATGAATTGTTATGTTATGTCATTTATAACTTCCATTTTCTTTTGACATGGAAAATTTTATAATAACTCAAGATGTTGACTTGGTCGTTTTCGATAACTTTCTCTGGCTTGTGTCGGTAGCGTTACTCGTCAACTTCAAGTTCATAGGCATCAATACAGTTTCTTATGCTTTTTCCCCATTATTATTATTGTTTCCTTTGATTTCTGTTTTATACTGATTCCGTTTGGAGTCCCAACTGGAGACTTAAGAAGATCACAAATGATATCAAGGCATTTTTTTACTAGGCATTATTTAACCATAGAACACATAGATAGATAGATAGATAGATAGATAGATAGATAAAGCCTTTCCTAAGGCGTCTACTGTATTCGTGAGAACACATTTTGTATTTCTTTACTGCATATTCTACCAGGGATCTCTTCCATGAGTCTATCGGGTGAATTGCGTGAAAGTGTAGAGGACCGGAGGGTGCTTCCGTGTTGTTAAATTAGAAACACGTGTGTAACTCCTGGTAGAATATTAAAAGTTCCAACTACAAGAAAATTGTCGGACTCAAGTTGAGTCCAACCGAGGATGTAAAGAAAACCAACAAGGCCGATATATATATATATATATATATATATATATATATATATATATATATATATATATATTAAACAACAATTTTACAAGTGACAAAGACATCAATTTGTGTTTGTGTGTGAACGTAAAGAGTTTGTATTATGGCGAATGTTCGTATGTACACGTGTGTGTGTGTGTGTGTGTGTGTGTGTGTGTGTGTGTGTGTGTGTAATGTTCACGGTGTCTCCCACAAATGGGAAGACGCTTATCGTTTGCAAGAGCTTACATTGTAGATGTTTTCGCTAAAACGCAAAGTAAAAAAAAGAGAACGAGGCAAGATATCGGCCAGTATTTATAGTGTAGAGAGAGCGAAACCTAGTGACAGGAAATTAAGGAAGAGGTAACTCCGACAAACGTACATTCAGTTAAAGGTAAAAAATAAAATCATCTTTGATAATGGCTAAAAGTATAGTTACATCCAGGAAATTTTAAGCAAAAAGAAACTTAACCGCAGTACTTTGTCAGTCGATTTTAATGAAACATTTATATGTATCTATCTATCTATCTATCTATATATATATATATATATATATATATATATATATATATATATATATGGGGATGGGGTATATTTAAAAATGTATTTCAGTTTCGTTTCTCTTTTGAATAGGAAAAGGCTGCCGAAGAGAAGAAATAATCCTAATTTTCCGTTCACCGAGGAAAATGTCTCACTGTACGAAAAAGAGAAGTAAGTGCAATTTTTGTCTGTTTATCTTTCAACGCTTGTCATTTATTTTACCGCTTTTTGCATAAGACGCACTTTTTTTATATAAAACACTTTCTTCCATTTAAAGAAAAGTAATTCAGTCCCTACGAAGTGTAACAGGTGCCAAGAATTTGTTTCTAAGTACATATGGCGATTTTCTAAGTTTAGCTTACATGTGGCACAAAGACGAAAGAATGACGAATTAAGAGTGGAACCAGGCCATTATTCAGTTTGACTGAGCTTGCTAACCATTTACACCACGTGGAAGTGCATATTTGTTTGTTCATATGGTCGGAATGAGGTAAGAAGAAAAACATTGATATTTTAAAATATAATAATAATAATGACAACAACAACAATAAAAGAATTGAGCAAAAAGACAAGTCTATATAGGAGGGAAGGGAGAAAAGCTTTATTTCATGGGATGATGTTGACTGACGTCAAGATTACCTCGTTATGAATTCCGCGGAAATAGCTCAAATCAAAACCGGATGAAGCAAAAGACTAATCTATATAGGACGGAATGGGGAAAAGCATTTATTTCATTGGCTGGTGTACACTGACGTCCAGTTTACCTCGTTATGAATTCCGGGGAAATAGTTCAAATCAAAACGGGTAAAGGAAAAGACAAGTCTATATAAGAGGGAAGGGGGAAAAGCCTTTATTTCATTTGCTGACGTTGTCTGACGTCAAGTTTACCTCGTTATGAATTCCTGGGAAATAGCTCGAATCAAAACCGGATGAAGCCGAAGACAAGTCTATATAAGAGGGAAGGGGGAAAAGCCTTTATTTCATTGGCTGATGTTGACTGATGTCCATTTTACCTCGTTATGTATTCCGGGGAAATAGCTCGAATCAAAACCGGGTAAAGGATAATACAAGTCTATGTAGGAGGGAAGGGGAAAAAGCCTTTATTTCATTGGCTTATGTTGACTGACGTCCAGTTTATCTCGTTATGAATTCCAGGGAAATATCTCGAATCAAAACCGGATGAAGCCAAAGACAAGTCTATATAGAAGGGAAGGTGGAAATGCCTTTATTTCATTGGCTGATGTTGACTGATGTCCATTTTACCTCGTTATGTATTCCGGGGAAATAACTCGAATCAAAACCGGGTGAATCAAGAGACAAGTCTATATAGGGGGGAATGGGAAAAAGCCTTTATTTCATTGGCTGATGTTGACTAACATCCAGTTTAACTCGTTATGAATTCCGGGGAAATAGCTCGAATCAAAACCGGGTAAAGGAAAAGACAAGTCTATATAGGAGGGAAGGGTGAAAAGCCTTTATTTCATTGGCTGATTTTTACTGACATCCAGTTTACCTCGTTATGAATACCGGAGAAATATTTCGAATCAAAACCGGGTAAAGGAAAAGACTCGTCTATATATGAGGGAAGCGGGAAAAGCCTTTATTTCATTGGCTGATGTTAACTGACGTCCAGTTTACCTCGTTATGAATTCCTGGGAATTAGCTTGAATTAAAACCAGGTGAAGCAAAAGACACGTCTATATAGGAGGGAAGGCGAAAAAGCCTTTATTTCATTGGCTGATGTTGACTGATGTCCAGTTTACCTCGTTATGAATTCCGGGGAAATAGCTCGAATCAAAACCGGATGAAGCCAAAGACAAGTCTATATAGGAGTGAAGGGGGAAATGCCTTTATTTCATTGGCTGATGTTGACTGATGTCCATTTTACCTCGTTATGTATTCCGGGGAAATAGCTCGAATCAAAACCGGGTGAAGCAAGAGACAAGTCTATATAGGAGGGAAGGGGGAAATGCCTTTATTTCATTGGCTGATGTTGACTGACGTCCAGTTTACCTCGTTATGAATTCCGGGGAAATAGCTCGAATCAAAACCGGGTAAAGGAAAAGACAAGTCTATATAGGAGGGAAGGGTGAAAAGCCTTTATTTCATTGGCTGATTTTTACTGACATCCAGTTTACCTCGTTATGAATTCCGGAGAAATATTTCGAATCAAAACCGGGTAAAGGAAAAGACTCGTCTATATATGAGGGAAGCGGGAAAAGCCTTTATTTCATTGGCTAATGTTGACTGACGTCCAGTTTACCTCGTTATGAATTCCTGGGAATTAGCTTGAATTAAAACCAGGTGAAGCAAAAGACACGTCTATATAGGAGGGAAGGCGAAAAAGCCTTTATTTCATTGGCTGATGTTGACTGATGTCCAGTTTACCTCGTTATGAATTCCGGGGAAATAGCTCGAATCAAAACCGGGTGAAGCAAGAGACAAGTCTATATAAAAGGGAAGGGGAAAAACCCTTTATTTCATTGGCTGATGTTGACTGACGTCCAGTTTACCTCGTTATGAATTCTGGGGAAATAGCTCGAATCAAAACCGGGTAAAGGATAATACAAGTCTATATAGGAGGGAAGGGTTAAAAGCCTTTATTTCATTGGCTTATGTTGACTGACGTCCAGTTTACCTCGTTATGAATTCCAGGGAAATGTCTCGAATCAAAACCGGGTGAAGCAAAAGACAAGTCTATATAGGAGGGAAGGGTGAAAAGCCTTTATTTCATTGGCTGATTTTTACTGACATCCAGTTTACCTCGTTATGAATTCCGGAGAAATATTTCGAATCAAAACCGGGTAAAGGAAAAGACTCGTCTATATATGAGGGAAGCGGGAAAAGCCTTTATTTCATTGGCTGATGTTGACTGATGTCCATTTTACCTCGTTATGTATTCCGGGGAAATAACTCGAATCAAAACCGGGTGAAGCAAGAGACAAGTCTATATAGGAGGGAAGGGGGAAATGCCTTTATTTCATTGGCTGATGTTGACTGACGTCCAGTTTACCTCGTTATGAATTCCGGGGAAATAGCTCGAATCAAAACCGGGTAATGGAAAAGACAAGTCTATGTAGGAGGGAAGGGTGAAAAGCCTTTATTTCATTGGCTGATTTTTACTGACATCCAGTTTACCTCGTTATGAATTCCGGAGAAATATTTCGAATCAAAACCGGGTAAAGGAAAAGACTCGTCTATATATGAGGGAAGCGGGAAAAGCCTTTATTTCATTGGCTGATGTTAACTGACGTCCAGTTTACCTCGTTATGAATTCCGGGGAAATAGCTCGAATCAAAACCGGGTAATGGAAAAGACAAGTCTATATAGGAGGGAAGGGTGAAAAGCCTTTATTTCATTGGCTGATTTTTACTGACATCCAGTTTACCTCGTTATGAATTCCGGAGAAATATTTCGAATCAAAACCGGGTAAAGGAAAAGACTCGTCTATATATGAGGGAAGCGGGAAAAGCCTTTATTTCATTGGCTGATGTTAACTGACGTCCAGTTTACCTCGTTATGAATTCCGGGGAAATAGCTCGAATCAAACCCGGGTAATGGAAAAGACAAGTCTATATAGGAGGGAAGGGTGAAAAGCCTTTATTTCATTGGCTGATTTTTACTGACATCCAGTTTACCTCGTTATGAATTCCGGAGAAATATTTTGAATCAAAACCGGGTAAAGGAAAAGACTCGTCTATATATGAGGGAAGCGGGAAAAGCCTTTATTTCATTGGCTGATGTTGACTGATGTCCATTTTACCTCGTTATGTATTCCGGGGAAATAACTCGAATCAAAACCGGGTGAAGCAAGCGACAAGTCTATATAGGAGGGAAGGGGGAAATGCCTTTATTTCATTGGCTGATGTTGACTGACGTCCAGTTTACCTCGTTATGAATTCCGGGGAAATAGCTCGAATCAAAACCGGGTAATGGAAAAGACAAGTCTATGTAGGAGGGAAGGGTGAAAAGCCTTTATTTCATTGGCTGATTTTTACTGACATCCAGTTTACCTCGTTATGAATTCCGGAGAAATATTTCGAATCAAAACCGGGTAAAGGAAAAGACTCGTCTATATATGAGGGAAGCGGGAAAAGCCTTTATTTCATTGGCTGATGTTAACTGACGTCCAGTTTACCTCGTTATGAATTCCGGGGAAATAGCTCGAATCAAAACCGGGTAATGGAAAAGACAAGTCTATATAGGAGGGAAGGGTGAAAAGCCTTTATTTCATTGGCTGATTTTTACTGACATCCAGTTTACCTCGTTATGAATTCCGGAGAAATATTTCGAATCAAAACCGGGTAAAGGAAAAGACTCGTCTATATATGAGGGAAGCGGGAAAAGCCTTTATTTCATTGGCTGATGTTGACTGATGTCCATTTTACCTCGTTATGTATTCCGGGGAAATAACTCGAATCAAAACCGGGTGAATCAAGAGACAAGTCTATATAGGGGGGAATGGGAAAAAGCCTTTATTTCATTGGCTGATGTTGACTAACATCCAGTTTAACTCGTTATGAATTCCGGGGAAATAGCTCGAATCAAAACCGGGTAAAGGAAAAGACAAGTCTATATAGGAGGGAAGGGTGAAAAGCCTTTATTTCATTGGCTGATTTTTACTGACATCCAGTTTACCTCGTTATGAATACCGGAGAAATATTTCGAATCAAAACCGGGTAAAGGAAAAGACTCGTCTATATATGAGGGAAGCGGGAAAAGCCTTTATTTCATTGGCTGATGTTAACTGACGTCCAGTTTACCTCGTTATGAATTCCTGGGAATTAGCTTGAATTAAAACCAGGTGAAGCAAAAGACACGTCTATATAGGAGGGAAGGCGAAAAAGCCTTTATTTCATTGGCTGATGTTGACTGATGTCCAGTTTACCTCGTTATGAATTCCGGGGTAATAGCTCGAATCAAAACCGGGTGAAGCAAGAGACAAGTCTATATAAAAGGGAAGGGGAAAAAGCCTTTATTTCATTGGCTGATGTTGACTGATGTCCAGTTTACCTCGTTATGAATTCCGGGGTAATAGCTCGAATCAAAACCAGGTGAAGCAAAAGACACGTCTATATAGGAGGGAAGGCGAAAAAGCCTTTATTTCATTGGCTGATGTTGAATGACGTCCAGTTTACCTCGTTATGAATTCTGGGGAAATAGCTCGAATCAAAACCGGGTAAAGGATAATACAAGTCTATATAGGAGGGAAGGGTAAATAGCCTTTATTTCAATGGCTGATGTTGACTGATGTCCAGTTTATCTCGTTATGAATTCCAGGGAAATATCTCGAATCAAAACCGGATGAAGACAAAGACAAGTCTTTATAGGAGGGAAGGGGTAAATGCCTTTATTTCATTGGCTGATGCCGACTGATGTCCATTTTACCTCGTTATGTATTCCGGGGAAATAGCTCGAATCAAAACCGGGTGAAGCAAGAGACAAGTCTATATAGGAGGGAAGGGAAAAAAGCCTTTATTTCATTGGCTGATGTTGACTGACGTCCAGTTTACCTCGTTATGAATTCTGGGGAAATAGCTCGAATCAAAACCGGGTAAAGGATAATACAAGTCTATATAGGAGGGAAGGGGAAAAAGCCTTTATTTCATTAGCTTATGTTGACTGACGTCCAGTTTACCTCCTTATGAATTCCGGGGAAATGTCTCGAATCACAACCGGATGAAGCAAAAGACAAGTCTATATAGGAGTGAAGTGGAAAAAGCTTTTATTTCATTGGCTGATGTTGACTGACGTCCAGTTTACCTCGTTATGTATTCCGGGGAAATAACTCGAATCAAAACCAGGTGAAGCAAAAGACAAGTCTATATAGAAGGGAAGGGGAAAAAGCCTTTATTTCATTGGCTGATGTTGACTGATGTCCAGTTTACCTCGTTATGAATTCCAGGGAAATATCTCGAATCAAAACCAGATGAAGCCAAAGACAAGTCTATATAGGAGTGAAGGGGGAAATGCCTTTATTTCATTGGCTGATGTTGACTGATGTCCATTTTACCTCGTTATGTATTCCGGGGAAATAGCTCGAATCAAAACCGGGTGAAGCAAGAGACAAGTCTATATAGGAGGGAAGGGGGAAATGCCTTTATTTCATTGGCTGATGTTGACTGACGTCCAGTTTACCTCGTTATGAATTCCGGGGAAATAGCTCGAATCAAAACCGGGTAAAGGAAAAGACAAGTCTATATAGGAGGGAAGGGTGAAAAGCCTTTATTTCATTGGCTGATTTTTACTGACATCCAGTTTACCTCGTTATGAATTCCGGAGAAATATTTCGAATCAAAACCGGGTAAAGGAAAAGACTCGTCTATATATGAGGGAAGCGGGAAAAGCCTTTATTTCATTGGCTGATGTTGACTGACGTCCAGTTTACCTCGTTATGAATTCCTGGGAATTAGCTTGAATTAAAACCAGGTGAAGCAAAAGACACGTCTATATAGGAGGGAAGGCGAAAAAGCCTTTATTTCATTGGCTGATGTTGACTGATGTCCAGTTTACCTCGTTATGAATTCCGGGGAAATAGCTCGAATCAAAACCGGGTGAAGCAAGAGACAAGTCTATATAAAAGGGAAGGGGAAAAACCCTTTATTTCATTGGCTGATGTTGACTGACGTCCAGTTTACCTCGTTATGAATTCTGGGGAAATAGCTCGAATCAAAACCGGGTAAAGGATAATACAAGTCTATATAGGAGGGAAGGGTTAAAAGCCTTTATTTCATTGGCTTATGTTGACTGACGTCCAGTTTACCTCGTTATGAATTCCAGGGAAATGTCTCGAATCAAAACCGGATGAAGCAAAAGACAAGTCTATATAGGAGGGAAGGGTGAAAAGCCTTTATTTCATTGGCTGATTTTTACTGACATCCAGTTTACCTCGTTATGAATTCCGGAGAAATATTTCGAATCAAAACCGGGTAAAGGAAAAGACTCGTCTATATATGAGGGAAGCGGGAAAAGCCTTTATTTCATTGGCTGATGTTGACTGATGTCCATTTTACCTCGTTATGTATTCCGGGGAAATAACTCGAATCAAAACCGGGTGAAGCAAGAGACAAGTCTATATAGGAGGGAAGGGGGAAAAGCCTTTATTTCATTTGCTGACGTTGTCTGACGTCAAGTTTACCTCGTTATGAATTCCTGGGAAATAGCTCGAATCAAAACCGGATGAAGCCGAAGACAAGTCTATATAAGAGGGAAGGGGGAAAAGCCTTTATTTCATTGGCTGATGTTGACTGATGTCCATTTTACCTCGTTATGTATTCCGGGGAAATAGCTCGAATCAAAACCGGGTAAAGGATAATACAAGTCTATGTAGGAGGGAAGGGGAAAAAGCCTTTATTTCATTGGCTTATGTTGACTGACGTCCAGTTTATCTCGTTATGAATTCCAGGGAAATATCTCGAATCAAAACCGGATGAAGCCAAAGACAAGTCTATATAGAAGGGAAGGTGGAAATGCCTTTATTTCATTGGCTGATGTTGACTGATGTCCATTTTACCTCGTTATGTATTCCGGGGAAATAACTCGAATCAAAACCGGGTGAATCAAGAGACAAGTCTATATAGGGGGGAATGGGAAAAAGCCTTTATTTCATTGGCTGATGTTGACTAACATCCAGTTTAACTCGTTATGAATTCCGGGGAAATAGCTCGAATCAAAACCGGGTAAAGGAAAAGACAAGTCTATATAGGAGGGAAGGGTGAAAAGCCTTTATTTCATTGGCTGATTTTTTTACTGACATCCAGTTTACCTCGTTATGAATACCGGAGAAATATTTCGAATCAAAACCGGGTAAAGGAAAAGACTCCTCTATATATGAGGGAAGCGGGAAAAGCCTTTATTTCATTGGCTGATGTTAACTGACGTCCAGTTTACCTCGTTATGAATTCCTGGGAATTAGCTTGAATTAAAACCAGGTGAAGCAAAAGACACGTCTATATAGGAGGGAAGGCGAAAAAGCCTTTATTTCATTGGCTGATGTTGACTGATGTCCAGTTTACCTCGTTATGAATTCCGGGGTAATAGCTCGAATCAAAACCGGGTGAAGCAAGAGACAAGTCTATATAAAAGGGAAGGGGAAAAAGCCTTTATTTCATTGGCTGATGTTGACTGATGTCCAGTTTACCTCGTTATGAATTCCGGGGTAATAGCTCGAATCAAAACCAGGTGAAGCAAAAGACACGTCTATATAGGAGGGAAGGCGAAAAAGCCTTTATTTCATTGGCTGATGTTGAATGACGTCCAGTTTACCTCGTTATGAATTCTGGGGAAATAGCTCGAATCAAAACCGGGTAAAGGATAATACAAGTCTATATAGGAGGGAAGGGTAAATAGCCTTTATTTCAATGGCTGATGTTGACTGATGTCCAGTTTATCTCGTTATGAATTCCAGGGAAATATCTCGAATCAAAACCGGATGAAGACAAAGACAAGTCTTTATAGGAGGGAAGGGGTAAATGCCTTTATTTCATTGGCTGATGCCGACTGATGTCCATTTTACCTCGTTATGTATTCCGGGGAAATAGCTCGAATCAAAACCGGGTGAAGCAAGAGACAAGTCTATATAGGAGGGAAGGGAAAAAAGCCTTTATTTCATTGGCTGATGTTGACTGACGTCCAGTTTACCTCGTTATGAATTCTGGGGAAATAGCTCGAATCAAAACCGGGTAAAGGATAATACAAGTCTATATAGGAGGGAAGGGGAAAAAGCCTTTATTTCATTAGCTTATGTTGACTGACGTCCAGTTTACCTCCTTATGAATTCCGGGGAAATGTCTCGAATCACAACCGGATGAAGCAAAAGACAAGTCTATATAGGAGTGAAGTGGAAAAAGCTTTTATTTCATTGGCTGATGTTGACTGACGTCCAGTTTACCTCGTTATGTATTCCGGGGAAATAACTCGAATCAAAACCAGGTGAAGCAAAAGACAAGTCTATATAGAAGGGAAGGGGAAAAAGCCTTTATTTCATTGGCTGATGTTGACTGATGTCCAGTTTACCTCGTTATGAATTCCAGGGAAATATCTCGAATCAAAACCAGATGAAGCCAAAGACAAGTCTATATAGGAGTGAAGGGGGAAATGCCTTTATTTCATTGGCTGATGTTGACTGATGTCCATTTTACCTCGTTATGTATTCCGGGGAAATAGCTCGAATCAAAACCGGGTGAAGCAAGAGACAAGTCTATATAGGAGGGAAGGGGGAAATGCCTTTATTTCATTGGCTGATGTTGACTGACGTCCAGTTTACCTCGTTATGAATTCCGGGGAAATAGCTCGAATCAAAACCGGGTAAAGGAAAAGACAAGTCTATATAGGAGGGAAGGGTGAAAAGCCTTTATTTCATTGGCTGATTTTTACTGACATCCAGTTTACCTCGTTATGAATTCCGGAGAAATATTTCGAATCAAAACCGGGTAAAGGAAAAGACTCGTCTATATATGAGGGAAGCGGGAAAAGCCTTTATTTCATTGGCTAATGTTGACTGACGTCCAGTTTACCTCGTTATGAATTCCTGGGAATTAGCTTGAATTAAAACCAGGTGAAGCAAAAGACACGTCTATATAGGAGGGAAGGCGAAAAAGCCTTTATTTCATTGGCTGATGTTGACTGATGTCCAGTTTACCTCGTTATGAATTCCGGGGAAATAGCTCGAATCAAAACCGGGTGAAGCAAGAGACAAGTCTATATAAAAGGGAAGGGGAAAAACCCTTTATTTCATTGGCTGATGTTGACTGACGTCCAGTTTACCTCGTTATGAATTCTGGGGAAATAGCTCGAATCAAAACCGGGTAAAGGATAATACAAGTCTATATAGGAGGGAAGGGTTAAAAGCCTTTATTTCATTGGCTTATGTTGACTGACGTCCAGTTTACCTCGTTATGAATTCCAGGGAAATGTCTCGAATCAAAACCGGGTGAAGCAAAAGACAAGTCTATATAGGAGGGAAGGGTGAAAAGCCTTTATTTCATTGGCTGATTTTTACTGACATCCAGTTTACCTCGTTATGAATTCCGGAGAAATATTTCGAATCAAAACCGGGTAAAGGAAAAGACTCGTCTATATATGAGGGAAGCGGGAAAAGCCTTTATTTCATTGGCTGATGTTGACTGATGTCCATTTTACCTCGTTATGTATTCCGGGGAAATAACTCGAATCAAAACCGGGTGAAGCAAGAGACAAGTCTATATAGGAGGGAAGGGGGAAATGCCTTTATTTCATTGGCTGATGTTGACTGACGTCCAGTTTACCTCGTTATGAATTCCGGGGAAATAGCTCGAATCAAAACCGGGTAATGGAAAAGACAAGTCTATGTAGGAGGGAAGGGTGAAAAGCCTTTATTTCATTGGCTGATTTTTACTGACATCCAGTTTACCTCGTTATGAATTCCGGAGAAATATTTCGAATCAAAACCGGGTAAAGGAAAAGACTCGTCTATATATGAGGGAAGCGGGAAAAGCCTTTATTTCATTGGCTGATGTTAACTGACGTCCAGTTTACCTCGTTATGAATTCCGGGGAAATAGCTCGAATCAAAACCGGGTAATGGAAAAGACAAGTCTATATAGGAGGGAAGGGTGAAAAGCCTTTATTTCATTGGCTGATTTTTACTGACATCCAGTTTACCTCGTTATGAATTCCGGAGAAATATTTCGAATCAAAACCGGGTAAAGGAAAAGACTCGTCTATATATGAGGGAAGCGGGAAAAGCCTTTATTTCATTGGCTGATGTTAACTGACGTCCAGTTTACCTCGTTATGAATTCCGGGGAAATAGCTCGAATCAAACCCGGGTAATGGAAAAGACAAGTCTATATAGGAGGGAAGGGTGAAAAGCCTTTATTTCATTGGCTGATTTTTACTGACATCCAGTTTACCTCGTTATGAATTCCGGAGAAATATTTCGAATCAAAACCGGGTAAAGGAAAAGACTCGTCTATATATGAGGGAAGCGGGAAAAGCCTTTATTTCATTGGCTGATGTTGACTGATGTCCATTTTACCTCGTTATGTATTCCGGGGAAATAACTCGAATCAAAACCGGGTGAAGCAAGCGACAAGTCTATATAGGAGGGAAGGGGGAAATGCCTTTATTTCATTGGCTGATGTTGACTGACGTCCAGTTTACCTCGTTATGAATTCCGGGGAAATAGCTCGAATCAAAACCGGGTAATGGAAAAGACAAGTCTATGTAGGAGGGAAGGGTGAAAAGCCTTTATTTCATTGGCTGATTTTTACTGACATCCAGTTTACCTCGTTATGAATTCCGGAGAAATATTTCGAATCAAAACCGGGTAAAGGAAAAGACTCGTCTATATATGAGGGAAGCGGGAAAAGCCTTTATTTCATTGGCTGATGTTAACTGACGTCCAGTTTACCTCGTTATGAATTCCGGGGAAATAGCTCGAATCAAAACCGGGTAATGGAAAAGACAAGTCTATATAGGAGGGAAGGGTGAAAAGCCTTTATTTCATTGGCTGATTTTTACTGACATCCAGTTTACCTCGTTATGAATTCCGGAGAAATATTTCGAATCAAAACCGGGTAAAGGAAAAGACTCGTCTATATATGAGGGAAGCGGGAAAAGCCTTTATTTCATTGGCTGATGTTGACTGATGTCCATTTTACCTCGTTATGTATTCCGGGGAAATAACTCGAATCAAAACCGGGTGAAGCAAGAGACAAGTCTATATAGGAGGGAAGGGGGAAAAGCCTTTATTTCATTTGCTGACGTTGTCTGACGTCAAGTTTACCTCGTTATGAATTCCTGGGAAATAGCTCGAATCAAAACCGGATGAAGCCGAAGACAAGTCTATATAAGAGGGAAGGGGGAAAAGCCTTTATTTCATTGGCTGATGTTGACTGATGTCCATTTTACCTCGTTATGTATTCCGGGGAAATAGCTCGAATCAAAACCGGGTGAATCAAGAGACAAGTCTATATAGGGGGGAATGGGAAAAAGCCTTTATTTCATTGGCTGATGTTGACTAACATCCAGTTTAACTCGTTATGAATTCCGGGGAAATAGCTCGAATCAAAACCGGGTAAAGGAAAAGACAAGTCTATATAGGAGGGAAGGGTGAAAAGCCTTTATTTCATTGGCTGATTTTTTTACTGACATCCAGTTTACCTCGTTATGAATACCGGAGAAATATTTCGAATCAAAACCGGGTAAAGGAAAAACTCGTCTATATATGAGGGAAGCGGGAAAAGCCTTTATTTCATTGGCTGATGTTAACTGACGTCCAGTTTACCTCGTTATGAATTCCTGGGAATTAGCTTGAATTAAAACCAGGTGAAGCAAAAGACACGTCTATATAGGAGGGAAGGCGAAAAAGCCTTTATTTCATTGGCTGATGTTGACTGATGTCCAGTTTACCTCGTTATGAATTCCGGGGTAATAGCTCGAATCAAAACCGGGTGAAGCAAGAGACAAGTCTATATAAAAGGGAAGGGGAAAAAGCCTTTATTTCATTGGCTGATGTTGACTGATGTCCAGTTTACCTCGTTATGAATTCCGGGGTAATAGCTCGAATCAAAACCAGGTGAAGCAAAAGACACGTCTATATAGGAGGGAAGGCGAAAAAGCCTTTATTTCATTGGCTGATGTTGAATGACGTCCAGTTTAACTCGTTATGAATTCTGGGGAAATAGCTCGAATCAAAACCGGGTAAAGGATAATACAAGTCTATATAGGAGGGAAGGGTAAATAGCCTTTATTTCAATGGCTGATGTTGACTGATGTCCAGTTTATCTCGTTATGAATTCCAGGGAAATATCTCGAATCAAAACCGGATGAAGACAAAGACAAGTCTTTATAGGAGGGAAGGGGTAAATGCCTTTATTTCATTGGCTGATGCCGACTGATGTCCATTTTACCTCGTTATGTATTCCGGGGAAATAGCTCGAATCAAAACCGGGTGAAGCAAGAGACAAGTCTATATAGGAGGGAAGGGAAAAAAGCCTTTATTTCATTGGCTGATGTTGACTGACGTCCAGTTTACCTCGTTATGAATTCTGGGGAAATAGCTCGAATCAAAACCGGGTAAAGGATAATACAAGTCTATATAGGAGGGAAGGGGAAAAAGCCTTTATTTCATTAGCTTATGTTGACTGACGTCCAGTTTACCTCCTTATGAATTCCGGGGAAATGTCTCGAATCACAACCGGATGAAGCAAAAGACAAGTCTATATAGGAGTGAAGTGGAAAAAGCTTTTATTTCATTGGCTGATGTTGTCTGACGTCCAGTTTACCTCGTTATGTATTCCGGGGAAATAACTCGAATCAAAACCAGGTGAAGCAAAAGACAAGTCTATATAGGAGGGAAGGGGGAAATGCCTTTATTTCATTGGCTGATGTTGACTGACGTCCAGTTTACCTCGTTATGAATTCCGGAGAAATATTTCGAATCAAAACCGGGTAAAGGAAAAGACTCGTCTATATATGAGGGAAGCGGGAAAAGCCTTTATTTCATTGGCTGATGTTGACTGACGTCCAGTTTACCTCGTTATGAATTCCTGGGAATTAGCTTGAATTAAAACCAGGTGAAGCAAAAGACACGTCTATATAGGAGGGAAGGCGAAAAAGCCTTTATTTCATTGGCTGATGTTGACTGATGTCCAGTTTACCTCGTTATGAATTCCGGGGAAATAGCTCGAATCAAAACCGGGTGAAGCAAGAGACAAGTCTATATAAAAGGGAAGGGGAAAAACCCTTTATTTCATTGGCTGATGTTGACTGACGTCCAGTTTACCTCGTTATGAATTCTGGGGAAATAGCTCGAATCAAAACCGGGTAAATGATAATACAAGTCTATATAGGAGGGAAGGGTTAAAAGCCTTTATTTCATTGGCTTATGTTGACTGACGTCCAGTTTACCTCGTTATGAATTCCAGGGAAATGTCTCGAATCAAAACCGGGTGAAGCAAAAGACAAGTCTATATAGGAGGGAAGGGTGAAAAGCCTTTATTTCATTGGCTGATTTTTACTGACATCCAGTTTACCTCGTTATGAATTCCGGAGAAATATTTCGAATCAAAACCGGGTAAAGGAAAAGACTCGTCTATATATGAGGGAAGCGGGAAAAGCCTTTATTTCATTGGCTGATGTTGACTGATGTCCATTTTACCTCGTTATGTATTCCGGGGAAATAACTCGAATCAAAACCGGGTGAAGCAAGAGACAAGTCTATATAGGAGGGAAGGGGGAAATGCCTTTATTTCATTGGCTGATGTTGACTGACGTCCAGTTTACCTCGTTATGAATTCCGGGGAAATAGCTCGAATCAAAACCGGGTAATGGAAAAGACAAGTCTATGTAGGAGGGAAGGGTGAAAAGCCTTTATTTCATTGGCTGATTTTTACTGACATCCAGTTTACCTCGTTATGAATTCCGGAGAAATATTTCGAATCAAAACCGGGTAAAGGAAAAGACTCGTCTATATATGAGGGAAGCGGGAAAAGCCTTTATTTCATTGGCTGATGTTAACTGACGTCCAGTTTACCTCGTTATGAATTCCGGGGAAATAGCTCGAATCAAAACCGGGTAATGGAAAAGACAAGTCTATATAGGAGTGAAGGGTGAAAAGCCTTTATTTCATTGGCTGATTTTTACTGACATCCAGTTTACCTCGTTATGAATTCCGGAGAAATATTTCGAATCAAAACCGGGTAAAGGAAAAGACTCGTCTATATATGAGGGAAGCGGGAAAAGCCTTTATTTCATTGGCTGATGTTAACTGACGTCCAGTTTACCTCGTTATGAATTCCGGGGAAATAGCTCGAATCAAACCCGGGTAATGGAAAAGACAAGTCTATATAGGAGGGAAGGGTGAAAAGCCTTTATTTCATTGGCTGATTTTTACTGACATCCAGTTTACCTCGTTATGAATTCCGGAGAAATATTTCGAATCAAAACCGGGTAAAGGAAAAGACTCGTCTATATATGAGGGAAGCGGGAAAAGCCTTTATTTCATTGGCTGATGTTGACTGATGTCCATTTTACCTCGTTATGTATTCCGGGGAAATAACTCGAATCAAAACCGGGTGAAGCAAGCGACAAGTCTATATAGGAGGGAAGGGGGAAATGCCTTTATTTCATTGGCTGATGTTGACTGACGTCCAGTTTACCTCGTTATGAATTCCGGGGAAATAGCTCGAATCAAAACCGGGTAATGGAAAAGACAAGTCTATGTAGGAGGGAAGGGTGAAAAGCCTTTATTTCATTGGCTGATTTTTACTGACATCCAGTTTACCTCGTTATGAATTCCGGAGAAATATTTCGAATCAAAACCGGGTAAAGGAAAAGACTCGTCTATATATGAGGGAAGCGGGAAAAGCCTTTATTTCATTGGCTGATGTTAACTGACGTCCAGTTTACCTCGTTATGAATTCCGGGGAAATAGCTCGAATCAAAACCGGGTAATGGAAAAGACAAGTCTATATAGGAGGGAAGGGTGAAAAGCCTTTATTTCATTGGCTGATTTTTACTGACATCCAGTTTACCTCGTTATGAATTCCGGAGAAATATTTCGAATCAAAACCGGGTAAAGGAAAAGACTCGTCTATATATGAGGGAAGCGGGAAAAGCCTTTATTTCATTGGCTGATGTTGACTGATGTCCATTTTACCTCGTTATGTATTCCGGGGAAATAACTCGAATCAAAACCGGGTGAAGCAAGAGACAAGTCTATATAGGAGGGAAGGGGGAAATTCCTTTATTTCATTGGCTGATGTTGACTGACGTCCAGTTTACCTCGTTATGAATTCCGGGGAAATAGCTCGAATCAAAACCGGGTAATGGAAAAGACAAGTCTATGTAGGAGGGAAGGGTGAAAAGCCTTTATTTCATTGGCTGATTTTTACTGACATCCAGTTTACCTCGTTATGAATTCCGGAGAAATATTTCGAATCAAAACCGGGTAAAGGAAAAGACTCGTCTATATATGAGGGAAGCGGGAAAAGCCTTTATTTCATTGGCTGATGTTAACTGACGTCCAGTTTACCTCGTTATGAATTCCGGGGAAATAGCTCGAATCAAAACCGGGTAATGGAAAAGACAAGTCTATATAGGAGGGAAGGGTGAAAAGCCTTTATTTCATTGGCTGATTTTTACTGACATCCAGTTTACCTCGTTATGAATTCCGGAGAAATATTTCGAATCAAAACCGGGTAAAGGAAAAGACTCGTCTATATATGAGGGAAGCGGGAAAAGCCTTTATTTCATTGGCTGATGTTAACTGACGTCCAGTTTACCTCGTTATGAATTCCGGGGAAATAGCTCGAATCAAAACCGGGTAATGGAAAAGACAAGTCTATATAGGAGGGAAGGGTGAAAAGCCTTTATTTCATTGGCTGATTTTTACTGACATCCAGTTTACCTCGTTATGAATTCCGGAGAAATATTTCGAATCAAAACCGGGTAAAGGAAAAGACTCGTCTATATATGAGGGAAGCGGGAAAAGCCTTTATTTCATTGGCTGATGTTAACTGACGTCCAGTTTACCTCGTTATGAATTCCGGGGAAATAGCTCGAATCAAAACCGGGTAATGGAAAAGACAAGTCTATATAGGAGGGAAGGGTGAAAAGCCTTTATTTCATTGGCTGATTTTTACTGACATCCAGTTTACCTCGTTATGAATTCCGGAGAAATATTTCGAATCAAAACCGGGTAAAGGAAAAGACTCGTCTATATATGAGGGAAGCGGGAAAAGCCTTTATTTCATTGGCTGATGTTAACTGACGTCCAGTTTACCTCGTTATGAATTCCGGGGAAATAGCTCGAATCAAAACCGGGTAATGGAAAAGACAAGTCTATATAGGAGGGAAGGGTGAAAAGCCTTTATTTCATTGGCTGATATTTACTGACATCCAGTTTACCTCGTTATGAATTCCGGAGAAATATTTCGAATCAAAACCGGGTAAAGGAAAAGACTCGTCTATATATGAGGGAAGCGGGAAAAGCCTTTATTTCATTGGCTGATGTTAACTGACGTCCAGTTTACCTCGTTATGAATTCCGGGGAAATAGCTCGAATCAAAACCGGGTAATGGAAAAGACAAGTCTATATAGGAGGGAAGGGTGAAAAGCCTTTATTTCATTGGCTGATTTTTACTGACATCCAGTTTACCTCGTTATGAATTCCGGAGAAATATTTCGAATCAAAACCGGGTAAAGGAAAAGACTCGTCTATATATGAGGGAAGCGGGAAAAGCCTTTATTTCATTGGCTGATGTTAACTGACGTCCAGTTTACCTCGTTATGAATTCCGGGGAAATAGCTCGAATCAAAACCGGGTAATGGAAAAGACAAGTCTATATAGGAGGGAAGGGTGAAAAGCCTTTATTTCATTGGCTGATTTTTACTGACATCCAGTTTACCTCGTTATGAATTCCGGAGAAATATTTCGAATCAAAACCGGGTAAAGGAAAAGACTCGTCTATATATGAGGGAAGCGGGAAAAGCCTTTATTTCATTGGCTGATGTTAACTGACGTCCAGTTTACCTCGTTATGAATTCCGGGGAAATAGCTCGAATCAAAACCGGGTAATGGAAAAGACAAGTCTATATAGGAGGGAAGGGTGAAAAGCCTTTATTTCATTGGCTGATTTTTACTGACATCCAGTTTACCTCGTTATGAATTCCGGAGAAATATTTCGAATCAAAACCGGGTAAAGGAAAAGACTCGTCTATATATGAGGGAAGCGGGAAAAGCCTTTATTTCATTGGCTGATGTTAACTGACGTCCAGTTTACCTCGTTATGAATTCCGGGGAAATAGCTCGAATCAAAACCGGGTAATGGAAAAGACAAGTCTATATAGGAGGGAAGGGTGAAAAGCCTTTATTTCATTGGCTGATTTTTACTGACATCCAGTTTACCTCGTTATGAATTCCGGAGAAATATTTCGAATCAAAACCGGGTAAAGGAAAAGACTCGTCTATATATGAGGGAAGCGGGAAAAGCCTTTATTTCATTGGCTGATGTTAACTGACGTCCAGTTTACCTCGTTATGAATTCCGGGGAAATAGCTCGAATCAAAACCGGGTAATGGAAAAGACAAGTCTATATAGGAGGGAAGGGTGAAAAGCCTTTATTTCATTGGCTGATTTTTACTGACATCCAGTTTACCTCGTTATGAATTCCGGAGAAATATTTCGAATCAAAACCGGGTAAAGGAAAAGACTCGTCTATATATGAGGGAAGCGGGAAAAGCCTTTATTTCATTGGCTGATGTTGACTGACGTCCAGTTTACCTCGTTATGCATTCCTGGGAATTAGCTTGAATTAAAACCAGGTGAAGCAAAAGACACGTCTATATAGGAGGGAAGGCGAAAAAGCCTTTATTTCATTGGCTGATGTTGACTGATGTCCAGTTTACCTCGTTATGAATTCCTGGGAATTAGCTTGAATTAAAACCAGGTGAAGCAAAAGACAAGTCTATATAGGAGGGAAGGCGAAAATGCCTTTATTTCATTGGCTGATGTTGACTGACGTCCAGTTTACCTCGTTATGAATTCCGGGGAAATAGCTCGAAACAAAACCGGGTAAAGGAAAAGACTCGTCTATATATGAGGAAAGCGGGAAAAGCCTTTATTTCATTGGCTGATGTTGACTGACGTCCAGTTTACCTCGTTATGAATTCCCGGGAATTAGCTTGAATTAAAACCAGGTGAAGCAAAAGACAAGTCTATATAGGAGGGAAGGCGAAAAAGCCTTTTTTTCATTGGCTGATGTTGACTGATGTCCAGTTTACCTCGTTATGAATTCCGGGGAAATATCTCGAATCAAAACGTGATGAAGCAAAATACAAGTCTATATAGGAGGGAAAGGAGAAAAGCCTTTATTTCATTGGCTGATGTTGACTGACGTCCAGTTTATCTCGTTATGAATTCCGGGGAAATAGCTCGAATCAAAACCGGATGAAGCCGAAGACAAGTCTATATATGAGGGAAAGGAGAAAAGCCTTTATTTCATTAGCTGATGTTGACTGACGTCCAGGTGCGTAGCACGGCGCTATCAAGGAAGTGACCTGACCCTTTTGGAATTAGGTCGGAGTTGCCGTTTGAGCCGATATGATGCCAAACCCGAAATCGGCAATGAAAAGCATCCTTGATGCGTCTGAAATGTATTATTCTACTAACAAAACAGCATCAAAAGCATTTACTTTTATAAAATCTTCAAATCTCCATCGCTTCAAAATTATTTTCCTTTTCATATGGTCGCGAGACTTGTGAATATTTTAAAATATTATTTTTATCCTTCCTAACTATATACATAAAAAAATGTAAAAAAAATACTATTAAATACATATATTACATATGTCACTATCAGAGAAAACGACATTATTTTTGCACCAACCTAATATTTTTTCGCAATAAGTTTTCTTCTTTTGACTTAGTCGAAACACGTCGCAACGAGATAAGTTTTCCGCTTATCATATCTTTATTTTTTAATGTAAGCTTGCTTCTAGGGTGGCATATCCAGCCTAGTTGGACGTTTAAATTCATGCAGCCTGGGAACTAGCAAAATTAGCTCGTCGGAGCTGTCACCGTGAATGTATTTTTAGAAAAGGCAGAGGTAGGCGACGTCATGCCTGTGAGAGAGCAACTGCAGACGAGATGCCTGATCAGGGCTAACCACATTGCATATCCGTCTCTGGATCTTGTCGAGGACCTTAAGATGAACAGCGGGGGCACCAGACCATATATAACAGCAGTATTCCATGCAAGGACGAATGTCTGATTTATAGATTTGAAGGATGGACTCCGGCGAGAAAAGTTTTCTAGCGCAACAAGGAACCAACTTTTCTTGCGGTGGATAAAGCTATTGATTCAGTGTGTCTGTTCCATCTCAGGTCAGGGGACAGTGTGAGACCAAGCAGACGCAAAGAGGTGCTCTCGTGGAGCTGAGCATCAGACATTCTAATGGAAGGCAGGATGGGTTCTCTGTGGTGAGTAAAAGAGAGCAGTTTTGTTTTTGAGGCATTAAATTTAATTAGCCAATTCCTGCCCCAGTCCAAAACCGATTGGAGGTCCATTTCGACACAAACGGGAAGGTTAGTTTTATCAGTGATACCATATATATATATATATATATATATATATAATGAGAAATATAGTCTTAAGGTGTGCTATATTTATGGGATAAAGTGCTCAATATCAGAGATAGAGCGTGTGTAAATATAAAAGTGAACATAGAATTCAACACTTAAAGGCGACAATCTGTTTCATGCTATATGCAATCGTCAGGCCACGTATGCTGTTATTTTTCTCGGCTATTTATACATATACGGGTCAGTGGTGCATTGTGAGTAGTCTATTATGGCGGTTATTTTACCGGAAGTCGTTTATTTATTTATTTGGGTTAAATTATTTTGCTTGTTTTTATTTTTTGTTTCTTATTTATTTATTTATTTATTTATTTACTTATTTTTTAATCGGTGTTTTTTTATTAACATAGTAAAGATTTGTTTATATCACTTATTTAATAGTTTTGTTTTGGTTTGGGAATTTAATTAAAGCTATTTGTTCAGTTTTGGGGGTTGGTTGCTGTAGTTTATTCTAACTATTATTTTGGCAGAAACAGTTTTTTTAATTCGTGTTTATTTGGGTTGATTATCTTTATTTGTTTTTTCTAACGGTAACTTTATCGGGATTGGTTAGTTTATATATTTACTTGGATGAATTTAGGTCAATTTATTTTACTTGTATATTTTCTCTTTTCGGTTTTATGTAACGTAGTATATATTTATTCATTTTTTTTATTATTTTATTTTATTTTTTATTTTGTTTTATTTTATATTATTTTATTTTATTTTATTTTTATCGTTATATAACACTTATAGCTATTTTTCGTCCGAGTTTTGGTTTGATTTTTTAGTCTAACTAATATTTTGGTCATAATGGTTAGCTACTTGGTTTATTATTTACTTTGTTTATTTAATGAAGGAAGAAAAATACCATGTTGATTCATGTTATTCCGAGTACTTTCGACATGAAAATTAATTATTTTTTTTACGGGTGAAGTACAGTACATAATCTTAACCTTTTTACATTTCACACGCCCAAAAAATAATTTTCAGATGAACACAACAATTTTATTTTAGAAAAAAATCCGTGATGATGACATTGTGCTGAAGTCGAAAGTACTCGGAATAAAATGAATATGCATCAGCATGGTAATTTTTGGGGCAATAAGAATGTATTTAGCTCTAAGTTGAAATAATGATCTCTCTTGCTGCAATGACCTCCTGATCAAGTTTTCCTCTCTATTGTTCCCACTTTTTAAAACTTATTCAGCGTTCTCTTGATGGCTATTCAATGAACTTTCAAGATGGAAGCCAAAGTATGTATGTTGGTACCATGACTGGAGGCCTGAATGATATTTTTCGTCTCGCCATTGCTCAGTTGGGAAGGCACACACGCACATATATATATATATATATATATATATATATATATATATATATATATATATATATATAATATTAGGTATCTCCAAAGATTCGCAAAAAATGAGCAGACATGATAATAAAATGACCAAAACTTAATAAAAACAAAGTTTTATCGTTGAAATCTTTTATGTTATTATTAAGAGGAAAGATCAAAGGATTTTTTGGTTATTAAATTTTATTTGTTATGAACGTCCGAAATTTTGCATTTTTACTGGTGAAACCAAAAATGGTAATGAAGAATTCTATATACAGAGACCCTTACGACAAATTGTGTCAAGATGGCTAAACATCTTATCTGAAATCCTAGAAAAAAAAAACTCAATTTAGTTTTTTTGGTTTCTTTTTTTGTTATTAAACATGTTATGGGATAAACAATTATCCTATGCTGTTAAAATTTGGACAATTTTATTGTTACACCTGGTATATATATATATATATATATATATATATATATATATATATATATGTATGTATAAAAAATTTTCACTTACATATGTATATATTTTCAATTTTCACTTACATATATATATATATATATATATATATATATATATATATATATATATATATGGTGGACTCTCCCGTAGTATTCAACGGATAAGGGTCAAGCAGCTCAGTTCCTAGGAACCGACAGCCCAGACACCAGCACGCATGATTTGATTATAGTGGTGAAGGCTTTGTGCAGGACCAACCACACTTTTTGAAGGGCCAAATACTTGGGTCACTACGTGACACAAGGTCCCGCAGGTTTGAATTCACCGTTGTCTTTCTCCTACACCAGTCTGTCCTCTTATTTACCCATAGCTGGAGGGAGAAGAAGAGGATTAATACTTTTCCCAATGAATTTGACTGGAATTCGAACTCGGCTCTCATATATATATATATATATATATATATATATATATATATATATATATATATATATATATATATATATGCAGATATGTAGAAAATTGGAAAGAACACGTTAGGATAAATCATCTTTAGTATTTTTGTTTTTTTTTTAAACAACAGTGCTCCATACAGAAGCAGAGCTTAAATTTTAATTATTTTTTTTAAATATAATTATAATATATATATATATATATATATATATATATATATATATATATATATATATATATTATAATTATATATATTAGGTTGGTGCAAAAATAATTTCGTTTTCTAACATATGTTGCTATGTGAGAAAACGAAATTATTTTTGCACCAACCTAATATATATATATATATATATATATATATATATATATATATATATATATATATATATAATTTAATAATCAAACAATCATTTCGTCTTTCCTCTTAATAATATTATAAAATATTTTGACGATAAAACTTTGTTTTTATTAAGTTTGGGGCGTTTTTTTATTATGTATGCTCATTTTCAGCTAAACTTTGGAGATACCTAATATTATATATATATATATATATATGTGTGTGTGTGTGTGTGTGTGTGTGTGTGTATGTGTGTGTATGTGTGTGTTTGTGAGTGTCGTATGTGAGTGCAGTTTATGTATGTGCGTGTGTGTGTATGTTTGAGTGTGTGTCCGTGTGTGTATGTGTGTCTATGCGTGTGACTCCTTTGTAGCCATATTCAAGCGTTGTAAACTTAAAAGCATAATGTTACCGAGAGCGATATACTCCTGAAGAAGGTCCGAAATCTTAACGGTCGAAACATAACGACACAAAATAACAAATAAAAATATTAAGTTGGTGCAAAAATAATGTTGTTTTCTCAAATAGTAACATATGTGAGAAAACGACACTATTTTTGCACCAACCTAATATATTATTCTGTAGGATTCATTGAATTGTGACAATACTCCAACTTCGGCTTTCATAAAACTTTTGGCCGCACGTTCTCCTCACAAGACGATGATTATGTCTCTCTGCGTTTGGCGCAGGCCAACCTGATTGGCGGCAAATTATTTATTCGACAACAAAACACGTAAATCGTGTTTTGCTGCAAAGCATGTTTGCCTGTAACTCTCTTGAAGTCTGTCTGTCTGTCGACATCTGTAAATATGTGTGTGCCGTATGACATTGATGTCGGTTTAAAATGAAGAGCTCTTTGACTTCTTCTTCTCCTCCTCCTCCGTCTTCTTCTTCTTATACTTCTCTTCTTCTTCTTCTTCTTCTTCTTCTTATTATTATTATTATTATTATTAGTAGTAGTAGTAGTAGTAGTATTCATCTTATTCAACATCTTCATCTTTTTCTTCTTCTTCTTCTTCTTCTTCTTCTTATTATTATTATTATTATTATTATTATTCCTCTTCTTCTTCTCATTATTATTATTAGTAGTAGTAGTAGTATTCATCTTATTCAACATCTTCATCTTATTCTTCTTCATCTTATTCTTCTTATTATTATTATTATTCATCTTTGTATTCGTATCCTCATTATTATGATTATTATTCATTCTTCTTCTCCTTCTTCATCTCATTATTATTATTATTCATCTTATTATTATTCATATTCTTCTTCATCATCTTATTATTATTATTATTATTATTATTATTATTATTATTATTTCCTGCGTTTAATTTTCTTTAGTTTTTTAGTTTTTTTTTTTTAGTTTTCGCTTTCCTTTGACAACGTTCTTCTTCGTTAATCTCCTCCAAGTCTTTGTTTTTCTTCTTCCTTTTCTTTGTCTTTCTTCCTTGTATTATTCTCATCCGTTCTTTTTCTTCTACTCTCTTTCTGTCTTTTCCTTACAAGTTTTCTTCTTCTTCTTCTTCATCATCATCATCATCATCAATTGGTTAATGAGGTTATAGCAAAAAACTGGTTCGAAATAGTCCGTCGTTACTCATTCTTCCAACCGACACGTCGACTATTAGGAGCGAAAATCATGGCTGACATTATGGTGGGAAATTAAGCGAAGCCAGCGTCTTTTTGCAGTAGACATGTTTTCGGATTTAAAATTAGTGACGACATCTGGGAATAATGGAGTCGGGTAGAATGTGAGAAAAATTTTAGTAATTGAAAAAGGCGACATAGTTGAAAGAGGTCGACAAATATGAAGAAGAGGGGGAGGAAAATGAGAAGCAAGAAGAAGAAGAAGAGAGTAGGAACAGAGGAAAGAAGACGGGGGAACAGGAAAAGGATAAAGAAAAAAAGAAAGAAGATAAGCAGAATAAAAAAGACGAAAGAGAGTGAAGAAAGAAAAGAGAAGAAGTGATAAGAGGAAGAGGAAAAGGAAAATGGTAGGAAGAAAGAAAACAAGAAAAAAGGAACAATGAAGAAGAAAAGGTGTAAAAGAAGAGAAAAGAGTGAATGAGAAAGAAAAAGAAGAGAGCGGAGTGAAAAAAAAACAGGCTTCGTAAGGAGATGAGGGAAAGAAAGAAAAAGGGGAGAAAAAGAAAGAAGGTGTGAAGAAGAAAACAGAAAGAGAAATGGAAGATGAAATAAAGAAGAATGAGAAAAAATGAATAAAAAGACGCTAATTGAGCGAAAGAAAAAGATGATTGATGAAGTAGGGGGAATAAGAAAGAAAGAAAGAAAGAAAGAAAGAAAGAAACAAACAAACAAACAAACAAACAAACAAAGAAAAATAAAGAGACGAGCGTTTCAGACACAAGAAAGAAAATACGATCAAAATTATGTAAGGTGATGTTTACGAACGAAAGAAACAGGAATAATAATGACATAAAAACATGAAGGAAAAAGAAGATAGAATAAAGAAGAAGAAGAAGAAGAAGAAGAAGAAAAAGAAGAAGAAGAAGCGGATGATGAGATAAGGAAGAAGAAAAAGAAAATGAAGCTGATAAAAGAAATAGCACTAAGTGAAAGAGAAGAAGAAGAAGAAGAAAAAGAAGAAGAAGAAGCGGATGATGTTGTAAAGGAAGAAGAAAAAGAAAATGAAGCTGAAGAAATAACACTAAGTGAAGAAGAAGAAGAAGATACAATACTCACGTATAATAAACAACAATAGGAAGGAAAAAGAAAATAGAATAAAAAGGGATGGAAGGAAGAAGAAGAAAAACAAGTAGTAAAAAAGAAAAAGAGAAAGAAATAATAATAATAATGTAATAACAATAACGTACAAAAAACAATAATAAAAAGAATAAGTTAGAATAAGAAAATGGAAGAGAAAAGAAAAGAAAAGAAAAAAATGCGGAGAAGAATGAAGGAATAAAAGAAATGTTCGGGAAGAACAACAATATAATGAAGGAGGTTAACGAAGAATAAATCGAAACTATTTACGAAAGAAAGCAAAACGAATGAAACTGTTAAAAATGTAACAGCCAAGAAAAAAAAAATGGAGACCTGAAAAAGGAATCTGCGTCAAAGACAAGAGGTGTTTTTCAATAACAAAAGCGGGAATTGGAACTTCAAGAAATGATAGAAGAAATGATAGGATCCTGCTCTTTCTTTTGTTTTATATTCCAAAATGGTGAGAAAGTGGATGGGGGGGGGGGGCAAAAGCAGCGACAGCAAAAATCAAATCTTGTAAAAAATAAAGAAATAAAGATGGCGGCGGGAGAGTGAAAAACTGCGGGAAAGATCTAATGGAAAAGTCAAGTGTGATAGAAG
Source organism: Acanthosepion lycidas (assembly GCA_963932145.1). Classification (NCBI taxonomy): domain Eukaryota; kingdom Metazoa; phylum Mollusca; class Cephalopoda; order Sepiida; family Sepiidae; genus Acanthosepion; species Acanthosepion lycidas. The sequence continues at coordinate 7,230,391 of OZ010615.1, read as the reverse complement.
ATGAATACAAAAGTAAAAGAAAAAAGTAATATCAAAGAGGAAAAAAAAACATTTCTCACAGTTAAGTATCTCAGACTTATTTTATTATTTTTATTCACTGGCGTGGAGGCTCTTTTTTTTTTCGATCGGTACCATAAATCAATTAACAAAAAATAATAACTTTTGGAGACTGTTCTAGCTGATTGAATGAAGTCAAAAAGATTTCACCTGCAACGTCGTGAGCAAAAATGACGCTATGATGATCCTAATATCAATTTTTTAAATATCTGTTAAATTTCATTGTTTATCCAATTTTTTAAAACAACTGCTTTTTACCTTCATCTTTTACCATTTTACAAACAACTTCATATTTCCATTCTCCGCCCACGAACTTTTAAAAAAAAATTCTTAATAAACTAATCCTGGGCATGACGATAAACTACATCCTGCTGCAAGGACTCTGGTCAGGAGTTTGGAGGATTTGAGGAGCGGGAACAACCTCTTAATTGCTGTTGTTCCCAGGTCCACCTTTCCGGCAGCAAGGCCTCTGGGCGAGAGTTTGGAGGTTTTGAGGAGCATAGAATCACCTCTTAATTGCTGGTGTTCCCAGGTCCACCCTTCTAGCAGCAAGGCTTATAATCGGGAGATTGTAAGTTTTGAGGAGCATGGAACCACCTCATAATTACTGTTGTTCTCAGGTCCACCCTCCCGGCATCAAGACCTCGGATCGTGAGATTGGATGTATTGAGAAGCATGGAACCACCTCTTAATTGCTGTTGTTCTCAGGTCCACCCTCCCGACAGCAAGACCTCTGATCAGGAGATTGGATATATTGAGAAGCATGGAACCACCTCTTAATTGCTGTTGTTCTCAGGTCCACCCTCCCGGCATCAAGACCTCTGATCGGGAGATTGGAGGTATTGAGAAGCATAGAATCACCTCTTAATTGCTGGTGTTCCCAGGTCCACCCTTCTAGCAGCAAGGCTTATAATCGGGAGATTGTAAGTTTTGAGGAGCATGGAACCACCTCATAATTACTGTTGTTCTCAGGTCCACCCTCCCGGCATCAAGACCTCGGATCGTGAGATTGGATGTATTGAGAAGCATGGAACCACCTCTTAATTGCTGTTGTTCTCAGGTCCACCCTCCCGACAGCAAGACCTCTGATCAGGAGATTGGATATATTGAGAAGCATGGAACCACCTCTTAATTGCTGTTGTTCTCAGGTCCACCCTCCCGGCATCAAGACCTCTGATCGGGAGATTGGATGTATTGAGAAGCATGGAACCTCCTTTTAATTGCTGTTGTTCTCAGGTCCACCCTCCCGGCATCAAGACCTCTGATCGGGAGATTGGATGTATTGAGAAGCATGGAACCTCCTCTTAATTGCTGTTGTTCTCATGTCCACCCTCCCGGCATCAAGACCTCTGATCGTGAGATTGGATGTATTGAGAAGCATGGAACCTCCTCTTAATTGCTGTTGTTCTCAGGTCCACCCTCCCGGCATCAAGACCTCTGATCGGGAGATTGGATGTATTGAGAAGCATGGAACCTCCTCTTAATTGCTGTTGTTCTCATGTCCACCCTCCCGGCATCAAGACCTCTGATCGGGAGATTGGATGTATTGAGAAGCATGGAACCACCTCTTAATTGCTGTTGTTCTCAGGTCCACCCTCCCGGCATCAAGACCTCTGATCGGGAGATTGGATGTATTGAGAAGCATGGAACCTCCTCTTAATTGCTGTTGTTCTCAGGTCCACCCTCCCGGCATCAAGACCTCTGATCGGGAGATTGGATGTATTGAGAAGCATGGAACCACCTCTTAATTGCTGTTGTTCTCAGGTCCACCCTCCCGGCATCAAGACTTCTGATCGGGAGATTGGAGGTATTGAGAAGCATGGAACCTCCTCTTAATTGCTGTTGTTCCCAGGTCCACCCCCCCGGCATCAAGACCTCTGATCGGGAGATTGGATGTATTGAGAAGCATGGAACCTCCTCTTAATTGCTGTTGTTCTCAGGTCCACCCATTCCGGCATCAAGACCTCTGATCGGGAGATTGGATGTATTGAGAAGCATGGAAACTCCTCTTAATTGCTGCTGTTCTCAGGTCCACCCTCCCGGCATCAAGACCTCTGATCGGGAGATTGGAGGTATTGAGAAGCATGGAACCTCCTCTTAATTGCTGTTGTTCTCAGGTCCACCCTCCCGGCATCAAGACCTCTGATCGGGAGATTGGATGTATTGAGAAGCATGGAACCACCTCTTAATTGCTGTTGTTCTCAGGTCCACCCTCCCGGCATCAAGACCTCTGATCGGGAGATTGGATGTATTGAGAAGCATGGAACCTCCTCTTAATTGCTGCTGTTCTCAGGTCCACCCTCCCGGCATCAAGACCTCTGATCGGGAGATTGGATGTATTAAGAAGCATGGAACCTCCTCTTAATTGCTGCTGTTCTCAGGTCCACCCTCCCGGCATCAAGACCTCTGATCGGGAGATTGGAGGTATTAAGTAGCATGGAACCACCTCTTAATTGCTGTTGTTCTCAGTTCCACCCATTCCGGCATCAAGACCTCTGATCGGGAGATTGGATGTATTGAGAAGCATGGAACCACCTCTTAATTGCTGTTTTTCTCAGGTCCACCTTTCCGGCAGCAAGGCCTCTGGGCGAGAGTTTAAAGGTTTTGAGGAGCATAGAATCACCTCTTAATTGCTGGTGTTCCCAGGTCCACCCTTCTAGCAGCAAGGCTTATAATCGGGAGAATGTAAGTTTTGAGGAGCATGGAACCACCTCATAATTACTGTTGTTCTCAGGTCCACCCTCCCGGCATCAAGACCTCTGATCGTGAGATTGGATGTATTGAGAAGCATGGAACCACCTCTTAATTGCTGTTGTTCTCAGGTCCACCCTCCCGACAGCAAGACCTCTGATCAGGAGATTGGATATATTGAGAAGCATGGAACCACCTCTTAATTGCTGTTGTTCTCAGGTCCACCCTCCCGGCATCAAGACCTCTGATCGGGAGATTGGATGTATTGAGAAGCATGGAACCTCCTTTTAATTGCTGTTGTTCTCAGGTCCACCCTCCCGGCATCAAGACCTCTGATCGGGAGATTGGATGTATTGAGAAGCATGGAACCTCCTCTTAATTGCTGTTGTTCTCATGTCCACCCTCCCGGCATCAAGACCTCTGATCGTGAGATTGGATGTATTGAGAAGCATGGAACCTCCTCTTAATTGCTGTTGTTCTCAGGTCCACCCTCCCGGCATCAAGACCTCTGATCGGGAGATTGGATGTATTGAGAAGCATGGAACCTCCTCTTAATTGCTGTTGTTCTCATGTCCACCCTCCCGGCATCAAGACCTCTGATCGGGAGATTGGATGTATTGAGAAGCATGGAACCACCTCTTAATTGCTGTTGTTCTCAGGTCCACCCTCCCGGCATCAAGACCTCTGATCGGGAGATTGGAGGTATTGAGTAGCATGGAACCTCCTCTTAATTGCTGTTGTTCTCAGGTCCACCCTCCCGGCATCAAGACCTCTGATCGGGAGATTGGATGTATTGAGAAGCATGGAACCACCTCTTAATTGCTGTTGTTCTCAGGTCCACCCTCCCGGCATCAAGACCTCTGATCAGGAGATTGGAGGTATTGAGAAGCATGGAACCTCCTCTTAATTGCTGTTGTTCCCAGGTCCACCCTCCCGGCATCAAGACCTCTGATCGGGAGATTGGATGTATTGAGAAGCATGGAACCTCCTCTTAATTGCTGTTGTTCTCATGTCCACCCTCCCGGCATCAAGACCTCTGATCGTGAGATTGGAGGTATTGAGAAGCATGGAACCTCCTCTTAATTGCTGTTGTTCTCAGGCCCACCCTCCCGGCATCAAGACCTCTGATCGGGAGATTGGATGTATTGAGAAGCATGGAACCTCCTCTTAATTGCTGTTGTTCTCATGTCCACCCTCCCGGCATCAAGACCTCTGATCGGGAGATTGGATGTATTGAGAAGCATGGAACCACCTCTTAATTGCTGTTGTTCTCAGGTCCACCCTCCCGGCATCAAGACCTCTGATCGGGAGATTGGAGGTATTGAGTAGCATGGAACCTCCTCTTAATTGCTGCTGTTCTCAGGTCCACCCTCCCGGCATCAAGACCTCTGATCGGGAGATTGGAGGTATTGAGAAGCATGGAACCTCCTCTTAATTGCTGTTGTTCTCAGGTCCACCCTCCCGGCATCAAGACCTCTGATCGGGAGATTGGAGGTATTGAGAAGCATGGAACCTCCTCTTAATTGCTGTTGTTCTCATGTCCACCCATTCCGGCATCAAGACCTCTGATCGGGAGATTGGATGTATTGAGAAGCATGGAACCTCCTCTTAATTGCTGCTGTTCTCAGGTCCACCCTCCCGGCATCAAGACCTCTGATCGGGAGATTGGATGTATTAAGAAGCATGGAACCTCCTCTTAATTGCTGCTGTTCTCAGGTCCACCCTCCCGGCATCAAGACCTCTGATCGGGAGATTGGAGGTATTAAGTAGCATGGAACCACCTCTTAATTGCTGTTGTTCTCAGGTCCACCCATTCCAGCATCAAGACCTCTGATCGGGAGATTGGATGTATTGAGAAGCATGGAACAAACTCTTAATTGCTGTTGTTCTCAGGTCCACCTTTCCGGCAGCAAGGCCTCTGGGCGAGAGTTTAAAGGTTTTGAGGAGCATAGAATCACCTCTTAATTGCTGGTGTTCCCAGGTCCACCCTTCTAGCAGCAAGCCTTATAATCGGGAGATTGTAAGTTTTGAGGAGCATGGAACCACCTCATAATTACTGTTGTTCTCAGGTCCACCCTCCCGGCATCAAGACCTCTGATCGGGAGATTGGATGTATTGAGAAGCATGGAACCTCCTTTTAATTGCTGTTGTTCTCAGGTCCACCCTCCCGGCATCAAGACCTCTGATCGGGAGATTGGATGTATTGAGAAGCATGGAACCACCTCTTAATTGCTGTTGTTCTCATGTCCACCCTCCCGGCATCAAGACCTCTGATCGTGAGATTGGATGTATTGAGAAGCATGGAACCTCCTCTTAATTGCTGTTGTTCTCATGTCCACTCTCCCGGCGTCAAGTCCTCTGATCGTAAGATTGGATGTATTGAGAAGCATGGAACCTCCTCTTAATTGCTGTTGTTCTCAGGTCCACCCTCCCGGCATCAAGACCTCTGATCGTGAGATTGGATGTATTGAGAAGCATGGAACCTCCTCTTAATTGCTGTTGTTCTCATGTCCACCCTCCCGGCGTCAAGCCCTCTGATCGGGAGATTGGATGTATTGAGAAGCATGGAACCTCCTCTTGATGGCTGTTGTTCTCAGGTCCACCCTCCCGGCGTCAATACCTCTGATCGTGAGATTGGATGTATTGAGAAGCATGGAACCTCCTCTTAATTGCTGTTGTTCTCAGGTCCACCCTCCAGGCATCAAGACCTCTGATCGGGAGATTGGAGGTATTGAGAAGCATGGAACCACCTCTTAATTGCTGTTGTTCTCAGGTCCACCCTCCCGGCATCAAGACCTCTGATCGTGAGATTGGATGTATTGAGAAGAATGGAACCTCCTCTTAATTGCTGTTGTTCTCAGGTCCACCCTTCCGGCATCAAGACCTCTGATCGGGTGATTGGATGTATTGAGAAGCATGGAACCACCTCTTAATTGCTGTTGTTCTCATGTCCACCCTCCCGGCATCAAGACCTCTGATCGTGAGATTGGATGTATTGAGAAGCATGGAACCTCCTCTTAATTGCTGTTGTTCTCATGTCCACTCTCCCGGCGTCAAGTCCTCTGATCGTGAGATTGCATGTATTGAGAAGCATGGAACCTCCTCTTAATTGCTGTTGTTCTCAGGTCCACCCTCCCGGCATCAAGACCTCTGATCGTGAGATTGGATGTATTGAGAAGCATGGAACCTCCTCTTAATTGCTGTTGTTCTCATGTCCACCCTCCCGGCGTCAAGCCCTCTGATCGGGAGATTGGATGTATTGAGAAGCATGGAACCTCCTCTTGATTGCTGTTGTTCTCAGGTCCACCCTCCTGTCATCAAGACCTCTGATCGTGAGATTGGATGTATTGAGAAGCATGGAACCTCCTCTTAATTGCTGTTGTTCTCAGGTCCACCCTCCCGGCGTCAATACCTCTGATCTTGCGATTGGATGTATTGAGAAGCATGGAACCTCCTCTTAATTGCTGTTGTTCTCAGGTCCACCCTCCCGGCATCAAGACCTCTGATCGGGAGATTGGAGGTATTGAGAAGCATGGAACCACCTATTAATTGCTGTTGTTCTCAGGTCCACCCTTCCGGCATCAAGACCTCTGATCGGGTGATTGGATGTATTGAGAAGCATGGAACCACCTCTTAATTGCTGTTGTTCTCATGTCCACCCTCCCGGCATCAAGACCTCTGATCGTGAGATTGGATGTATTGAGAAGCATGGAACCTCCTCTTAATTGCTGTTGTTCTCATGTCCACTCTCCCGGCGTCAAGTCCTCTGATCGTGAGATTGGATGTATTGAGAAGCATGGAACCTCCTCTTAATTGCTGTTGTTCTCAGGTCCACCCTCCCGGCATCAAGACCTCTGATCGTGAGATTGGATGTATTGAGAAGCATGGAACCTCCTCTTAATTGCTGTTGTTCTCATGTCCACCCTCCCGGCGTCAAGCCCTCTGATCGGGAGATTGGATGTATTGAGAAGCATGGAACCTCCTCTTGATTGCTGTTGTTCTCAGGTCCACCCTCCCGGCATCAAGACCTCTGATCGGGAGATTGGAGGTATTGAGAAGCATGGAACCACCTCTTAATTGCTGTTGTTCTCAGGTCCACCCTCCCGGCATCAAGACCTCTGATCGGGAGATTGGATGTATTGAGAAGCATGGAACCTCCTCTTAATTGCTGTTGTTCTCAGGTCCACCCTCCCGGCATCAAGACCTCTGATCGGGAGATTGGATGTATTGAGAAGCATGGAACCTCCTCTTAATTGCTGTTGTTCTCAGGTCCACCCTCCCGGCATCAAGACCTCTGATCGTGAGATTGGATGTATTGAGAAGCATGGAACCTCCTCTTAATTGCTGTTGTTCTCATGTCCACTCTCCCGGCGTCAAGTCCTCTGATCGTGAGATTGGATGTATTGAGAAGCATGGAACCTCCTCTTAATTGCTGTTGTTCTCAGGTCCACCCTCCCGGCATCAAGACCTCTGATCGTGAGATTGGATGTATTGAGAAGCATGGAACCTCCTCTTAATTGCTGTTGTTCTCATGTCCACCCTCCCGGCGTCAAGACCTCTGATCGGGAGATTGGATGTATTGAGAAGCATGGAACCTCCTCTTGATTGCTGTTGTTCTCAGGTCCACCCTCCTGTCATCAAGACCTCTGATCGTGAGATTGGATGTATTGAGAAGCATGGAACCTCCTCTTAATTGCTGTTGTTCTCAGGTCCACCCTCCCGGCGTCAATACCTCTGATCTTGAGATTGGATGTATTGAGAAGCATGGAACCTCCTCTTGATTGCTGTTGTTCTCAGGTCCACCCTCCCGGCGTCAATACCTCTGATCTTGCGATTGGATGTATTGAGAAGCATGGAACCTCCTCTTAATTGCTGTTGTTCTCAGGTCCACCCTCCCGGCATCAAGACCTCTGATCGGGAGATTGGAGGTATTGAGAAGCATGGAACCGCCTATTAATTGCTGTTGTTCTCAGGTCCACCCTTCCGGCATCAAGACCTCTGATCGGGTGATTGGATGTATTGAGAAGCATGGAACCACCTCTTAATTGCTGTTGTTCTCATGTCCACCCTCCCGGCATCAAGACCTCTGATCGTGAGATTGGATGTATTGAGAAGCATGGAACCTCCTCTTAATTGCTGTTGTTCTCATGTCCACTCTCCCGGCGTCAAGTCCTCTGATCGTGAGATTGGATGTATTGAGAAGCATGGAACCTCCTCTTAATTGCTGTTGTTCTCAGGTCCACCCTCCCGGCATCAAGACCTCTGATCGTGAGATTGGATGTATTGAGAAGCATGGAACCTCCTCTTAATTGCTGTTGTTCTCATGTCCACCCTCCCGGCGTCAAGCCCTCTGATCGGGAGATTGGATGTATTGAGAAGCATGGAACCTCCTCTTGATTGCTGTTGTTCTCAGGTCCACCCTCCCGGCATCAAGACCTCTGATCGGGAGATTGGAGGTATTGAGAAGCATGGAACCACCTCTTAATTGCTGTTGTTCTCAGGTCCACCTTCCCGGCATCAAGACCTCTGATCGGGAGATTGGATGTATTGAGAAGCATGGAACCTCCTCTTAATTGCTGTTGTTCTCAGGTCCACCCTCCCGGCATCAAGACCTCTGATCGGGAGATTGGATGTATTGAGAAGCATGGAACCTCCTCTTAATTGCTGTTGTTCTCAGGTCCACCCTCCCGGCATCAAGACCTCTGATCGTGAGATTGGATGTATTGAGAAGCATGGAACCTCCTCTTAATTGCTGTTGTTCTCATGTCCACTCTCCCGGCGTCAAGTCCTCTGATCGTGAGATTGGATGTATTGAGAAGCATGGAACCTCCTCTTAATTGCTGTTGTTCTCAGGTCCACCCTCCCGGCATCAAGACCTCTGATCGTGAGATTGGATGTATTGAGAAGCATGGAACCTCCTCTTAATTGCTGTTGTTCTCATGTCCACCCTCCCGGCGTCAAGACCTCTGATCGGGAGATTGGATGTATTGAGAAGCATGGAACCTCCTCTTGATTGCTGTTGTTCTCAGGTCCACCCTCCTGTCATCAAGACCTCTGATCGTGAGATTGGATGTATTGAGAAGCATGGAACCTCCTCTTAATTGCTGTTGTTCTCAGGTCCACCCTCCCGGCGTCAATACCTTTGATCTTGAGATTGGATGTATTGAGAAGCATGGAACCTCCTCTTAATTGCTGTTGTTCTCAGGTCCACCCTCCCGGCATCAAGACCTCTGATCGGGAGATTGGAGGTATTGAGAAGCATGGAACCACCTCTTAATTGCTGTTGTTCTCAGGTCCACCCTCCCGGCATCAAGACCTCTGATCGGGAGATTGGATGTATTGAGAAGCATGGAACCTCCTCTTAATTGCTGTTGTTCTCAGGTCCACCCTCCCGGCATCAAGACCTCTGATCGGGAGATTGGATGTATTGAGAAGCATGGAACCTCCTCTTAATTGCTGTTGTTCTCAGGTCCACCCTCCCGGCATCAAGACCTCTGATCGGGAGATTGGATGTATTGAGAAGCATGGAACCTCCTGTTAATTGCTGTTGTTCTCAGGTACACCCTCCCGGCATCAAGACCTCTGTTCGGGAGATTGGATGTATTGAGAATCATGGAACCTCCTCTTAATTGCTGTTGTTCTCAGGTCCATCCTCCCGCCATCAAGACCTCTGATCGGGAGATTGGAGGTTTTAAGGAGCGTGGAAGCACATCTTAATTGTTGTTTTTCCCAGGCCTACCCTGAGTCTCAGTTCATTTTACATTCTTCCACAGAACCAAAATTGTGTTCTTTCAGGGTCATATAGACGCTGGCTACACTCGGCAACAATTTCATCCTGAAGACCGCGACCACAACGTTTTTCTGATGGAATATTGCACAGTTTTTGTTAAGTCATTCACGACGCTTTCCGACGAATCCTGCCTAAAGTCCGTCTAAATTGAAACAGTATTGTACGACACAAAAATATATTTGAACTACAAGGAAAGCTTTACATATATGCGAAAGATATTAGAATATTTCGTAATATATAATGGGCAAAAGCGTTAGTAAACGAAGAGATAATGAATTGATAAAGTACAGAAAACTAGAAAGACATTCGTTTATCTCTCGGGAGATTCATTTAACGAATACATCGAGTGAAGACCTACGAAAGATCTGTTATCACGATGTTTAATTAACCCATACATCGAGGTGAACCTAACAGATGACCTACCAGTATTTATTTAAGGGATGTTTATTTAACCTATACATCATGGTGAACCTAACAGAATACCTACCAGTATTTATTTAAGGGATGTTTATTTAACCTATACATCGAGGTAATCCGCTCATGACCTACCAGTATTTATTACCAGGATGTTTATTTAACCTATACATCATGGTGAACCTAACAGAATACATACCAGTATTTATTTAAGGGATGTTTATTTAACCTATACATCGAGGCAATCCTTTCAGATGACCTACCAGTATTTATTACCAGGATGTTTATTTAACCTATACATCAAGGTGAACCTAACAGATGATCTACTAGTATATATTACCGGGATGTTTATTTAACCTATACATCGAGGTAAAACTATTAGATAACCTACCAGTATTTATTACCGGGATATTTATTTAACCAATACCTCGTGGTGAAACTATTAGATGACCAGCCAGTATTTATTACCGGTTTGTTTATTTAACCTATACATCGAGGTGTACCTATCAGATGAATTATCAGCATTTATTATCGGGATGTTTATTTGACATATACATCGGGGTAAACGTGTCAGATGACCTACCAGTATTTGTTACCAGGATGTTTATTTAACCTATACATTGAGGCGTACCTATCAGATGACCTACCAGTATTTATTACCAGGATGTTTATTTAACATATTCATCTAGGTGAACCTATCAGATGACTTACCAGTATTTATTACCAGGATCTAGGTGAACCTGTACGTCTAGATTAAGCCATAAGAAGACGTACCAGGATTTATTATTCGTGGGGTTGTATTCATTTTACTAATGGTAAAATGTTGATTGTTACTGTGTGATGCTGTATGAGCGTAAGGAAGCTCAAGAAATGAAGTTCTTTTCGCTAGACAGGAAAGTTAATGGATAACTCTAGCCTTGAATAGGTAGCGATTATTGTGACTGGGAAAACATATGCCAATGAACAAACTTTAAAAGTAAGCGAAAACCCAATCCTAAACAGGGAACAAGGGATAAACCTCTACTCCCGTTCAAATAAACGGAGTGGCGTGTGAGCCGGACGATAGGCGAATCTATCTACTCCTATTCAGAGAGAAGAAAAATACCATTTTCTCGATTGGGTTCATCCTTCAAAATCTACAAATCTGCCATTCGTCCTTGCATTGAATACTGTTGCCATATATAGTCTGGTGGCCCCGCTGTTCATCTCGAGGTCCTCGACACAATCCGGAGACGGATATGCAATGTGATAGGTCCTGATCTGGCATCTCGTCTACAGTAACTTTCTCACAGACGTGATACGGTTTCCCTCTGTCTTTTCTACAAATATTTTCATTGCAACTGCTCCAACGAGATTTTTTCACTATTACCCCAACTGCATGAATTTAAGCGTGATACTATGCCTCCATAACCGTCCCACCCTTTCACTGCTGAAACAGTTAAATGAAACCGCCTATTCTACTCCAAGAGTTTCTTCTCTCGCACTCCTTGACAAGGGAACCCCCTCCTCCTACTTCCTTCAAATATTCAAACGTAATGTCAATTGACATCTTCTAATGCCTTGATCCTGATTCCCGTCCTTCTCTATATCCTTTCCTCAAACACTTCCCTCTTTACTCTTGCGCTCACTCACTGTAAACCCTTGCGTGCTAGTGGCACTCCCACATTGCTTGGGGTGAAATGCTTAAAAATATAAATAAATAAATGTAAAATGTCAGAGTTTAGGCGAAGAGGGTAGGAGTATAGTGTTAATAATAGACTTGTAGGAACCAAAAACCCAATGTTTTTAATCGCAAAAAAAGACCCTAAAATATCCAATATTAAATTTTGATACCCCGATGACGCAAGAAAAACAAAAATTTTAACCAAAATTTAGAACGTTCTAAAAAGGACAAAAAATATAATTTAATGATTAAAGAATCCTTTCGTTTCTCCTCTTAATGATAATTTAAAGATTTTGGCGATAAAACTGTTTTTATTAAATTTGGGACATTTTTCATCGTGGATGCTGATTCTGTGGGTACCTGCATTTGCCCATTCAAAAATGAAAAGCCTAAATAAATAAAATCAAGTACAGAATAAACGAAAAAAAAATGAGACAAAATAAAATAAAAACAGAAAACAATGTAAGAAAATGTCTTTGTCCACTCCTCCACGTTGCCAAAACTATTCAAAGAAATCAGAAAAGGAAGGATCTACCAGGATTTATTATCGAGATGTTTATTTACCCTATAGGTTGAGATGGGCCTTTGAGAAAACTTACCATGATTTATTATCTAGGGTTTATTTGACCTATACACCGAGGCGAACTAATGGGAAGACATTGTAGAATTTATTATCGTGTTGTTTATGTAACCTATAAATCAAGGCTAGCGTCTTAGTAGACCTATCAGGATTTATTATGAGGTTTTGTTAACCTATACACCTGGGTAAACCTATCAGAAGTCCTCCCAGAATTTATTATCGTGTTGTTATATTTAACCTATAAATCAAGGCTAGCGTCTTAGACATATCAGGATTTATTATCTGGGGTTTACTTAACCTATACACCGAGGTAAACCTATGAGAGACCTTCTAGAATTTATTATCGTCTTGTTTATTTAATCTATAAATCAAGACTAACGTCTGAGAAGCCCCACCAGGATTTATTGTCTGGGGTTTACATAACCTATACACCGAGGTAAATCTATGAGAGACCTTCTAGAATTTATTATCGTCTTGTTTATTTAACCTATAAATCAAGGCTAACGTCTGAGAAGGCCTACCAGGATTTATTATCTGGGGTTTAGTTAACCTATAAACCGATGTGAAACTATGAGAAGACCTTCAATGATTTATTATCAGGGTGTTTATTTAAACTATAAATTAATGTTAACTTCTAAGGAGTTCTATCAGGATTCATTATCTGGGGTTAAGTTAACCTATACATCGAGGTGAATCTATGAGTAAGACCTTCTAAAATTTATTATCATCGTCTTTATTTAACTCATACGTCAAGTCTAACCAGGATTTTTTTTTATCTTGATCAGGAATTTACATTCGTATTAGCTGGTGCGTTGGTAAAATGACCGTGTTTGATATTCTCATGGATACCTATACAAGTTCATAGAGTTCAAAATTGAACTTCGGCTGCCCCGTATGCGTAGCAGCAGAACGACCAGTTCCTTCAACAACATGATCTCCTGAAGCACATTGCATTTTTCACAATATTTATAAAGTCAGATACTCTATTTTATTAGCGAAACGCTTGCATAACTTTTACCAAAAATTCCCTCAAAAACATTATGATCACATTTTTTTTTCAATTTTTAAGAAAATATCGAATAAGTTTTAACTTATTTTATTTGTTTTCCGCTTTGAAATGATCTTTTTTCCGAGTAATTTATTTTTTGTTTCCAATATCAATTTTAAAAATTTAACATATACGAATAAAAAGCTTTATACACGGGTGCACACAGATATATACATAAGCCATATACACATGTGAGCCCACATACACAACTACGGAAACATGCATAAAAGATTATATCCATACATATCATTTGCAGTTAATGATAGGTATATTCAAGAGGACGACGGTGTGAGTGATACCAAAGAAGCTCCTGAAGACACCGTGATCATTGTTTCAAGACAATTTTTTCCGAAGAAACGCATCTCTTTTTAATTGCTATCTGTGATTTTTTTTCAATCTTTTTCTATTATCTTTTTAAATATTTTTTATCTTTGCTTTCTCTTTCATCTTTTTGTTTGAATTGTCAATCTTCAAACGTCACCATATTTCGAACGCAAACACACACGCATATATATATATATATATATATATATATATATATATATATATATATATATATATGAAAAAATTCTCAGGGTTAACCTGTAGAAAAAAACAATACGTATAAAGGTAAAAGACAGTAGGAAATTATTAGCCAACGCGTTTCGTCCAATGTGGACTTTTTCGAGGCAGAAACGAAATGAATTTATTGAAAACAAAATAACTATTAACTACAAACAAAATGTCCTTATCCGCTCTAAGAATTTAGAAAACGCTATTGTATTCACATTTTCAACTGAAAATTAGGTTAATAGCGTTTCCTAAATTTATTCTAGTTACTAAGGACATTTTGTTTGTTGTTAATAGTTACTTTGTTTTCAATAAATTCATTTCGTTTTTGCATTGAAAAAGTCCACATTGGACAAAACGCGTTGGCTAATAATACAGTTTTCCTACTGTCTTTTACCTTTATACATATTGTCTTTTTCCGCCGGTTAACTCTGAGAAAGTATATATATATATATATATATATATATATATATATATATATATATATATATATATCAAACAGGTAATAAATTCTTTGGTATATAATCCAAGTGGATCCTAATAATATAAAATATTAAAACTGTTCTACAAAAAGAGCTCAATGTATTAGGTTGGTGCAAAAATAATGTCAGTTTCTCACATAGTAACATATGTGAGAAAACGACATTATTTTTGCACCAACCTAATATTTAATATAACAGCATATAAATTACTTAATAGAGAAATCCCAAATTACCTCATGATAATAGACTATTTCAACTAACGTTAATGAATTAGCTTTATTCAACTCAAATAGTGGAATATATTCAGTTTCGGAATATATATAAATGTAGACATTGAAGTCAACGCCTGACGGTTACGGTCTGTTTCACGCTTAAACGCAGTCCTCATGCCATATCTTAAAACTCAGAATCGTCGACCCCATTTATCTCAGCGGCTATACTTTTGACGACGATAGGGTCTCCAATGTTGATTTTCTCGCAAAATGCAACATTGATGGAATTGAGAGTTTCCTGATGCAATTTATTTACATTCTTTTGAATATAAACGTATAGAAAACGCCACGGCCAACAAGTGAGGGATCTGTTTATATATTGGCCGTAATATAAAATTCGAAACCCATCTTGTTTGTTTATGAAATTCTGATCAGGTATGAATTCAACTTTTCTCCCCCACTTCGGAAGACTTGAAAAAAATCTTTATACTCTAAAAATATTTTCGGGCTTTACATAACCTTCAAAGGGTTGATAGGCCGTAAAAAACGAATCACTCAATCAATCAAATGTTTGTTGGCAATATACGGTCAAGCAATTTTTTTCTTTTATTCTTTATGTGCCATGAGTGATTCTTGCATTTTGTCGACAAATCGTTTTTATTGGGTCCCCAAAGTTGGATCACAGACTGAATGAAAGACCTACATTTCTCTTCAGGTTTCTCGTTTTATTTCATGGCTGGGTTGGGGGTGTCGGAGAGGCCTAGTTATGGTAGTGTAGTGAAAGTCAAATAAACTAAAATATAAAAAATCGAATATATAAACAAAAATAAAAAGAATGCAAATTAAAATAAGTCATTATTTTTTGTATCAGAAATAAAATGGTATACTAGGCTCGATCTAGATTGTCGATAGTGTTACTATCCTAACGAAGCTAAAATACGCAGAGGGAAGCCGCCTTGAAATCTGTCCCGCATGCAAACTAACTTGTAACGTTCTTGCTCTGTTTCTTTGTTTATAGCAGTGCTTGGAAGGGAAGTGTGTAGAGTGTGGTCGTCTTAACATGCAATATAGTTTCCATCATTGACCATGTATTGTACAGCATTCCCCAGGTCCGACAACTGCCATATTCTCCAGATTCCGCCCGTTGCAACTTTGTCCTCTTCGAAAATCAGATCCCATTTTAAAGGAACATGATTTCAAGGCGTCGATGAATTCTAAGAGAATGCGACGCTATCTCCAAAAATGTTTTCCAGGCATGCTTCCACCAATGAAAACGACGCTGGATAAAGTGTGTGGCTTCAGAAGGGGACTAATATTTCGAAGGAAATTAAATGCAGACTTGATATGTGTTGTAGTTTTCTTTTTATAACTGCATCCCCGATACTTTTTTGACCCGCTGTTGCAGATACCTGATAGTTTCAGCTACCTATGCTCCAATTCAAGTTGAGTTCCATATATTCCTTTTATTCGCAATTTAGGAAAGGTATGAATTCCCAAGCCATGGATTAATTAGTGAAACTTGTATCAGTCAGTAAGTTAAGCGCCATACACGCTTCGGCGATTATGTTTCTTTCGATTCATGACTGATTAGGTAAATATTTCCCCTAGTAGTTTGACGCTTCTTTCTACGGTAGACTGGTTCCCAACCAAGGTAATTCTGTCCTGTAATTCAAATCATAGCCAAAGAAAGTAGAGATAAAGTCAGTAAAGTGCCATCACGTGATACGCACTTGGTCGATCATGTCTCTCTCGATTCATGACTGACTAAGCAGAAGATTTTCCCGCAGTAGGTTGCCATTTCTTTCTGCGGTAGACTTGTTGCCAACCAAGGCTATAGGACCAATTCTGTCCTGTTAGTCAAATCATAGCCAAGGGAAGAAGAGATAAAGCCAGTAAAGTGCCATCACGTGCTTTCGATTCATAACTGACTAGGCAGATTTTCGCGTATTTGCTTGCCGTTTTTTTTACGGTAGACTGATTGCCAACCAGAGCTATAGGACCCACTCTGTCCTGTTATACAACCCAACGCGTAGGTGAATGTAACAAACCCGACTGGAATTCGAACTCTGTTCTCCATCTTCTCATTTTGGGCCGATATCCATTTCACCATGAAGCACATCCTTGTATCATTAAATCATTATTTTCCCCACCAAAAAGAAAATAATCTTACAATCTAAAAATATTTTTCTGGCTTTAAATAACTTGCAAAGCGTCGATAGGCAATAAAAAAAGAATCAGTCAATTAATGTCAACTGAAATGACTTTAGACCATGTTTCAATTTGATGTGGCCAAAAGCCAATCTCCATAGTAAAGAAAATTATAGATCAATCTATTTACTATAGTAAAAATTTATTCACTAATGTATTTCGCTAGTAAAAATTATCGGCCAATATATTTACTATAGTAAAAATTATTCTCCAATATATTTTATATAGTAAAAATTATAGGCTGATGTATACTCTAGGGTAAAAATTATTGGCCAAATTGGCTATAGCAAAAATTATAGTCAATTTATTATCTATAGTAAAAATTATTAGCCAGTGTATCACTATAATAAAAATTTTTGGTCAATGTATTTCCTCTTGTAAAAATTTATTGGCCAATGTATTTCCTGTCGTAAAAATGCATTGGCTAATGTATTACATAAAGTAAAAATTATTTGCCAATCTATTTTACGATAGAAAATTATAGGTCAATATATTTACCTATACAAAAAGTTATGGTTCAATATATTTTCTATACTAAAAATGATTGACCAATGTAATTCCTATAGTAAAAATCACAGCTCAATGTATTTCCTATACTAAAAATTATTTGCCAATGTAATATGTGTAATAAGGATTATAGGTCTATAGTAAAAATTATTGGCCCATGTATTTCTATAGTAAAAATTGTAGGTCAATGCATTTCCTATAGTAAAAATTATTGACCTATGTAATTCTATAGTAAAAATTATAGGTCAATGCATTTTCTATAGTAAACATTGTCCTATGTATTTCTATAATAAAAATTACTGTCCAATATAATTTCAATAATAAACCTATATTAAAATCATCAAACAGAAAATATGGAATTCTTTGAAGATTGACTTTACTCGATGCCATTTTATTTATTTGCTTGCGCGACATTGCGGCGTTAATTTTTTTTTCATTTTTTTGGTGTTTCTTTCTTTCCTTTTCCCTTTAATTCTTTTGTCTTTTCTTTCTTTTCTTTTTTTTTTTTTTTGACACCTTCTTTTCCAGAGACAGCGTTGTCGTTTTCTATGATTAAGTATCAATTTTTTCTTTGCCTTGCTAATCCGCTTACCTTAATCGCACCTGTTGTATTACCGATCCCTTAAACCATATCCACTGTATGACGACCCTATTTTTTGTTTCCTTCTCTTACACCTTTTTGTTTTTCTCTTCCCGTCTCGTATTGGAAATGGTAATATTAGACGTTTCCTTATATGGAAACATTCAGCATTCATTCAACGAGGAGCTAGTGCTCCACGAGTTATGCCTTTCATCACTCCCTTCATATCGGGCTGCAATCAAAGTGTAGTATCTGTCTCTAAAGGTAATGGTTTATATTAGCCGTTTCCTTATAAGGAAACATTCGGCATTCATTGACCAAGCAGCCAGTGCTACTCGAGTTACACATTTCTTTACTCCCTGGCTATCGGGCTGGGATCAAAGTATAGTATCTGTTCTCCTCATCTCTAAATGTAATGGTAATATTAGCTGTTTAACGATAAGGAAACATTTGGCATTCATTGACCGAGCAGCCAGTGCTGTTTGAGTTATTCTTTTCTTCACTCCCTAGACATCGGGCTACAATCAAAGTGTAGTATCAGTTCTCCTCATCTCTAAAGGTAATGGTTTATATTAGCCGTTTCCTTATAAGGAAACATTTGGCATTCATTGATCAAACAGTCACTGCTACTCGAGTTACGCTTTTCTTTAATCCCTGGACATCGGGCTGTAATCAAAGTGTAGTATCTGTTCTCCTCATCTCTAAATGTAATGGTAATAATAGCCGTTTAACTATAAGGAAACATTTGGCATTCATTGACCGAACAGCTAGTGCTACACGAGTTATGCTTTTCTTCCCTCCCTGGACATCGGGCTGCGATCAAAGTGTAGTATCTGTTCTCCTCATCTCTAATGGTAACTGTAAGACTTGATGTTTCCTTATAAGGAAACATACGGTAGCTTTGGTCGAACAGCCAGTGCTATTTTCGGTTGAGATTTATAAAGTTTTTCTCTTAAAATTATTTTTTCAGAAAAGTAGATTTGTCAAGATCACTAACTGTTTTTGTTTTTTATTTGATGGGGCTTCGTTTCCTAAGTAATGTGGATGGTCAAAATCTTGAGGATGTCAAGTATATGTATTATCCATTTTAGTTGTAGCTGGGAGAGGGAAGTCCTCAATTGATGTGGTTTGCAATAACCTCCTCTCTCTCTCTCTCTCTCTCTCTCTCTCTCTCTCTCTCTCTTTCTTTCTGTATATATATATATTTATCATAGCATCATCAAAAATGCAAAAAAGGCTAAAAATAAGTCTTACTAATAAAAACAAAAAAAACACACTTAATAATATTAACTATGAACATGGACACAGTATCTTGACCGTGTTTGGAAAAATGAAAATATTATATAAATACATACATGCAACAAACTATTTCTTTTTTAACAGTTAAAATATTTCCTCCTTGAAAATGGCTAAATGTATAGCCGAAAGTGCTCGGATTAAAAGAACATTTGGACAGTTTTTATATAATTCATCAACTGAAAAGAAAAAATTATTAGTTCACATGAGAAATTGTATAAAAACAAAATCAAAGCACCTTGTCTGTCGTATTCAATGAAATGTGTATATATATATATATATATATATATATATATATATATATGTATATATATATGCACAATTACATAAAATAGACAAAATTTGTCTATATTATTCAATGAAACATGCATCAATATATATATATATATAAATATATATATGTATATATATATATATTAAGAATATATATATATATTAAGCATATATATATATATATATTGAAATATTGATGCATGTTTCATTGACTAATATAGACAAGTTTTCTTCTATTTATTTTATGTAAATTCTTTTCATATCGTCTGATAAGCTTCATAACATTATCATTAAAAGACGAAAGAAAATCACTATATTGATAGATATTTTTTAATCCTGTCTAAACAATACACGGACCAAACAATATTGGTAGTCTCTTTTTGTTTACATTGAAGATTTACAAGGAACGACAAACTCGTGCATACGAGATACTGGAAGCGAAAATCGCACCGCTGCTCATGACGTCAGACATGACCATTATTGTTTTGTCCGTGTATTGTTTAATATATTGTAATGCAATTGTCATCTTTGATAACGGCTTATGTAAGCCGAAAACTTACCTAGGATTAAAAAATATGTATCAATATGGTGATTTTCTTTTGTTTTTTAATGATAATTTTATTAAGTATGTCAATCAATGTGAAAAGAATTTGCATAAAATAAAATAGACAAAACTTGTCTATATTATTTAACGAAACATGCATCAATAAAATAATGTTGCCTAAATACACACAATATATATATATATATATATATATATATATATAAAGTTGGTGCAAAAATAATGACGTGATAATGTCGTTTTTTGACGTATTTTTAAGGTCAAAAAACGACATTATTACGTCAATATTTTTGCACCAACCTAATATATATATATATATATATATATATATATATATATATATATATATATATATTACTAAGCGATTTCGATGCATGCAAGCACCATCTTCAAGCATCGATTATATGGACAGAACATGTAATCCATTGTACAATTAATAAAAACAAGGATCGTGCCGTTCAATGAGTGGTCAGTGAGTGGTCGACATTATTACTCATGACTAAAATTGTTTTCAAAGTTAGGATGTTTCTCTCCGTCGGTAGTTGCATAATTAAAAGAAAAAACTTGTAGTTCTAACGAATGATTTATCTTAATGGAAATATTTCGACTAGCATTTGCCAGTCGTGGTCACTTCTATAATTTGAGTTGATAACGTTTACAAAGTAAGAGCAAGTTGAGACGTAAAAAAAAAGCAATTTTGTTTTTACTCTACAAATTGCCATTTTTTTTTTGTCATATATTTTTCTTTGGAGCAGAGAGATCTAGACAGGATGGAGTTGTGCTGCATCTATCCTATTGAGGGCATTTTGTATTTGCTATTACTATGTGTTAAGCTATTCTTCTTTGATTGAAATGTTTTTGGTTCGTCAATTTTATTTCTGGATGGTCAAAGTCAATTCTTTTGTTTTTCGTTTCCATAAAATAAATCATTCGTTGGAACTACAAGTTGTTTTTTTCTTTTAATTATAAAATTGTTTTATTTAATGGATAAACCTATTTAACTCAAAGGTTAGAAAGAGAAGGAAAACGTAGAGAGTCATGATCACTTCCGTTCTGCTGGCAATTGGTATTGAAGAAAAATATTTTATTGTCAGCAATCATTAATGTTTTACTGGTATTTCTATCACCTTAATTTCATTTTTTTTAAATTCACACTACTATCATTAGCAGTATTATTACTAGTAATATTAGTACAATTATCAGTAGCCATTGGTTAAGGGATGAATCCATCTTTTCTGCCCCCACCTGCAAGGGTTTTGCTTCTTTGGTCTTGATTGGCAGCTAGTCTAGGAGAAGGACTAAAATCGTGGAGAAGTTAAAGGGTATCCATGACGTTATCTTTCCCAAGAAATCATGGTAATTCACGGATAAGAAAAAGGAATCAGTGGAGAGCCATGATCGCCTACGTCCTGAATCCTCATAACCAGTTCCGCACCACTGAAGACGCATATCTGGGCTAAAACCCAGAGAAGTAGTTATTCATGCGTAACATGTATCCGGCAAGAATACCCAATGGATTCCATTTCGCTCCAGGTCAAACCACAAAGAATTTCCTTCAATTTGAAGGATCGCCTTGGTCATAGGTACGTGGCCGTTGGCTTGTGTCAGGGTAAACGCTTCGAACGGGCTGTTTACTTTTGGCAAGGCTGGATGTCTAGCCACCTTCTTCGCCAGAAGCATCTCGGTGATCTATCTTGAAGCAGTTTGACCCCTTCAGTGTCTGCTATTGTGAACCCTCATTGTCTTAAAAACCCACGTGATCTTCTGGATTCATGCACCACTGAGCACACATATCTGGTTAAAAAAAAAACAGAGATGTAGTCATTCATGCGTAACATGTCTTCGGCAAGATGTCCCGATGGATTACATTTCCCTCCAGGTTAAACCACAAAGAATTGATTCCAATTTGAAGGATCGCCTTTGTCATGAACTTGTGGCCGTTGGCTACTTCAGGGTAAACGCTTCGAGCGGGCTGTTTACTTCTGGCAAGGCGATCTTCTGTCTGGTGGTGCTGGATCTTCACTATAATGACTACATACATAGCTATGAGTATAGAGTTCTATCCTCACTGGGTGCCCCATCTAAGTTTTTTTTAACTTAGATCAGACACCAAGTGAGGATCGAACTCTATACCCATAGCTATGGATGCTAGTCTACCTCATTATGCTAGATGGGTATTAACCTAACAAGTAGGTTCATCTACCTTTTGAAAGTTTTTTTTTCTCTGCCAAAAAAGTTAGGTGGAAGGACAGGTTTATTTGCCAATAACCCAACGATTCGTCGGATTCTGCTAACTTACATTTCACCGGTAGCAACCTTGGCGTGACCTGACATAAATGTTCTGAAGGAACATGTCATTCAAAACAAAAAATAAATGCCATATTATTTTTCTTATTATGCTTCTTGATTCCTTATTGAACATAGGGCTGCAGCAACACTTCTCCAATGGACGGGTTTCCGGGCGATCCTCTTCAGCTCGGCCTATGTCGTGCCGGCTGCCTTCACTTCTGCATCAACAATTCAGCGTCAAGTCTGTTTTGGTCGAGTCCCTTTTTGCTTCACTTGTGGATTCCAAGCCTGCCTGGTCACATTAGAAGCAGGCTTGCGGTGTGTAGCCGATCTATTCCCATTTCTGTTTCTTGATATCAGTCTTGATTGGGGCTTGTCTGGTCCTGTCCCAACTGTGGGACAGAACCAGACAAGCCCCAATCGAGACTGACATTTGAGAGTCGACTTCCGTTCACCTGATATTGAGACCTGAGACATCGGTTGCTAAACGCCTGAAGTTTGTGGGTGTTGCTCTTAGTTACCTGCCAGGTTTCTGAGCCGTAAAGACCGACTTGACATTGATGTTGAAGATGCTAACCTTGAAAAGTGAGAGAACTGTTGATCATATTGTCCTCAGATTGTTGAAAGCATGGCGGGCTTTGTTGATTCGGCACATGATGTCTTCATCTGTCCCCCACTAATCTTTATTGACAATATTCGTTACCTATATAAGCCTTTCTATTGAACATAGTGAAGAGAGTTTAGAAACTCACCAAATACAATTTTGTATTAAGGGACAGAATATGTCTATATTTCTGAGATGAGGTATTATTTACCCTATTTACATTATTCGGAATATTGTCCTCATCTTCGTCGCCATATTTATTACAACATTTCGGCCGTTGTACCCTCCGGCCTTCTTCAGGTAGTTGGAATGTCGAGCTGAACCCTTTATTTCGCTTGCTGGGGTTCTGTCTGGTCCTGTACCACATTTGGTCGATGGAGACGATTTCCGGCCACCTGATATTGAGGATGTTCCTGAGACTTCGGTTGAAGATTGTGGGTGTTGGTCTTGGTTACTCGCCAGGTTTCTGAGCCGTAAAACAGGACCGACATGACGTTGGTGTTGAGAATACAATAAACTTCATATTTCATAAATCTTTACACTTCTACGATGATCATTCTTTTTTTAATCAATTCACCCCAGGCAAGACAATAGTGCCGCTGAGACGCGAGGAGCTACTGGTAGGGAAAAAGAAAGAGGAAACTTCTGAAAGAAACGGAAACCCAATCCCAAACAAGAAACAAGGGATAAATCATATCTACGATTATCATATCTGTTTTTGTGTGTTTTTCTCTTTTTTTCTCTTTTCTTATTTGAATAGGGTCGTCTGTCTGGATCTTAAAGTTATAGAGTAACTTTTTATTATCTAGGAGAGTCTCTGATTCATACTGATAGTAATGGTTTGCATGATCAAACACACATGGTTTGCATAGTTCACAATTTTTAACTGTTCCTACCCTGACATGCATGCATTTTTATATTCTTTTCCAGCCAGCTTGCTGCCGTTACTTATAATATGGTGTCTCTTTCTCGATAAATTAATTATTATTATTATTGCCTTTATAATATTGTTTGCCCTTTTATGTGTTTGCATGTTAATTGCTGTGGTGGTCGTCTATGGCAATCTTTTAATCTCTAATTGATGTATACCTATAAGCTCACAGATTTGACACCGTCAAACCTTCCCATTTTAACGTCTTTGCAAACTATTCATGCTCTACGAACATATCTGTTCCCTCGCAAAGTGCGGGCATTTATTAATCACTATACGTTTGCACGTCTTTACTTCATGATCTGTTAGTCTGAGAAAATTGTTTTCCTTCTTCAAGATGAATAAATCTGTTCTTCCGGTTTTAATTGAGTGAATTGAATTTGAAATTTCTTTTCTCTTGACTGGTTTTTAATTTGCCTTTCTTTCGGAAAATGGCGTTAACATCATTGCACGTGGATTTATTCATATCGTTGGCTTCGTCTTGATTGATACAGATGTTTCTGCCTGAAATTCTGTGGTGATGAATTATCATTATAAGACACTGATTTGTGCAATCTGTTTTCTTCAACCTTTTCCATAGAGTTATTTCTATCTAAATTTCCAAATGAAGAATTGTCATAATGACACCTTGCCTCACCCAACTTCAGGTAGGTCTTGCGGCCAGTCTGCACAGATGATCCGTGATCTTTTATCTTGAAACAGTTTGGCCCCTTCAGTGTCTGCTATTGTGAACACGCGTTGTCTAAAAAAACCTACGTGATCTGGATTTATCTTTTCTTGGCATGTTCCATTGGATCATTATTATACAGTGATTGATTTAAACAGTGGTCGCCATCTTCATAATTACAGCCATTTCACTTGAACTTGCAGGACTGAAGAAATATAAAACACACTGGTTTATTCAAAGTGTTGCCTTCAAATAAATCCTTACAGAAATTTCTATCTAAATGTCTGAGATAAAAAATACTATTATTATAAACTACAATTTATGAACTTGTAAACTATTTAAACTTCTGTATCACTTTGTAGCCATCAAGTGATATTGTTATTAAATTAAAACTGTATTTACTCATTATAAATAGAAACGCTCACAATGGCCTCCAATGATTTAAGATTAATATTTAGTTAAAAAACATATATTTAAATAAAAACAACGTTTGCATTGTATTCATCGTGTAATTTTATTTCAAACATGTCCTTATTTAAACTTCCCAAATATCAGGCTGTCAATGCAACACTCAACACGTCAAAAAAACACCTACCTCCATGTTAAAAAATGCTTTCTTGCGATATTTTAAACTAAAAGTAATATCTGTTTCGATTCAGATTAATTTAATTTTAAATCTGCTCATTTTTCTTAAATAACGTTTCAGAAAATTATATGATAGATTTATCACTATAGCTGATTTCATAGATTTTAGTGAGGCGGGTGTTTTTTGACATATTGGGTGATGTACTGACAGCATGATGTTTGGGAAATTTAAATAAGGAGGACATGATTCAAATAAAATTACATGACGAATACAACGTAAACGTCGTTTTTATTTAAATATATGTTTTTTAACTAACCAGTTATCTTAAAAACCCTGGAGGTTATTGTGAGCTTTTCCATTTATAATAAGTAAATACAGTTTTAATTTAATAACAATATCACTTGACGGATTCAAATTAATAGAGGAAAAACCGATTTTAAATACATCAATATATTTTGATTATTTAAATATAATATTAAATTTAATCTATTAGCTTTGAATTAAACCTATAATAAATCTTCAATAAAGATTTTTTTTTTTAATTTAAACCTTAAGGATCGCTTTTGGTTAGTTTACAGTGTAACACCAGTTCGCATTAAAAATTTCCAGAATATTTACATTTATGTGTAATTGTACATCCTCCATTCGAATCTGGCTTGATAAATTTGATAAAATCTACGATTTTGGAGTGAAAGTTCGGATTCATTTGCGTCATTGGTGGCAGCCATTACTGGCGTTGTTTGCATACATTCACTGCGGAAAACTAAACGCGGAAGACTACAGAAAGTTAAGTGCGGGACTTATCTTTCTTGTCTAAATTTTTCTCAATTACTACGCACAATAACTATTTACGTAGACGCGCGTAGTTAGCGCAATGATACCTACACTGATAGCTATTCTGCAGTGAATGTATGCAAACAACGCCAGTAATGGCTAACCGCGACGCGAATGAATCTGAAATGTTACTGTCGATAACTCTAAAACGGTAGATTTTACAAAATTTATCAAGCCAGATTCGAATGGAGCATGTGCAGATAAATGTAAGTATTCTGGAAATTCTTAATGCGAACTGAGCGCGGGTGTTACACTGCAAATTAACCCTTTGTTTTTTTCTTTTTTCTTTTTTTTTTGTTTGTTTTTTTTGTTTGTTTGTTTGTTTTTTTGTTGCTTTTTTGGTACCTACTTTATATTAGGTTGGTGCAAAAATAATGTCGGTTTTTGACGTTGAAAAATACGTTAAAAACCGACATTATTTTTGCACCAACCTAATACTTACTCAGATCCACGGTTAGTTCTATTGTTTACAGTAATCGTCATGTTATTTATTTTTATATTTTTCGGAATTATGGACGGCATTTGTTTTTGTTTTTCAAAATAGTCAAACGACAGTTAATTTTCTTCCCCAACCCTATTGGCTTCTTGTTTTTGGTGTTTTTCTGAGGCCACATATCTTCTTGGCAACTTGTGATATTCGGGTACTATGCTTTTGAGCCTCCTCTCGCCAATTCGCACCGCCTCAATAAACGGTAAAAAAGAATTCTGAAAGTTAAAACATGCTAAATGTTGGTATTTTAAACTAAATCGTACGTTTTACTGATAAGACGTCGATACATTTGCTTCGGATTAACGTTGTGCTCGACGAGTGTTTTTCGAGATTAAAGTCCTACTCGACGAGAATTCTTCGAGATTTACGTTCTACTCGACGACAATTCTTCGAGGTTAACGTCCTACTCGACGAGAATTCTTCGATATTAACGTTCTACTCGACGAGAATTCTTCGAGATTAACGTCCTACTTGGCGACAATTCTTCGAGATTTATGTTCTACTCGGCGACAATTCTTCGAGATTAACGTTCTACTCGGCGACAATTCTTCGAGATTAACGTTCTACTCGAAGACAATTTTTCGAGATTAACGTTCTACTCGACGAGAGTTCTTCGAGATTAACGTTTTACTCGACGCGAGTTCTTCGAGATTAACGTCTTACTCGACTAGAATTCTTCGAGATTAACGTCCTACTCGAGGAGAATTCTTCGAGATTAACGTTCTGCTCGATGAGAGTTCTTCGCGATTGTGTCCCTCGAGAGGGAAAATAATTTATTGGAAAAGATTCCATGATGTCAACTGAGTCATTAATATAAAACTGAGAGGATAAAATTATAAGATCCAAATCTTTACTTTAGTTTGAAAATGTGAGGCAGGTAAGTGTTTTAAAAGTCCGTTGTTACTTTAAAAATATCAGAGAGGATAAAATTTTAAGAACCAAAATTCTTATTTTAGTTTGAAAATCTGGGGCAGATGTTTTAAATGTTCGTTGTTACTTTAAAAATATGAGAGAAAATAAAATTTTAAGAACCAAAATCCTTATTTTAGTTTGAAAATTTGAGGCGGGTGTTTTAAAAGTTTGTTCTTACTACATTCTTACTACAGCCGCCATAATACCTCAGAGTCTCTATGAAGTCCTAACTAGTTCCCATATGTACAGCCATATGTATTATCATCGAGGAAAGTTCATCAGAACAATTACCATGAAAGTATTGATAGAAAAGGCAGTAAAACCACTAAGATGCAGGGAGATTACTGAGTATGAAAAAATATGAGAAAAAGATTACTAAGGAGAATAATAAGGAGGGAGAGAACAATAAAAGAATAGGATTTATGAAGAATTATGAAGGAATTGTGATTCATCAAAAAATTAAAATAGGAAAACCGTGTTTCTAGATCTCATTATTATTATTATTGATTGCAGGAACAGCACGGCAACAGATTGACGCTGGGTTTGAAATATATTAAACCCAATCTACACTTTATTATTAATATTATTAGTAGTAGTAGTAGTAGTCGCTGTTTCATTTTTTTTTTTTTTTTTTGCTTGCTTGCTTTTACAAAGTAAGCAAATCTCTCTAACGTACCAATGTACCTTCTGCGTGATATCCATGTGATTTATCTTCGAGAGTGTCAGTACTCTACTAACAACTGATACTCCCGTCGATAAATCATTATTCTTTCTGCCTTTGTTAAGCTTTAATTAGTTCATACTTTCCTTTTTCCATCTTTCATGCATGATTGTTGTTGGTGCTATTATTATAGTTGTTGTTGTTTTTGTTGTTGTTGTTGTTTTATGTGGTTAGTTTGTCTTGTTCGTCAATGTGATTATTATCATAATTACCATTAGTTGTTTACTAATACTACTATTATTATTATTATTATTATTATTATCATTATTATTATTATTATTATTATCATTATTATTATTATTATTGTATTTTGAGATGATTGTTGGTACAGTAGGATGGATATTTCGTTGAAATTCCAGGGATCCTTTTTTCTTAATTAGTTTTATGCTCATTTTTTACGCAAAAATACAGGGTTGCATTATACACTGGTGTTTTTTAAAGAAGAAGAATTTAAAAATCATGCATTTTGGTGACCAGTTACATTATACATAGGAAGGTTTCAATGTTTTTGGGGAAGGTTTAAAATTCAGGGTTTGCACTATACATGAAGTCGATTTACACAGGAGTATATACGGTATAGGATTTTATGTTTTGTGTTTGCATAGATAAAATGTATGTACAATAAAAAATGACTAAACAGATTGAATGGCGAGTCTGGAAAACAAGCATGTCAATGGGTGTAGACTACCGCCAACTCACAGAAGTGATCATACGAGCACGTGTATGCAAATTCCAATTGCATAGGCCCATAACCTGTTGCACTGCAAAATATTACTGAAGATGTAGGAAGTACTCATGACTGTATACATTTGAATTTCAACCAAACTCGGTTCACCAGGGAATCGAGAATCATAATTTTTATATTCTTGGTATGGTTCCTAGTGCATCAATAACAATTGGTATTGTTAGATTTTTTAATATGCTACATTTTCTGAATTTCAATTTCTAGATCGCTGTATTTATTTAGCTCGGTGAGCAATTTGGAAAAAATTATTATTATTATATTTTTATTGCTGTTGTCTTTTATGTGGCTGGTTTGTCATGTCCGTCAATATCATTATGATAATTATCATTAGTTTATTATTATTATTATTATTATTATTATTATTATTATTATTATTATTATTATTTTGACATTAAATTTGTTTCTTTTATTAAAGTACCTTTATTTGTTTTTATAGTTTTTTTCCTTAAAATGCATTTTTATTTTCCGACCGTTTGACATACTACATCAATAATCCGTTCAGTTAAGTGGCATAGTCGTTACACGCTTAAGCGATCGAGTCTCTTTCAGTTCATGACTGACTAGGCAGAGATTTTCCCGCAGTAGGCTACCGTTTCTTTCTGGTAGACTGGTTGCCAAACACAGCCAGTCTGTCCTGTTATCCAACTCATAAACCGATGAGATGAGATGTATTCATATAAGTTACATATATATAGTTACGTTGTCAGGCAAACGTCATACTTAATTATAATTATATATATATATATATAGATAGATAGATAGATAGATATTATAATTAAGTAATTCATCGAGTCTAGAAGAAACCTCAACAGAATGCAGAAAGCACTGGACGGCTGTTTCGTCCTATATTTGGGACTCATCAGCAGTGCGCATCCACTCCCGAGAATTGAAACCCGGACAGTTACGTTATTCCAGTTGATGTTGGATCACTCGATTTGATTGGAAAAGTTTCCGATAGACTCATTGAAGGTATATCTCTCGCTACTTCCATGGGAAGGGCTCAAAGTTTATCTGTCTGTGTGCGCATCTATGTGCGTTTGTTTCTTCCTTCCATTTGTATGTGCGTGTATGTGTTTGGTATGTCAGTATGTACTTTTGTGTGTGTGTGTGTGTGTGTGTGTGTGTGTGTGTGTGTGTGTGTGTGCATGCATGCGAGCCTGTGTGTATGCGTGTATGTGAGTGAAACTGGATAGACGGAACCCTTGGGGCCGTCGATAGCTGTGCTAGCACGGAGTCAGAAGTCATCGTGACCGAGGGCGTGAGCGTTCTGGCCTTATTCAAATTACTGATCACGCTGGATAACACGCTCTTTCCTAGATACTGTAACTAAGGTATGTTCAGCATAGTTGTAGTATAAACCACAGGTGGGTTCTGTGGGTGTCGAATAAACACAAATGTACCTGAGCAAGTATCTGCAATAGGGATTGACAGGTAGTAGACGGGTATCCTCGAATACGAGTGGCCAGCTATTGGTATGTGTGTGTATACTTGTCTGTGTATACGTGCGGTTGTGTGTGTGTGTAGCTTGGTTTGACCTTACTTCCCTTTATGCGTGTTCGTGTTGTATCGTGTATACATGTGTGTATATATTATCGTACGTGCTTCCACAATTGTCATGTGTGCCTGTTATGACTTGTGTGCGTGTGTATGTCGATATGTGTGTGCATATATACGTTTGTATGACATGGGAATTTGTACGTGAGTGTGTTAAATATGTGGGCGTTCACACACCTATGTATATGCGCGTAAAACATGCTCTTTTCTGCCCATTACGATATCTGTGTATCTGTTCGCCTAACCCAAAACTTCCTTGAAGGCTTCGGTCGACGATGTCGAGCCAGCGATCATTGAAATGTGTAAAGCCAATCCGTCAAAGCAGAACTTTTGGCATCAACCGACCCCAGCCTATTACAGTCTCACCCACCAAACCAAGAGTTCTCTGGAAATCTTCCAATTTCCATGGAAACGACATGAAATTTATTCGATTTTAGCCTTTACTAATTCAACTAGGCAGTAACTAGAGAGCCTAGTGGTACTAGGCATTGCGAGTAGGCTATACGTGACGTTTACAGGACGTTTTATCTCCGCTGAATGCTTCGCAAAATGCAACCTTTTATTAGACTGGGATTCATGGAATTACGACAATGGTTAATGACGAAAATTCAAACGGCAGGAAGAAGGCCGAAGAAGGCATCGATCAAAACTTGCAGATCACGATAACAAAGATTCACATATTAGATTAAATATCTTATAAATTGATTAGAATAGTAATTATTATTAGTGGCAGAAGAAGTAGTAGTAGTTATAGTAGCAAATAATAATAGAATGAAAATAATGATCTAATAATGATTAATAATACTAATTATTACACAAGAACAAGGTCATTTCTTAATCATTTTCCTCCAAGTAAGGCAATGATGCCACACAAACACAAGTGTTTACTGAGAATAAAAGAAAATAAGAAAACTTTAGTAGGGAGAAAGGACAATAAAAGAACAGGGTAAAAAAAGACAAAAGATGGAGATTGATGTTCTATTAAATTTTTGAAGATCGTAGTTGACCGGGATGAAATAAACAGAAAGGGTTTCACAGGAGAGCGGTTCGAGAGAAGAAACTACTAGAATAGAACTTACGGTTGCATCACGCTATTTCAACAATAAAACTATGAGACTTAACTGCCAATCGAGTACCGCGCTTAAATTCATGAGGTAAAGGTAGAGGAAGGAACATTAGAACAACTACCATGAATATATTTAAAGAAAATAGACAGAGAAGCTGTGGTACGGCGGTGGGAAAGTGACTGAAGCCGAGATGCCAGGTATGAACCGATAACGTTGCAGATTAATAAAATATATAATTAATGTTAATAATAATAATAATAATACCACAACATGACAGAGTGAGTCAATATCTGCACTGGAAAATATGCAATTTTTAAGGGAACAAAACTAGAAATTAGTATGAACACCCCACCCACACCCTGTTACAAACAAAGGACCTGTAATAATTTTATGGTAGTTTACAAGATACACAGACAGAACAAAGCTTATCGTCCAGACATCGTGATCAAAGACCACAAAAACAGAACATGCTTTCTTACTGACATGACAGTCCATCTAGATTATAATATACCTTTAATAATCTCTCTAAAAAAAAAACTGTCAAAATACAAGGATCTTGAGGTGGAAATCTCAAAAATGTGGCACATGAGGACATCCATAATTCCAGTTGCAGCTGGATCCCTCGTCTTGATTGGAAACGTTTCCAATAGACTCGTTGAAGGCATATCTCTCGCTGATCTATCGCTACTTCCATGCGAAGGGCTCGAATGAACTAAATTACTTAGCGCCACCGGTTCTAACCTTCACGTCACGCCACATATATTCGAGCGAAACACCGTCTTTCCCTCCATACTCCACTGGTGAGATGTAAGTTCCATTTGAGCAGCTTCTCCCCCGCAAACCACTGCCAAGTGGAACCGACTCCCAAAAGGATGTTTTACTGATCACTACAATCTTAACGTGTTCACGTCTAGAGCTAACCGTTATATTCCCCAAATATCAGCATAATTTGTACCTCCTACTCTGTAGCCCTCTAGCTCGAGTGACTCCCGGGTAGCCTATTTCTTAAATAAATGCAAAAGATTGTACGTACAAGTACAGCTCACACCCTACGAAGGGCTTTATCTATCAGAGTCTGTCTATATTTCTGAGATGAGGTATTATGTACATTATTTACATTATTCGGACTATTGTCCTTATCTTTGTCGCCATATTTATCACAACGTTTCGGCCGTTGTACGCTCCGGCCTTCTTCAGTTGGTTGGAATGTCCTCAAGGACACATGGCACAGTGGATAAAGGCGTTGGTTAGATCCAGTGACAAGACCCAAAGAGTGTGAGTTCAATACCCGGTTAAGGCAGTGGAGAACTTTCGGAGGGAAAATTAACAGGAGATAACTGACATCCATCAAACATGGCACGTGGAACTATAACAGTCTACCCCAGTGAGCGAAATAAAGGGTCCAGTTCAACATTCCAACAACCTGAAGAAGGCCGGAGCGTACAACGGCCGAAACGTTGTGATAAATATGGCGACAAAGATGAGGACAATAGTCCGAATAATGTAAATAATAGCTTTATCTATGTAAAATATAAGTGATTTTAGGTTGTCTATTTTTTTTATTTTTTTACAAAAATGTTCATTGGAAAATGCTATTTCTGATCTTAGGAAATGAGCAGACAACAGAAATTAGAGGAAATAATATTAATAATACTCAAAGAACATTTCAGTAGCTGAAGAGTGAAAGCCTAAAAGTAGAGACAGAGGCGTTTATAATGGCTACACAAGGACAAGTTCATTTTTTAATCATTTCCCTCCAAGTAAGGTGATGATGCCGCACAAACACAAGTGTTTACTGAAAAGAAAAGAAAATAAGAAAACTTTAGTAGGGAGAAAGGACAATAAAAGAACAATGTCCAGAAAAACAGAAGATGCAGATTGATGTTGTATTTAAATTTTTGAAGATCGTAGTTGACCGGGATGCAATAATCAGGAAGGGTTTCACAGGAGAGCGGTCCTAGAGAAGAAACTGTTAGAATAGAACTTACGGTTGCATCACGCTATTTCAACAATAAAACGATGAGACCTAGTTATCAATCTAGTACTGCGCTTAAATTCATGAGTTCGAGGTGCGAGAAGGAACATCAGAACAACATCCATTAATATTTTTAAAGAAAATAGACAGAGAAGCTGTGGTACAAAAATGTCTTATTAACCTTATGTTATGAATCACAAAGACATGGTTTTAATTTTACCATTAAAGTTTCAATAAAATTTTCTTATTTTTTTTAATAACAAAAAAAAAAATACTCACTCTGCTGAATTTAGCAGGTGAAAAAAAAAAAAAAAAAAAAAACACCGATCTCTACTGATTGTACGAATCCAAACATCGGATAATTCTTTATCTTTAGTGAAAGATAATTCCACGTACTTTAAGGCCGTTTTTATAATTCCCTTTGCAATTTGGTACAAGGCATCTATAAGGAATTGGTTCTGTTTGAAATTAATTCAATATTTAAAAGAAAGTATTAAGAAATAATTTAAAAATGCCGCCGTAAGAAATCTGATAGACAAAAAACAAAAAAAAAAACAAACGATGTGCTTCTTGATAGTCGGACTCAATATTTCGAAGATGATAATTATTAAGGAAAGAATACAGTACTTACCTTGTACCCGACTTTTCTGCTTAATTCCTTTTTTTCTGCCGGAGAAGTCTTTTACGAGGGTCTGTGTCTTGCTTCGGGGTTTACGAGTATTTTCGTCGTTTCGTCAGCGGACCTCGACTCATAATTGACTTTAAACTTCAATAATTGTCCACACCTTTTCGGGCGCCAGGGTCATCCCACTCTCCTCCCATTACGGACGGCCTCCATACACGCACTAACGCAACAGGATACGCAATATTCGCTAAGAGAGAGTGGGCATTGTCACTCTCTCTTCATTCACCTAATGTTTGTATTGAGAGGACACGGTCACTCTTACCGATTCTTTCCCCCTCTTTTAATGACAGCGATATCTACCGTGATTTCCTCTTTCACTGGCCGACGGGTTTAATAGAGGGTGGGCACGTCTCTCTCTCTCCTTGTCAGCTTAAGTGTAAGTGCACGCAAGGTAAACCATCTCTACTGCGTGACTCGGGCGTGCTTTCACACTTTTGCGTTTATTGTTGCCCATGTGCACGTACTTGGCTTACTTTATTCGCCAACTTCGGACAACTCAAGTTGTTGATTACGTGTTCTAGCTGCTTTTTTGTTTTATAGTTCCAACCCAACCCTACACACGTTAGCCAATTGTACTAAAAACCCATTTCCTTTTGGGTTTTACCTTTGGTTTACCTTTTTAAATTTCCACTTTTTTAGTTTCGACTTCCCCTTTAGTAACATCTGAACTCATTTTACTGGGTGATCCCCTTTTTGGATCTACGTTAGCAGTGCACGATTTTGGGATTTGTCGAAATCTCTTTTTAACCTTTACCCTCTTTGACGTTTTTACTGTTTGGATGCCACCTAAAAGGAGGAAACTTTTGGGACGGCGCACGGCAGCTGCCTCTGCTGCTAGAGCAGCGAGGGCGAGTGAAACCCCTGAAAAGACTTCTTTGCGTCTTTCACGGATGGCCTCGAGCTCAGCTGCTCGCTTATCTACAGAAAGCGCCGCTGCGCGGACTGAAAGGTTGGCTTCAGCGGCTTCAACCATGTCCGCACGCCGCACCAGGCTTTTAATTGAAGAACGTTCACTTCAGAATTCACAGGGCGCAGTCCGCGTGGCTAGGTTGAAGGCTTCACAGTCCCCAGCACAGAAAACCCTTCGTCGTTTGTGGGATGCCATTGCCAAAGCTTGCTTCAGGGGTTTAGAAAGCCCCGAACTTCACGTCGTCATAGGAATACTAGGGCTAGAGCTTCGGAACAACCCCAAGAAACCGCTCATCGTCGCTTTAGAAATGCCCTATCCACCGCATCTGCCAGAGCCTTAAGAAGCCCTGCACAGACCACTGTTCGTTACGGTAGAAATGCCCGCTCTACTGCATCTGCCAGGACTGCAGAAAACTCTGAAGTACGCCTTCAACGGCTCGAAAAGATTAGCCAACTTCGAGCTTCTTTGAATGTCGTAACTTCGCCGTCTGCGTCATTTTGGTCAAATGCCGCATACAATTATGACTGCACTGCCAACTATTCCGCTAGGAGCCATGGATAAAGTCTGCACTTTTTGCAACGCAAAAAAGTGGGCCGTTGAGCAACCTGGGCTTTGTTGCTCTGGGGGCAAAATCAAAGTCCCTTCTTTAGACGAACCTCCCCAGCCGCTTAGGGACCTTCTTCTGGGTACAACTTCGGAGTCAACGCATTTTCTTGAAGCAATACGGAAGTACAACTGTTGCTTCCAGATGACGTCTTTTGGTGCGAAGGCTATTAGTGAGGTGGGGGTGGATGCCTACTTTCAAAGTGCAAGGCCAGGTTTACCACTTAATGGGATGACTTTTGGCTGATCAGGGAGAGCCACCCCAGTTCCTACAAATTTACTTTCTCCCTGACTACAACGAGCAGATTGATGCGCGTCTCGGCATTCTGCCTAGCGATTTTTCCGTCGGTCCCCATAGAGACATTCTGTTCCATCTACAAGACATGCTTCACGAAACTAACAGTTACATCCGAAGCTTAAAGTTTGCGTTGCAAAACAACTCTTCGCCCTCTTTCAACGTTGTCATCGATGCAGACAGACGGCCTTACGGTGAGCATGAACCTCGCTTCAGTGCTCCTGCATGTAATGATGTCGCCGCAGTCATCCACGGTGAGGGGCATAACAGCCGTGACATTGTTATAAGGTACCGGGGTGGTGGTCTGTGCCGCATCAGTGAAACCCACCGTTCATACGACTGTCTCCAGTAACCCCTTCTTTTTCCATACGGAACCGATGAGTACCACTTCAAAATCCCAATATACCAGACAAGCAGCGATTCCATGTCGCCCTCAAAGACGGTCTCCTGTAGGGCTTACTACGCCTACATGTTTATGGTTAGGGAGGGTGAATTTAACCACTTGCACAGGTGCCGTCAACTATTTCTTCAATTCACTGTTGACATGGCTGCAAAAATGAAGTCGGAGAGGATTCATCAAGTTAAATCAATCCAAACTTAGAACTGACTCCTAGATTCACCTTCGTGATGGTCTGCGTTCTGATGGTGACCCACGCAATCTCGGCAAACCGTGCATTTTGCCTTCCTCTTACACTGGTGGCCCTCGATACATGCATGAAAGGACACAAAACGCAATGATCTATGTCCGTCATTACGGGAGGCCTGATTTGTTCGTCACGTTCACGTGCAATCCGAAATGGGGAAGAAGGTCCCTAAGCGGCTGGGGAGGTTCGTCTAAAGAAGGGACTTTGATTTTGCACGCGAACTTTTTCCAGGTCAGCAGTACTCACACCGCCCTGACCTAATTGCCTGCGTTTTCCGGTTACAGCTGCGTAAGCTTATGGATTTAATCCTTAAAGGGCAAGTCTTCGGACGCGTCAAGTCTCATATGTATACAGTGGAATGGCAGAAACGCCGTTTGCCTCATGCCCACATTCTGCTGTGGTTCAACGATAAGATTGACGCAAACAAAATAGACGATTTTATTTCTGCTGAAATTCCGGATCCTGCGCTTTGCTCCACGAAATCATTAAAAACAATATGATACACGGCCCCTGTGGCGCAAATTACGAAAAAAGGTCATGTTGGTCAAGCGGCCCCACTTGCGCAAAGGGTTACCCCCGTAATTTTATCTCAGAAACGCAGACTGCGACGGATGGTTACCCACTGTACAGACGTAGAAGCCCCGCTGAGGGCAGCAGAACTGTGACAGTTAAGGGGCACACTCCGGACAATAGTTGGGTGGGTCCTTATTGCCCGCTGCTGTCCAAGTCTTTTGGAGCCCACATAAACGTTGAATACTGCCACTCGGTTAAATCAATAAAGTATATCTGCAAGTACGTTAATAAAAGCAGCGATGCTGCCGTCTTCGGTATCCGGCACGACAATTGCGTTGACGAGGTGACCGATTACGTGGCTGGACGCTACCTCAGCAGTAGCGAGGCCTTTTTGCGAATTTTCGGATTCCCCATGCACCAAAGGGATCCAGCCATTGTGCAGCTTGCTGTTCACTTAGAAAATGGACAGAGGATGTACTTCACCGAACAAAACGCCCGGCAGGTTGCGGAAAACCCTAAAGACACAACCCTAACGGCTTTCTTTAAATTATGCAGATGCATCAACAGATGCTTTTGCCAAAACATTGATATACCCCCAAGTCCCGTCCTACTATGTGTGGTCAAAGGTGCCTGAAGTCGTCTGCCCTTTGGCGCCACGTGGAGACTCTTAAACTGAGCACGAACATGCGTGCCTACTTAAATGGGGACTCCAGATCCGCTGACTTCGCACGGGACCTTCTTGCTCTTGGGGGGAGGGATGCCATCTGGCACACACGGTTTTGTGATGATGGATCAGCTTGTCACCACTGTTGAATCATCGGATGAATTGATGAATGCAGTCTTCTACAACCTATCCACTAATTTTGCCGATGCCGATTGGCTTGCTGGGAGGGTCATGTACAGAACTGTACAGTTGATTCCATCAACTGTAAGCTGTTGGATTGCATTCCCGGAAAATGTCATGTTTATAAGTCCATCGACAGAACTTCCGATCCATCTGAATTAGCTGAGTATCTCATAGAAGTTTTGAACTCCCTTCAGCCGTCCGGACTTCCGCCTCATATTCTTCGACTCAGCATTGGTGCTCCGATTATGCTAATCAGGAATTTGCTCCCACCTAAACAGTGCAACGGGACTCGCCTCATTATTAAATCCCTTTCTCCGAACCTGATTGAGGGGACCATTGCAACTGGCTGCGGCAAGGGGGAAGTCGATCTGATTCCCAGGATCCATCTTCTGTCGTCAGAGGCAAGCATACCAATCAACTTTCGTCGCTCACAATTTCCCGTGAAGATTTGCTTTGCTATGTCCATTAATAAATCACAAGGACAGACGCTTAGCATCGCAGGTCTGCATTTATGTGAGCAGTGATTCTCTCACGGCCAACTTTATGTTGGGTGCTCACGAGTTGGGTCTAAGGACAGGGTTTTCATTTACTCTCCCAACAACTGTGCTAGAAACATAACCTACACGGAGGTCCTGTAGACAACCCGCCCGGTAGCGTTTAAGCGCCATGCACACATAGGCAGTCCGATTGCATGGCAATTTTTTTGTTTGTCATATTGGTTTTAACGTTAGGTCGTCGTAGTCTCCACTTGCCATTACTAAGACATCTTTGTAAAGGTTATCCAGCTCTTTTGCTGCCTTCTGACTTTCATACCTTCACCAGCCATCATCGCGTTTGTTTTCCCTTCAATCCCTATGTATGTTGCAACTGAATCGTGGTTTCTTGACTACTTACCACAAGTCCTTCCAGTAATGCTTAATGATCCAATTGGTTAAAGCAGTAACTGCGGCCAGATATCTTAGTAATGGCAAATGACTGATGCTACAACGGCTTTCCGTTACTTCCTTCGATACCTTCGAATACATGGGCCTGCATGATGTCTGCTTAAATTTTGTGTGCATAGCGTTTCAACGTTTTGTAGAAACGTAGTTCCTGTCGACTTACAAAGCACATCTTTCAAAGCAACAGCCGTCCCCAACTCTTACTGTTACATCCCCGGGCAACGCCGGGCTCTACTGCTAGTTTATAATAAAAAGGAGGAACTGTGGAGTAATGGATAGCCGCTCGGATTGAGGAATCAGAGCGCCAAGTTCGAATTCCAGTCGAATCCATTTACATTCACTTACGTGCTAATACACTTGGGAAAGGTATGAATCCTCTTCTTCTCCCCTGATTTATTTATTAACACAAACAAAACAATTTATTATAATTTATAATAAAAAGGAGGCACTGTGGAGTAATGGTTAGCCGCTCGGATTGAGGAATCAGAGAGCCGAGTTCGAATTCCAGTCGAATCCATTACATTCACTTACGTGCTTAAAACCTTGGGGAAGGTATGAATCCTCTTCTTCTCCTCCCATCTATGGGTAAATAGCAGGACAGACTGGATTCGATAGCCTTGGATGGCAACTGGTCTACCGCAGAAAGAAATGGCAATCTACTTCGGGAAAAAATCTGCCTCGTCAGTCATGTATCGAAATATGTATGCAATGTGTATCACGCATGACAGCTAACTGACCGACTATAGATATGGCAGTGTCATCGAATAAAAATAAGTAAATACAGTCCGGCTCCTTTCTTGAGACCAGGCCACAGAAAATGCCAGATAACAGAAGTTACCCCTAAAAAGCCCCTATGTAAATATAGTCTTGCCAGCTCCTTCCACATATATGTTGCCGTGTTATGTTATCAAAGCTACAGACAAAGCTTAAAACAGGAGATAAAATCATTTATCCTTCCAAACAAGGTTTTGAATTCAGACCGTTTGTCAACCAAGTTATATAGGACCCCGTGTTTCCTGCTATTTACCCATTCCTTGGGATGGGGAGAAGAGACGGATTCATATCTGACCCAAGGGTATTTGTGGATGTAACGAATTCCTCTATCACTATCATTACCCCACTGTCTCTACTACGAGGCAAGAGGTTGCAGGAAGTCAAAAAGTCTGGTAATAGAAAACAAGTTTCCCTCTTGTCGAATCGATAATTTCATAAGTGTGTGCTTGTGGTTATCATCAAACCTCTGCGCAGAACTAGCAAATATCGAACGTAAAGTGTCTAAGAAGAACAGAGTCGGAGTCAAGTATTCAAGGGTCTTCAATAAAAGGTCTGGATTAGAATAAGGATTAGACATTATTACAATCGATGGCTTGATAGGTTTTTACGGGTTATAAGACTTTTCAGATTATTTAAATCCAGAAAATGTTTTTAGATTGTGAGAATATTTTGGAAACAATAACGATTTATTGTTGAAAGTTTTACTAATTAACCCATAGTTAGGGAGAGAAAAGGTGGATTCACGCCTTTACCAAGATTATTTGCGCATAAGGGAATATAACGAAGCTGGGAGAAATTGGAATATGACTCTGATTTTTAATTCCTAGCTGTTATCCATGACAAGTTTACAGCTCCTCGTATTCCCAATCTGTCACCCATCGAGGTACTGACAAGGCTCGACGTGGCTTAACTATATACTTGGGCGCTCAATACATTGGAACATTTGTCAGTATTGTTAAATAATAGTTTAACAGATATTAGTGTTTACAGAAGTGTATTTTTGCGTTTACAGAAGTGTATTCTGACGTCCTCGGTTTGACCTTTGGGATTAGATACAAGACAAAATAAAGGAAGTCGATTTTGATTGGCTGAACTAGCGTGAGATAGATAGATAGATAGATAGATAGATAGATAGATAGATAGAGAAAGCTTTTCCCAGGAGTTGTTTTCCTACACGCCGAAAAATGTAGACGTATTCCTTTCGTCCCTGGAAACTGCTCCCTCGTGGAGCGGAAGAACGACCCCAATGACATGAATAAAATATAAAATAGTTAAGTTTAGAATTCCATTTGTTGAAGTTCTTTTTATCTCCGAACCAAAACCGACTAGTCGGGAGAAGACGATAGAAGAGAGGGAAGATACAACATGAATGAAGCGTCGCCCCCAAGACCACACACACCAACAGAATTATAATGCACCACATGCCAAAAAAAAAGGTATGACTTTCCCCCAAAACCCGTCATAGAAAGCCAAGAAGTCACCATACTTTCGGTCTCTACCATTCATCGAGAGAAACATGGAGTAGTGTTGCCATATATGGGCAGAAGCTGTCCAGTCTTCACTTTCCAGTTTCAATAGAGCTTAACAGCATCTCAGCTATCCTCTGCCTTTCCAAGAGCCAGATCAGGCTGAAAATGGAGTACGGCGGCCATATATGGGCAGGAGCTGCCCAGTCCCCACTTGCGAGTTTCGATAGAGACAAGAAGAATCTATCCTTCCTTGTGGGTGACAAATTATTTTCCACCCTGAAACCCCTGTCTCACAGACATGCCACATATCCCTCGCTGTTCTATCGCTATTTCCATGGCAAATGTTCAGATGAGTTCCATTCTTTAGTTCCACCAGTTCAGACCTTTACATCTAAGCCTCTTTTTACTCTATCGCTATTTCCATGGCAAATGTTCAGATGAGCTCCATTCTTTAGTTCCACCAGTTCAGACCTTTTCATCGAAGCATCTTGCTAGTCTATCGCTATTTCCATGGCAAATGTTCAGATGAGCTCCATTCTTTAGTTCCACCAGTTCAGACCTTTTCATCGAAGCCACTTGCTACTCTATCGCTATTTCCATGGCAAATGTTCAGATGAGTTCCTTTCTTTAGTTCCACTAGTTCAGACCTTTACATCTAAGCCTCTTGGTACTCTCGAGCAGCTTCTCCCCCGCAAACCACTGCCATGTGGAACCGACTTCCAAAAGGATGTTTTACGTATCACTACAATCTTAACTTGTTCACGTCTTGAGCTAACCGCTATATTCCCTACATATCAGCTAAACTGTACCTCCTACTCTGTAACCTCTAGCTCGAGTGGCTCCCTGGTATCCTATTTCTTAAATAAATAGAAAAGATTGTACCCACAAGTGCAGCTCACACCTTACGAAGGGCTTTAACTATGTAAAATATAAGTGATTTTAGGTTGTCTATTTTTTATTTATTTATTTTATTATTTTTATTTACAAAATGTTTATTGGAAAATGCTATTTCTGATCTTAGGAAATGAGCAGACAACAGAAATCAAATGAAATAATATTAATTATAATCACAGAACATTTCAGTAGCTGAATAATTAAAGCCTAAAATTAGAGACAGAGGCGTTTATGATGGCTACACAAGAACACGGTCATTTCTTAATCATTTCCCTCCAAGTAAGGCGATGATGCCACACAAACACAAGTGTTTACTGAAAAGAAAAGAAAATAAGACAACTGGCCTTTTACAGGGTGAACCACACCCGGAAAAAAACATAATTAAAATCTAATAGTGCAAACATAGGGATTAAAGACTACAAACAAAAATTCGCTTTCTTTTGTGATGTGTGTGTTAATTTCCACGTCAGACGATAGACTGTTGGTGATGGTAAAGAGCCCAGATACT
This sequence comes from Acanthosepion lycidas, assembly GCA_963932145.1. NCBI lineage: Eukaryota > Metazoa > Mollusca > Cephalopoda > Sepiida > Sepiidae > Acanthosepion > Acanthosepion lycidas. The sequence goes on along the minus strand of OZ010615.1, from coordinate 7,188,021 downwards.
TGTTCGAATTCAATGTCCGATTTTGCGTGAGAAGCTCGTAATACTCAGTGGCAATTCCACCAGACGTAGAACATCACCTTCTTCGGTTAACGGTGAGCCATTTTGTTCTCCCCATGACCTTTTTCGCTTCACACTGTTGTAAGCAATCTATTTTCCATCGTCTGTGATCGTTCTTTTAAAACTTTTCGTTTTGCTGTCTTTTAGCAGATAATCCCAGATGAAAACGCCGTCCATTAAATTCTTCCCGATAAATCATGAAGCACTGGAGCATTGTAACGATTCGTTTATCCAAATCTTTTCAAATACCTTCCAATACTAATTTGATCTGGTCTGGCCCTTCTATGTATTTAGAAATTCTTGATAAATACGAAGGAAGAACTTCCTCTGGCATCTCGGCTTCAGTCACTTTCTACCATAGTTTCCCTGTGCCTGTTCTATAAATACTTTCATGGTAATTGTTTTGACGAGCTTTTCCTCGTTAGGTGGTCGGTGATGTCAATTCTCTGGTGGATGCGAGGTACCTTTTCGTTTCACGTGTGTGTTTTCGTATTTGTTGTTGTGTCTGAATGTGTGCGTGTCTGTGTGAGCGCTTGGAATGAATGAATGAATGTTTTATATTACTATAGTCCCGCATTGCAACCAGTTAACTGATGTTTCTGCCACGTTTAAGGATTGTAGGGGGTTTTATTACGAACAATATTTTGTTTAGTTTCTTGTCAATAGTTCTTTTTCATATTGTAAATATTCATTGGGGCTAGTTTTTGAAATTATTGTTTATCCTCTCCCTACAGACAATGAATTGTACATATAGGGACTAGTTAGGATTTTCATCGAGACAAAGAGGTATTATGGTGAATGTTGTAAGAAAGGTAAGTAAGAATGCGTTGTTTTGGTGTTAGGAATATTATTTGTATGTTGGGACAGTGTTTGTAACTAGCTAAGTTTAAAGTTAAAACAGAACAAGACCGTCCTTTTCCCCAATCCACATTTTTGGCCTTTTGCCACATTTTCTGTTTTTAATACGGAAATAAATATCGCTTTCCTCTTCGGAGCCTCGACTTTATGAATTTTAGTGCAGTACTATATTGGCTGTTAGGTCTGATCATTTTACAGTTGATCGTTTTTTTTTTTTTGTTTTTTTTTTTCGGGGGCGGGGTCTAAAGTGGGTCGTTTTTGCTGTGTTTTTTGCTGTGTTTTTAGCAGGTATTCCCGGATATAAATACGGTTCATTATATCGTGAAACACTCTAGCATTGAAACAATTATTCATGTATCCGAGTGTTTTCAAATGCTTTACAGCGTTCATACGAGGTAGGTGGAGTATTTCTGCGACGCCCCCTCTTGTGTGATCAGGATTTTGATTCGGTCACCAACAATGACTGCAAGCCCAACAGAATGTTCTCAGTGTACCAGATCGAAATTTTCACTTTTGAACCAAGTGAACTATATCAGAAGATATTTCAGTATCACAGTGTGCCAAGTAATGAAAAGTGGTATTCAGCTTTGGTAAAGACATACAAAAGCTTATAGGCCAGACATACTGATAGATAGATAGATAGATAGATAGATAGATAGATAGATAGATAGATAGATAGATAGATAGATAGTAAATTTATATTTATATATAGATTTATATTATTATTATTATTATTGTTATTATTATTATTATTATTATTATTGGATAGATGTGAAGAAGATTAGATAGATAGATATAAACAGACTGAGATAGATAGATAGATAGATAGATAGATAGATAGATAGATAGATAGATAGATATAAACAGACTGAAATACATAGATAGATAGATATAAACAGACTGAAATACATAGATAGATAGATAGATAGATAGATAGATAGATAGATAGATAGATAGATAGATATAAACAGACTGAAATAGATAGATAGATAGAGAGATAGATAGATAGATAGATATAAACAGACTGAAATACATAGATAGATAGATATAAACAGACTGAAATAGATAGATAGAGAGATAGATAGATATAAACAGACTGAAATACATAGATAGATAGATAGATAGATAGATAGATAGATAGATAGATAGATAGATAGATAGATATAAACAGACTGAAATAGATAGATAGATAGATAGATAGATAGATATAAACAGACTGAAATAGATAGATAGATAGATAGATAGATAGATAGATATAAACAGACTGAAATAGATAGATAGATAGATAGATAGATAGATAGATAGATATAAACAGACTGAAATAGATAGATAGATAGATAGATAGATAGATAGATAGATAGATAGATAGATAGATATAAACAGACTGAAATAGATAGATAGATAGATAGATAGATAGATAGATACAACAGACTGAAATAGATAGATAGATAGATACAACAGACTGAAATAGATAGATAGATAGATATAAACAGACTGAAATAGATAGATAGATAGATAGATAAACAGACTGAAAATAGATACAAACAGACTGAAATAGATAGATAGATAGATAGATAGATAGATATAAACAGACTGAAATAGATAGATAGATAGATATAAACAGACTGAATAGATAGATAGATAGATAGATAGATAGATAGATAGATAGATAGATAGATATAAAAAGACTGAGATATAAACTGACTGAGATATAAACAGACTGAAATAGATAGATATGAACACACTGAGATAGATAGATAGATAGATTGATAGATAGGCTGGCAGGCACACCTATATATATTAAAACTGAATGTTTAAATTATTGACTTTATTGAAGATTTGTTCAATCAATAATCAGTTTGAAAATCTGTTATTGAAATGTTTTCTGACTTTTGGTTCTTTTTTTTTTTACCTTACAGTATGATAAACGGACAAGGAGAAGATACCGAATTCCAACCAGTCTGGTACGTAATAATATTTACTTCTGTTTCCTGGAAACAATTCAAGAATTGTTTTTTTGTTGTTGTTGTTTGTTTTTTTTGTTTTTTTGTTGTTGTTGTTTTTTTTGTTCTTTTTTTTTTTATCATTCAATACCTGTAAGCATGGCAACCAAATTTTACTGATTTCACGATATTGTGTTTCAAGTTTTCATTTGGAAAACATGCAAGTTTCTGATCTTTTTACAACTTCGGATATCATCACCATCATCCCCTTCACTTTTGCAATCGTGCTGGAGGAAGCGAATACAGAAGCCATATTGAATCTCCTCTACAACAGTCTATCAACGGTAGCTATCAGCAATTCTGGTATAGTCATACTTGTCAATTGTTTGACATTGTCCAAGCAGTTTTTACGTTGATGTCCTCTCCTACGTCAACCTTCAACGATGTTGTCGTGCTTTGTAATGTGTCCAAACTCCCTTATTTTTCTGTTTGATAGTGGCGAGAAGAGGATCCCTTTTCCACACAAACTCATTGTTTTTTTTTTATGTTTTTTTGTTCCCAATAAAAATGCCAAAAATTTTCTCATGCATTTGTTCTCAAACATTTGGATCCTTCTCTCTGTGTCTGACACCAGTGTCCACGTTTCATATAGGAGAATGGAGACTACCAGTATATTTCAAATATGTATTGCTGGCCACTCGTATTCGAGGCAGAAACTTCAGGCGCATTTGTGTATATTCAATCTATCTATCTATATTATTCAACACTGTGTGATTTATTCTGCAACAATGCTGAGCAGACCTTAGTTACAGTTTCTGGGAAAGACCGTGTTATCTAACGTGTTCAGTAATTTGAACAAGACGCTGAAGCCCTCGACAATCTACCCAATTTCAGGGTGGTGCCGCACATTGGGATCGAACCCTCCAGTCCGATAAAATCAGTGATTCAGAACCCGTGTCTCATCGTCAGAATACAAACGTTCTAACCACGTTCTCATATACTTTGGATATATTTCAACTAAATATAGCCACTGCACCATAAACTCAAAATGGTAGACTGCTGAAAAAGATGCTAAATATTATAGGCGGGTTTTTAAAATTACTTAATCTATAATAATTCAGTTTTAAAAATTACCTCGTATATAATAATGCAGTTTTAAAAATTACTTCTGCTGTAATAAATCAGTGTTAAGAATTACTTTATCTATAATAATTCAGTTTTAAAAATTACCTCATCTGTAATAAATCAATTTTAAAAACTACTAATCTATAATAATTCAGTTTTAAAAATTACTTCATCTATAATAAATCAGTTTTAAAAATTACTTATGCTGTAACAATTCAGTTTTAAAAATTACTTATTCTATAATAATTCTGTTTTAAAAATTACCTCATAAATAATAAATCAGTTTTAAAAATTACTTATGCTATAATAATTCCATTTTTAAAATTACTTATGCTATAAGAATTCAGGGTTAAAAATTACCTCATATATAATAAAACAGTTTTAAAAATTACTTATGCTGTAATAAATCAGTGTTAAGAATTACTTTATCTATAATAATTCAGTTTTAAAAATTACCTCATCTACAATAAATCAATTTTAAAAACTACTAATCTGTAATAATTCAGTTTTAAAATTTACTTATTCTATAATAAATCTGTTTTAAAAATTACTTATGCTGTAATAATTCAGTTTTAAAAATTACTTTATCTATAATTCAGTTTAAAAAATTACCTCATCTATAATAAATCCTATAAGCTTCTTTATGATCCTTTCCCAAAAAGAATATTTTTTCGACATATTATTCAACTGTAAAGAATTTTTTGTTTTGTTTGCTCGTACTTCTCCTTAGAAGTACGGAGAACTGAGTTCGAATTCCAGTCGAGTTCATTACATTTACTTATGTGCTAATTACCTTAGGAACGGTAAGAATCCAAGTCTTCTACTCACAAACTGTGGCTAAAAAGTAGGACTACGCTTGGATAGTAAGCGGTCTAAGAGAAGGAAACCTCTGAATTCAAAACTCTATGTAGTCCTGGCAAAGCTCATACTTTAAAAGGGTCGTTCTTATTGATATTTATAGAACCATTGGCAAATCTCCTATGAAGCTTAAGTTTCAGAGGGGCCTCTGAAGTAACTTTTTTAATGGGTGAATTTTTCAACAAAATCAATGTGTTCGTTTCATCTTTTTTTTTTCTTTTGATTTATTAAAATAAAGCCATTTTAGTGATAGAATCTTTAAGCAACCGGTTGAAGTAGCTAAGGTTGGCCTCAGAATGTTGGCGGATCTTCTTTGAAACTAATTGTTGTGTCCATCATTAGGGCCAGAAATAAAGACACAAAGAGAGGAATTGAGATAAACAAATATATTAACAGAAACAGTAATTACAAACATATACAAACGAGAGTGTTACAGCAAGAAAGTTAGGTCCGACTGTCATAGCTGACTGCTGGAAACTTCAACCTCCAAAAGGCAATACCTGCTCCTCTTTATAGCTGGGAGAGTCCATGCGTGTGTGAGTAAATTACCATAACACTAATGAAACTTAAACTTCAGGGTGCCAAATGCCAGAGGAGCCCCTTAAGTAATATTTTCAATGAGTAAATTTTTCAATAAAATCGTTTTATTTTTTAGTGTTTATTATTAAAATAAAGCCATTTTAGCGATAGAATAATTAACCAATGGTTGAAGTAGCTAATGTTCGCCTTAGAATATGCTCTAATACCAATTTCATATGGCCTCAAAATTGCCAAATTTCAATTTATGGAACCGAACCCCCAATTTATTCCTTTTGCCAGTAGAATCTTTGAATTCCTTGTTGCTAGTTGCAAAGAGATCCATATCTGCTCAAGCTTTAGGGCCCCAAAAATATATGTCCGGCCGTGTGTAGAATTTGTTTTTCTGCATATAAGACTTATATAAATATTTTAGGCGTTAATGTCTAAAAGGAAGAAAAAAGGAAAAATAACTTTTTATTATTTATTTTCAGAATTAAATGAAGTAAACATTTTAAACAAATGATTTATGTTAACGAATATTATAAGAAAAGAATAAGAATAACCTAACATAACATACAAAACATTTATGGCAAACATGCATAAACATGCTTACAAAAAGGCAGAACGTCAGAAGCGTACTTTTTCCCAAGACACCACTTTTTTTAACTACCTACACTCTTCGGCGATGTTTATTGTTTTAAAAACAATGATTAGAATTGGAATAAAACCTAAATATATGTAAGTGAATTTTTCGATTTTATTTTGTTTTCTTTTTGTTTTGTTTTTTGAGAATTAGCAACAAAAATACTAAACACTATTTATTAGATTACTTATTTGCAAGAATCATTTTATATTTTTACAACATTCTAAAAAGTAAAAACGAATATAATTTAAAAACTGTAAAGTAAAGAGCATGAATATTTATAAAATAAATTGCACGAATTTTGAGCATTAATTATTATTTTTTTATTTCTAATGTAAAAGCTTTATTATTTAATTTTTTTTATTTAAAAAGAAAGATGTACTATAAAAAAAACACCACTTGTCATCGCGTTACTACGTAACTTAAATTCGGAGTAATTTTAAACGAGTAATTTCAGTTAAAAGCAGTAAAAAGGCTCTTAAACCTCAGCGCGCTAAATGTTTAGCAATGAATGTAGTAAAACAAGGCCGGTAATGGCCGACAGCTGAACCAACTATAAGGAAATCCATTTACCATTTTATAAAGTTCGAATCAGTTGGCAGTTAGTCGATGTTCTGCCAGGCATTATATATATATATATATATATATATATATATATATATATATACGCCACATACATGTTTGCGAAATATTTAAAATGAATCAAATTTGGCAAACAGATAAATGTACTTGTAATGAGATGTAGTGTCAAAACGGCGGTTTTTCCTTGACGCCACTATTATTTAAACTATCTTCACTCTTCGGCAATGTTTATATTGTTTAAGAAGCAAAGATTAGAATTGTAATAATAATGAAACATATGGTGAAAGTGAATTTATATATTTTTTGTTCTTGAGTACTGACAACAAAAATATTAAAATATTTATTTACGATTTTTTTTATTTATAAGAATAATTTTATATTTACAACATTCTAAAAACTAATAAAATTAATGCAATGCAATATTTATCATTTACCAATTTATAAAGAAATAAACGTGAAAATTAATTTTTATTCATGAATATAAATAAAGACAAAAAGAAAACTTATCTTAGCTGACGCGTTTCGTCCAATGAGTGATTTTATCAAGGCATTTGCTTGATAAAGTCCGTTAAAGCAGTTAGATCATGAGACGCAGGTTCGAATCTCACCATGGTTGCTTGGTTAAAGTGTGAATTTATAATATCGAGCTTTCAGGTCGATATTTTGGTTTTGCATCAGTTTGTGGTATTGTGCAAAACTATCTTTGGCGCAGTCTATTTCATATTCATTTTTTTTTCTCCTGTACTAAATTGGTCATAAGTGATCGATAGGCCGAGGTGTTTAGTATTTAGTAATTCCACACCCTGAATATTTGCAGGGTGAAAATATTTAATCACACACAAGGACGCGAATTTTTGCCACTCATGATTCTGTAGCGTCAGTCTACACTGCTTAAAGAAGAGTGGTCTTTGCTAAGAACCCCAGGTCTAACTCGCTCAAAATCATTTTAACCAGAAAGCGGTTGTATACAGCTGATAGTTTAGATATTCCTAAACGGTTTTGGCGCCATACATAACATCGATATGAAATTATCAATCTGACGATAGTATTTAAGGAAATGACTCAATTTACACTATTTACATTATTCGGACTATTGTCCTCATCTTTCTTGCCATATTTATCACAACGTTTCAACAAGGTAAATATAGCAATAAAGCATAATAACTCATCTCAGAAATATAGACAGATACTGAAAGGCCGAAACGTTGTGATAAATATGGCGACAAAGATGCGGACAATAGTCCGAATAATGTAAATAGTGTACATAATACCTCATCTCAGAAATATCGACAGATACTGAACGGCCGAAACGTTGTAATAAATATGGCGACAAAGATGAGGACAATAGCCCGAATAATGTAAATAGTGTACATAATACCTCATCTCAGAAATATCGACAGATACTGAACGGCCGAAACGTTGTAATAAATATGGCGACAAAGATGAGGACAATAGTCGGAATAATGTAAATAGTGTACATAATACCTCATCTCAGAAATATCGACAGATACTGAACAGCCGAAACGTTGTAATAAATATGGCGACAAAGATGAGGACAATAGTCCGAATAATGTAAATAGTGTACATAATACCTCATCTCAGAAATATCGACAGATACTGAACGGCCGAAACGTTGTAATAAATATGGCGACAAAGATGAGGACAATAGTCCGAATAATGTAAATAGTGTACATAATACCTCATCTCAGAAATATCGACAGATACTGAACGGCCGAAGCGTTGTAATAAATATGGTGACAAAGATGAGGACAATAGCCCGAATGATGTAAATAGTGTACATATTACCTCATCTCAGAAATATAGACAGATACTGAAGGGCCGAAACGTTGTGATAAATATGGCGACAAAGATGAGAACCATAGTCCGAATAATGTAAATAGTGTACATAATACCTCATCTCAGAAATATAGACAGATAATGACTCAATTTGTGATGTTGTGCAAAACTATTCTATATTCAATTTGTAAACTACTCTCTCGAGTGGTATAAACATTCTGATACTTACCGGTCACACCGTCTCTGCGCTGCTAGTATATCAGCTATGACTAGCTTGGACCGGATCTGATCAGCGTTAAAAACTGATTTTGTGTCACAACCTGACTCAGTGGAGTGGGGTCAGATAAATCAACTATTCTATATTCAATTCCTATTTCTCCGATACTAAATTTATGATAACCCATCCATATACGAAGTAACCCAGGCTTTGACATAAAACTGCGATAAATTAAGGTGAACTTTAGACAGATCTGTCGAAAGAAGAAGCGGGGGGGAGGAGGAGAAGTAGTAGTAGAAGAGGAAGTGGGAGGGAAAGAGAAGTAGTAGTAGAAGTCGAAGTGGGAGGGGAGTAGTAGTAATAGAAGAAGTAAAAGAAGTGGGGGAGGAGAAGTAGTACTAGTACTAGTAGAAGTAGTAGGAGGGGAGGAGTAGTAGTGGTAGTAGTAGAAGAAGTGGGATGGGAGGAGAAGTAGTAGTAGTAGTAGTAGAAGAAGTGGGAGGGGGGAGAAATAGTAGTAGTAGTAGTAGTAGAAGTGGGATGGGAGGAAAAGAAGAAGAAAGAAAGAAAAGAAGAAGAAGAAGAAAGTATCTCAGGTCCAGTAGCTGTTATCTCTCTTTCATGTATTGATGGGTGGGGTTCCTTCCTAACATTTTGTTTGAAGTCGTGTGGATTGTCAACATTTTATGTCATTATTTTTTTCTTGGATTTACATACGCTATCCATTTTAGTTGTTGCTGCTGTTGGTAGTCTTCAATTGATGTCGTTTAGATTATTTCGTACAGTTCATTGCTTTTGATGCCATGTTCAAAAAAGAATGGTATTCGCCAGGACCCACAGGCTACACACACTGAAAACCTTTTTTAACCACTGATCTTTAATAGCAATTTTATAGAGCTGACAGTTTAGATATTGAATGAAAACCATATCGATCTGACGAGGCTATTTAAGAACATGACTCAAGTTTTCAGGTCGTTTTGGTTTTGTAGCAATTTGCGGTATTGTGTGAAACTATCTTTGGCGTAGTTTATTCTATGTTCAGTTTCCTTTTCTCCTGTACTTAATTTGTTATAGCTGATCCATACGCCTACGTATTTGAAGTGTTTAATGTTCACCAGTTTCACATACTGAATTCGTGTAGGGTGGGAAATAATTCATCACCCACAAGGACGCGAATTCCCTCCTCCTACCACCTCTTATTTCATTTCTTTCTTTTCTTTTCTTTTTTTTTAGTACAAGCGCAGTTCCGGACACAGCCTTCTCCAACCCGATGTATGAAGAGCGTAATAGTCGACAACAATTGTTGTCATCTGACACAAGTACGCGATGCTAATGAACAACTTGTTGCTGGTCAGTCAGGAAAGAACATAGTCTTCCCTGCATAATCATTTTTCATTTTATTTCTAACCAACAATTATTATTATTATTAATATTATTATTATTTGGGACAAAACGATGTGTCGTTCTTTATGATGTCATTTTATAAAAAAAAAAAAAATAAATGAGCGAAAATTAAACAAACACAAACACACAATAAATAGAACAATGAAAATTATTTAAAAAAAAAAAAATTAAATAAATAAATTCCCTCAGCTTCCTAATGTCCCCATTCCAGACCCCTTTCTTGACCACGAGTAAAGAAAAAAATTATAAAATTAAAAAAAAAATAACATTTTTTAAACTATAACGGTTCACAATATTTCACCATCAAACCGCAAATTACTTATTCACATTTCAAGTAAAAAATTTTCTTTCTTAAAATCGTCTTGATAGATTAGTTTTTATTATTATTATTATTATTATTATTATTATTATTATTATTATTATCTGTATTTATTCATAATGTCTGCCCATTTGAATTGTCTCAGGTTGTTATTTTATAATCTGTTGAGTTATCCCACTGGAGATCAAGTGACAGCAAGTCTCCACAGTATTCTTTTATTAGAAGTTTTTTTTTTTTTATTGCCTCTTTATTATTATTATTATTATTATTATTATTATTATTATTATTATTATTATTTCTGTCTTTTCGATATTGTTATTAAACATACAGCATTATTTTAACAATCGTAACGGCTTTTTTTTTAACGAATGATACCATGTTGTCTTTTTTTTTGGGGGGGTGACGATGGCTATAATGAAGGTATGTGGGAATGTGAGAAGATACAAAAATGTATTTTAAAAAAGATGAAAACCAAAAAAAAAAACAATACAACCGTTGATCATAATACATAAAACATTATTTCACACATAAGATTAAGAAGCATATCAAAGAAAGGGGAAAAATAATGACTAATCAAGAAATACTTTTAAAAAAAAAATACTGAATTTCGATTACGATCGCAAAGGTGTCACGTGATGTGTCACGTGATGTACCAATGTTGTGAGAGGTGCTGGGGAGATTTCTTTTTATGTCATGATTTTTCGAATGTTATCTGTGTTATTACTATTGCTGTTCTTGTTGTTGTCATTTTTTTTCTATGGTTTGTTTTGGGTCCTTCTAAGGGATGCCTATATTCTTAAATTTTTAATGTTTAAATTTGAATATATTTTAGAACAATTTCTCTCTCTCTCTCTCTCTCTCTCTCTCTCTATATATATATATATATATATATATATATATATATATATATATATATTTAGTTAAGAGATTTTTCGAAAAGGCTTATGCTTTTTTTATTATGTGGGATTTTTTTCAGTTATTTTTTTTTATATTTTTATTTTTTCCATCTGTTTTTTTTTTCTTTTTTTTTCTTTTTTTCACCCTGGTTCATTAAATTGTTTTTTCTGTCTTACTTTTTCCATAATATTCCATGTGACATTAGAAAACCGAAGAGGACATTATCGAAGCAAACAGAAACAATAATTTTCGGTTTTTCCTGTTTCATTATTTTTTCATTCTTTTTTTTTTTCCCCATTCTTTTTATTATTTTTTGATTATTTTTCACTAATTTTCATTCTTTTTTCTTTTTTTTCTTTCTTTTTTTCTTTCTTTTCTTCTTTCTTTCTTTTTTCTTTCTTTTCTTCTTTCTTTTTTTTCTTTCTTTTTTTCTTTCTTTTTTCTTTCTTTTTTTCCATTCCTTTTTATTATTTTTTTTCTTTATATTCTATAACAGGAATTGAACCTCTATTTCTAAGCGAAATACACAAAACTTCGTTTTCCAAATACCCGGACGCGCGTATACACACACACACACAAAATAGTTGGATTTTTTTTTTTTTTACAGAGCTAAATATTGCATACAACATATAATCATCCTCCTGATCATCATTATCTTCCAAATCCGCGTATATAAAAGAAATGGGCTTCCATATTATTCTTGGTAATTTATATAAACTTTTTTTCTTTCATATTCAACTGAACTCAGACCATCACCGAGATTAGTAAGATATTTGGAGCATAGCGAGTTATTCCAAGGTTGTCCATAATGCAGTGTTCTCCTATCCTGGTTACCCTACCAAGACTAGAGCGCATAGTCTGCCCCACAATTTTACCAACGGCTGAGAAGAGAAGTGTCAGAATTCAGTGCCCAAGTTTTTCAACAACTTAGTTCGTTTCAGAATCTTAGCCAATGAAAAGTCTTAGATGAGAAGTCTTAGGGACCCACTGAAAACTTTCATATTTTCATGTCTGCAAAGACCCACGCCAATTTAGTGTTCAATTGGTTATTTTAAATATGCAATAGACCGACTACGAAGAAAAAGGTGTGTGTTCCTTATATATGTATAGGGGCTAGCTAAGGGTCTGTCTTGGAAGCTAAGGCAGTAGCAACTTGTAAAAGATTTTTAAATTAATTTCTAGTATTCAGCCAAAACAGAGACGAACGCAGAATCAATTATATATATATATATATATATATATATATATATATATATATATATATATATAATGCATATTCACTAACGCACACATATTTGGTTGGTGCAAAAATAATGACGTAATAATGTCGTTTTTTGAAGTTAAAAAATACGTCAAAAAACGACATTATTACGTCATTATCTTTGCACCAACCTAATACATATATATATATATATATATATATATATATATATATATATATATATATATATATATATATATATATATACTAGTTTGACTTTGCCCAACTGTGCATATTTATTCAAAAGAAATGAAAAAAAGAAAAGAAGAAAGATAGTGAACGAAATAAGAATGGAAGAATGTAATGAATAAATAGAAAAATAGTGAAGAAAAAGAGAAAGAAAGAAAGAAAGAAAGAAAGAAAGAAAGAAAGGTGAACGAAAAGAATGTGATGAATAAAAATAAAGAAGAAAGAAAGAAAAATCAAGAGAAGAATGAGATGAATATTAAGAAAGAAAGAATGAAAGAAATAAAGAAGAAAAAGATAGTGAACGAAAATACAAAAAAAGAAAGACAGTCAAAGAAAAGAGAAAGGAAAAATATGATGAATAAAAAGAAAGAAAGAAGTGAATAATAAGACGAATATTAAGAAAGAAAGAAAGAAAGAAAGTCAACGAAAAGAGTAAGGAAGACTGTGATGAATGGTAAAAGAAAGAAAAAAGAAAGATAAAAAAGGAAAGAAAGTTAACGAAAAAGAAAAGGGAAGTATGTGATGAATACAAAAGAAAGAAAGGAAAAGAGAAAAGAAAAATGAGATGAATATTAAGAAAGAAAAAAGAAAGAAAGAAAAAGAAAGAAAGGAAAAGAGAAAAGAAAAATGAGGTGAATATTAAGAAAGAAAAAAGAAAGAAAGAAAAAAGAAAGAAAGGAAAAGAGAAAAGAAAAATGAGGTGAATATTAAGAAAGAAAAAAGAAAGAAAGAAAAAGAAAGAAAGGAAAAGAGAAAAGAAAAATGAGGTGAATATTAAGAAAGAAAAAAGAAAGAAAGAAAGAAAAAGCAAGCCAGAAGGAAAGAACGAAGATGAAGAGAAACAAAGAAAGATATAATATTGAACATCTAGATGTTTCTGTTTAGCTATGTGTGTAGATGTTTATACATATGCGTGTGTGTGTGTGTGCGTGTCTATATTGCAGGTGTGTACTCTGTATTCCTCCATCTTTCGCCTTTTGTACTCGTGTCCGAATGTTTTTTCTCTATTCAAATAGTCAATTTCCTTCGGCTGACTAAAAATCGATTGATTAATCAGACAATCGATCATTTAATCAACCGATCACTTGACCAAAATGTCCTCCCCCCAGTACACCCAGATCCACCTTTCGTCACCCATAAAAAGAAAATCCTCTGCTGACAAACTATCATTTCCATCAACTGATTTCAATCTCCTTCTTGACCGCTTATTTCTTCGGCCCTGATCGAAAATCTTTTTGCTATCGTTGGCCATTGTTGATTATTTTATACATTCCTTCGACCACTGTTGTTTCGGTGTCCACCAATGGTGGTCTATCAATTATACGATGACAAAGACAACATATTCTGAACGGACCTGTATCAGATATTCCGGAAATAATTAAAAATGCTCCAAAGACATCGATTGGATGCTTTCTTTCGAATCCGGAACAGATGAGTCAACAAATATTTTGTTCTTTTTGCTGGTTTTCTTGAGTTTTTGCTGGCGACTTTTGGTTTTGCTTCGTTGATTGATTAAGATATGGGGGAGGGGTGCCTTGTTGCTGCTATTATTGTTTCTTCTTCTTCTTCATCTTCTTCTGGTAATTCACTTGTTTTTCCTTTTTTTTTCCTATTTTTCTTTTCCTCCTTTTTTTTTCTCCCTTTCTCTCCTTTCTGTCCTTATCTACTTCCTCCTCCTCCTCTTTTTCTTTCTCCTTTTCTTTTTCTTTTTTTCTCTTCTTTACATCCTTTTTCTCTTCTTACTTTTCTTCTTCCTTTTCTAATTCTTCGTCTTCTGCTTTTTCTTCTTCTTCTTCATTCGTTTTTCTTCTCACTCATTTTCTCATTATTTCTTTCTTTATACTCCTTCCTCCTCCTCACTCTCCCCTCCCCCTCCTTCTTTTAGTTTTCATTCTTTTCCTTTTTTTTTTCTTGTTTCATTCTCTTCATCTCTTTCTCTTATTCATTCTTTCGTCTCTTCTTCCTCCTCTTCCCCCTCTCCTTCTTCTTCCATCTTCTTCTCCAACACTTCCTCCTTCTTTTTCTTCTTTTTTTCTTCTTCCAGATCTTGGATCTTTTTTCTTTCTACTTTTAATCTGCGACTTCGTTTTCTCTTTATACGATCATCTTTCGGTTTTATTCCAGTTCAACCAAATCGATTGACAGGTAAAATTTCTGAAAATATTTTATCGATTTGTATCCAATATCATTTATTGGAATCTAAACAATTCACATTTTCCAATCATATTTTTATAACAAAAACTCCCAGTTCATATTTAAACCCGGTTAAGAAGTAGAAATTTTCAAAAAACTTCCTCAGCCAATTATTCATAAACGAAAGTGTCTTCTTAACCAGAAACAAACAAAAAAAAAAGAACAATATAAATTAATTTTTCAGGGTGGGCGCGTATATCTGTGTCATGAAGAATAAAGATAAAACTTTGTTTGTTTTTTTTTCACTAAAAACAAAAAAAAATATTCTTAGAAAAAAGCCTATGCGATAAATAGATTTACTGCCTGTGAAAATGTAAAATGCATTCCAAACTTCTTCAACTGCAGAGCTGCAAGGAAAGATACATAAACAAAACCTGTGTAAAATTGAGAGAACGTTTAACGGTGTGCAACTGCAGGACAATCGTTCTCATCCAGCCCCACACATAAAAAAAGCAAAAAAAAAAAAAATTGCGAGAAGATGAAGAAATAATTTTTTCCCTCCTCAGGGAAGATTTTTTTTCTCCTTGATAAATTGGTTATGCAACGTGGAAGAAAGAAAGAAAGAAAGAAAGAAAGAAAGAAAGAAAGAAAGAAAGAAAGAAAGAAATAATGTGATAGAAAGAAAGAAAGAAAGAAAGAAAGAAAGAAAGAAAGAAAGAAATAATGTGATAGAAAGAAAGAAAGAAAGAAAGAAAGAAAGAAAGAATGTGATAGAAAGAATGAATGAAAGAAAGAAAGAATGTGATGAATAGAAAGGAAGAAGGATAAAAAAAGAATGTGATGAATACAAAGAAAGAAAGAAAGAATAAAACAATAATAGTGAACGAAAAGAGAAGAGAAGAATGTGATGAATACAAAGAAAGAAAGAAAGAAAGAAAGAAAGAAAGAATAAAACAATAATAGTGAACGAAAAGAGAAGAGAAGAATGTGACGAAAAGAAAGAAGATGGAGCAAAAGAAAGAGAAAGAACGAAAAAAAATGCAAAGACGATGAAAAAAAAACGCAGAAAAAGAAAGAGAAAAGAAAAAGAAAGAAAAAGAAAAAATAAGACAAGAATATCGACGCTGGTAGGAAAAGATCAAAACGCCCGGATACACAAGCGTTCGATTCTTGTGATCACAGACAAAGGACGTTTATATGGAAAGAGCGTGTTTACCGCCAGCGGGAAAAAGAGATATTTTCGTAAATCTCTCTCGAGTCCGAGAACGAATGAGATTTGAAAATATTACGTCTTTAACAACTTAACTTTCTTGGTGCTTATTTTTATATAGACACCACAAGCACATGAGGTTATTTACTAACTTTTAAATAGTCTGACACAAGGCCACATATTCGGAGCGCCCAATAAACTACTGTATAAAACTACTTTCAGATACACAGAGGGCTATGAATATGAACCTGTGGAAGCTATGAATACATATATGTTATATATATATATATATATATATATATATATATATATATATATTAAGAGAGGTTTCGTTAAATGATTTAGACATGTTCTGTCTACTTATTCTCGATAGGATCCTTTCATATTCACGAATTAGTTTTTTGTGCGATTATTGAAAGACGAGTGGATAACGCCGTGTTGGTTCATATTGTATTTATTCACCGAGTACTTTCGACATAGCAAAATGTCATCATCAGAGTATTGTTAATTATAGGGTAAGTATTGTAGTGTTCATGTTTGTGAAAGGCAGAAATTGTTGTGATCTTCTGAAAATTAACTTTCTTATATATATTCACTGGTTCCCAGAATTTATGAATTCAAGCGCCCTACGAGGCTGGCATCCCGCTCTCACCCTTTCACTGTCGAAACTACTAAATGTAGCAGTCTCTTCTACTCCAATAACTTTATGTCTCGCATCTCTCGCCTGTGGAACTCCCTTCCTTATTCCAGTTTCCCTGAGAGCTATAATCTCCAACTATTCAAATGTAATGTCAATCGACATCTCCAGTTGCCTTGATTTATCTATCCTTCTCATCCTTTCCTCTATCATTCCTATCTGATCTTGCTCCAAATCTTCTGTAACCCCTTGCGTCCTAGTGGCTTCCCGCCTTGCTTGGGGTGAAACGCTTAAAAAAAAATATGGAGTCAAGAACGCTGTGTCATGGTGTGGCTAACAGGCACCGTTTATTTTACATAAGTAGTCGAAAAACACTACAATACTTACCCTATAATTAGCAATACCCTGATCATGACGTTATACTATGTCGAAAGTACTCGGAGAATAAATACAATATGAACCAACACCAAGCGGCGACAATCTGTTTCGTGTTTCAGCGCAATCTTCACGCCATGTGTGTTGCGTTTTTGGTTTGACATGGCGTGAAGATTGATTTGACGCATTAAACAGTTTGTTGCCATTCGGTGTTAACCTCAGTGTCCACTTTTATATTTACATAAGCTCTTTCTCTAATACTGAGTACATAAAACTATACTTTTATAATATATATACATATATATATATATTATGATACCGAGGACAAATTAAAAATTTTAAATGGATACAACACAGTACAAACAAATAAAAAGTTAAATCGACAAATTCATTATATATATATATATATATATATATATATATATATATATATAAGCAAAACTGAATAACCAACTTTCTAAATGGCTTATTAATACGAAAGAGCTCAAAAGATATGAGACAATTTATGTTCAAATTCTCCATAGATAGATGGATAGATAGGAATAGACATAGATAGATAGATAGATAGATAGATAGATAGATAGATAGATAGATAGTCAATTATTTCATAAATCCTCAAGCAACTTATCTCTTGGCCGACTCCAGAGTTTCGCGTAATATCGCTCAGACATTAAAATGTCATATAATTCTGTTGGCTTTAAAATACCTTAAATTTTATTAATCTTTACGCATTTCAAGTGGTGTTATAGATTTATATTATGAGAGATAGTCAATTATTTAATAAATTTTCAAGCGACTTATCTTTTGACTGACTCCAGAGTTTAGCGTAATAACGATCATCAGTCAGAAGGTCCAATAAATCTGCTGACATTAAAATACATTAAATTCTAGTCATTTTTAGGATTTTGATAATTGTTATTGATTTATATTATCATTATTATTATCGTTATTATTATTGTAGATAGATAGATAGATAGATAGATAGATAGATAGATAGATATAAACAGCCTGAGATAAATAGATATAAACAGCCTTAGATAGATAGATAGATAGATAGATATAAAAAGCCTGAGATAGATAGATAGATAGATAGATAGATAGATATAAACAGCCTGACATAGATAGACAGATAGATAGATAGATAGATAGATAGATAGATAGATAGATAGATAGATAGATAGATAGATATAAACAGCCTGACATAGATAGATAGATAGATAGATAGATAGATAGAGTTATTAATTACCAGAACTTTACGAAATCTTTTTCGCCTCTGCCCTCGACCTCCCGGCCTCATTTATGCTTTGTGATTTATCGTTCTTCTCGGGGGGGGGGTATTTGTGCGTGTGTGAGAGAGAGAAAGAGAGAGAGAGAGATATCAACAGTTCATACCGAAATCAGAGAACAAATGATTGGGGATAATCATTAGGGAAAAAAATGCGACGAAAACGTCATCCTTGCGGCAAAAATCGATTGTGTTTTCGTTGAAACTATTTCATTCCTTTTAATTTTCCCTTTCCTCTTCCAGCAGTGAATGTATCAAGTGTGTGTGGCGGGGGCACGATTGTGTGTTTCGCAGGAGTGCTTCAGAAAAAAAGCTACTATCCGTCAGCTATCCACTGCTTTTGTATTCATGAAGCCGTTCGAAGATCGACTTTCGAATAATCTAAAATGGCCGACAAGGAACTTCCGGAAAGATATTTCCTGTTGCATGCGAGCATGCGCCCATTATCTAGCCTGCTGCAAGAGATTGTGTAAGTGTCGGCCCACGTGGGATACTGCGTAATTTGTCATTGTGTTCCTATATATATATATATATATATATATATATATATATATATATATATATATATATATATATATATATATTCACATGGTCTATCTCTGATATTGAGCACTTTATCCCATAAATATAGCACACCCTAAGACTATATTTCTTCATATATATATATATATATATATATATATATATATATATATATATATATATAACATGGCAAGATTATTGCCACAGAGAATTTACGAGATTAACAATTGTATCGGCAAATTTTAAAGCGTTTAAGCGTTTATAAAATAATAAAACAGATTTTCTGCAATTAATGGAATCATTCTTATCAGAAGCCCCGATGAGGGATAATTAAGAAATTGTTAAGTAATGAACTTCATTATAATTGAGTCATATATATATATATATATATATATATATATATATATATATATATATATATATATTTGTGTGTGTATTTAGGCAGCAATGCAGATTTCATTGAATATGACAGAAAAGATGCTTTTATTTAGTTTTTTATGCAATTTCTTATGCGATCTAATATTTTTTTCTTTTCAAATTAAATTACAAACAAGACGAAGCTAGAATTAAGAATATTATAAAAAAATGCATAACACCAGTTGACAATACCAAAAAAATATATATTAATTATTTATTACAAAAAATTTAAAACCGTTTACCTTATCGTTAAAAATAATAATTCACCTCTTAGATCAAAATTAATAGGTGAAATCTTATTTACGAATTTAAATGCCCATTAAGGAATTGTATTCCTGATCAATCAAAATTCGTAAATAATTATATAGGCCACACTACAACATGTTTGACACGCAGACTCACTCTACACCTTTCTGGCCATAGTTCAATTAGATCTCATTTAAATATTCATGGAGACCTACCGGACACTATTCGTAACATACTTGTTGACAACACTAATATAATAGCATCATCTACATGCAAAAAAGGCTAAAAATAATGGAAGCCTTATTAATACAAACAAGAAAACCAACACTAATATTAACTTTGAACAAGGACATAAAATCTTGACTGTGTTTTGAAAAATGAAAACATTATATAAATACACACATGCAACAAACTAATTCTTATTTAACAGTTAAAATATTTAATCCTTGAAAATGGCTAAATGTATAGCCGAAAGCGTTCGGAAAAAAGAACATTCGGACATTTTTTATATAATTTATCATCTGAAAAGAAAAAATTATAAAAAAATGTATAAGAAACTAAATAAAAGCACCTTGTCTGTCATATTCAATGAAATGTGCATTATATATATATATATATATATATATATATATATATATATATATATATATATACTATTTACATTGTTCGGAGTGTTGTCCACATCTTTGTTGCCATATTCACAACGTTTCGGCATTTCAAACTAAGCCCTTTATTCCGACCCTGGGGAAGATTATTCTAGTTCCAGGTCCTCAAATATACATAGCCTAGTGGATAAAAATGTTGGTTGGATCCAATGACTTGACCCAAAGGGTTGTGAGTTCAATACCTTGCTACTGCAGTGGTGATCAAAAACTTATAGAGTTGAGTTAAAGGGAGATAACTGAGACATCCCGAAGAGACATGACACGTGGAACTAGAACAATCTGCCCCGGTGGATGAAATAAAGGGTCCAGTCTGAAATTTCAATCATCACCTGAAGAAGCCCGGAGCGTGAATATGGCAACAAAATGATGAAACGATCCGAACAATATAAATCTTATAAATAGAGACAGATCTATATATATATATATATATATATATATGTGTGTGTGGGTGTGTGTGTATGTGTGTGTAAGAGAGAGAGAGAGAGAGAGAGTGTGTGTGTGTTGAATAATATAGACATAGTATGTCTATTTGTTTTTATAATAATCCTTTCGATTGACGAATCACTTTGTTGATGTTAAGATGAAAGTCATCAAGGAATACTTGTTGACAATATATAATATTGGAAGTGAAGTCTGAAGATCCAGAGAAAACTAAAATTCTCTGGTGAAATAAGTTATAACAAATGGAGCCTTAAAGTGCTCTGTTTTTCTTTAAATTAAATTATTCGCTCTGACTTAATATTGAGCTCTCAGGATTTTATCCACCTTTGGATTATCCATACAGATTACCAAAATTTTCGTTACTTAAATATATATATATATATATATATATATATATATATATACTACACCACAAAAATAATAACTTCAAATACTCGAGGCCATCCCTATCAAAAGCAACCAACCAACATTCAGCAAAATTTATTACGTGTGAAGCAGCAATGTGTTGAAGTGCATTTAACACGCATTTAATGCCATTTTGCGTTTCTACCAATTTTTGGTCAGCTCCCTTATATTGGGACGCTTGCTTCGCAAAAAAAAATCCAAAACTACAACAGATAAATTTGAAATAATAAAACAATTATAACAGTGCGCGTTCACACGTGGCTTTTTTTTTTTTAAATCACGATCAAAAAGATCACAGAATAAGTTTGTCTTTGTAATTCACCCCTGAGGATGAAGCTGGAGGAGATCGAAAGCACTAGGGTAGGAAAAAACTACGGTGACGTCCCTGATGAATTTTATCTTAATATCAAGAAACTGATTAGAGAACTAGATCATTATAAAAATAGACATAACATGTCTATGTATTATTCACTAATACGTTATATTTAGTGAATTCACTTGCTTAAGAAGTCACCCCTGTTTTTGTTTTTTGTTTTTGTTTTTTGTTTTTTCAAATAATCTAAGGTTACGTCCACCAGTGTGTGTATTCGAGAGTCTTAATAAAAAGAAAGTGCCTTCTGCGAATGGTCCGAATCTGCGTCCCAGTTTTAGGGGAGGGCACCGTCTAACCTGACGTGCATTAAACTGTTCCGTCAGGATGGAAACCTTTCACAGCCCGGCAAGGTTCCGTTAGGATTTTAACAAATGCGCATCTCTTGAAGCCCCTATCTACTAAGTTTATTTAGTATCCAAAACGTAATGTAATATGAACGAGCGAGCGAGCGTGTGTGTTTTTTAGGCAAGGTCTCTGAAACGGAATAAATTAATTCTGTGCGTTTAAAATGGGAATCCGATACATATATGGAATTAATAACAAAATTGTTATCTGTAGATAGATAGATAGATAGATAGATAGATAGATAGATAGGTAGATAGGTAGATAGATAGAAAATCTAGATAGATAGATAGATAGATAGATAGATAGATAGATAGATAGATAGATAGATAGAAAATCAACATAGATAGATAGAAAATCAACATAGATAGATAGATAGATAGAAAATCTAGATAGATAGATAGATAGATAGAAAATCAACATAGATAGATAGAAAATCTAGATAGATAGAAAATCTAGATAGATAGATAGAAAATCAACATAGATAGAAAATCAACATAGATAGATAGATAGATAGAAAATCAACATAGAAAATCTAGATAGATAGATAGAAAATCAACATAGATAGATAGATAGAAAATCAACATAGATAGATAGAAAATCAACATAGATAGATAGATAGAAAATCAACATAGAAAATCAACATAGATAGATAGATAGAAAATCAACATAGATAGAAAATCTAGATAGATAGAAAATCTAGATAGATAGATAGATAGAAAATCAACATAGATAGAAAATCAACATAGATAGATAGATAGAAAATCAACATAGATAGATAGATAGAAAATCAACATAGATAGAAAATCTAGATAGATAGATAGAAAATCAACATAGATAGATAGATAGAAAATCAACATAGATAGAAAATCAACATAGATAGATAGATAGAAAATCAACATAGAAAATCAACATAGATAGATAGATAGAAAATCAACATAGATAGAAAATCTAGATAGATAGATAGAAAATCAACATAGATAGATAGATAGAAAATCAACATAGATAGAAAATCAACATAGATAGATAGATAGAAAATCAACATAGATAGATAGAAAATCAACATAGATAGATAGATAGAAAATCAACATAGATAGATAGATAGATAGATAGATAGATAGATAGATAGATAGATAGATAGAAAATCTAGAAAGATAGAATCTTATACAGAAACTATATATCATGCAAACGAATATTAGAAAAAAAAATCAATCACGATAAAAACAAAACCAAATGCTGTCGTCAATGTTGTGCGTCTGGACACGTCGCACGGCAAAAATTTTAAATCTAAAGTTAAACGTCCCGACATCTTCAGGGTTTCCTCTCGATGTATAACTTTTACCGACGTTTGTTACGTTTCATTCCCACCTCCTATACATATATATATATATATATATATATATATATATATATATATATATATATATATATATATATATATATATATATGTATATATATATATATATATATATATATATATATATATATATGTATGTATATATATATATATAAATATATATATATGATTACATCTACAAAAGGGATCCAACAGAATCTTTCCAAGGACGAAACGCATCTGACAGGATCTTTTTTTTCAATTTTCTCATTGAGTGCCATACCACAGGCACACAAAAAGTAATTAAATATTACATTTTATGCTAAATGAATAACTCTGACTATGCTTGCCTCACACATGGAATATATATATATATATATATATATATATATATATATATATATATATATATATATATATTTACAAAATTTCTGTTTTCACCACTACTGTCCTTAATATTTCCGCTAAAAACACGCATGCGCATTCAAATCAAATGCATTCCTGTATCTTTATTGTTTATTTTGTTGTTTTGGGGATTTTTTTTTTTTTTTTTTGTAGATTTTTTTTTTGCCTTTTGTTTTGTTTTTTTCGGTGTACGTGAAATTATTTTTCCCAGACTTTTCTTGCTTTGTATTGTTCTAAAATTCTTTCTTTTCTTTTAATATCTCTCTTTCTCTCTCCCTCCCTCTCTCCTGATTTTACGTTCTTTCTTTTTCTTTTGTCCTTTTCTTTCCGTCCTTCTATTTTAACCCCTTGTGTCTTTTTTCTTTTCTTTTTCGTTCTCCTTTGTTTGCTTACCAGTTTCTCTTTCTTTTTCTTTCTTCCTTTATTATTAATCGCTTGCTTTTCTTTTCTTTTTTTTTTTTTTGTTGTTTTTTTCATTCATTCTTTCTTTCCGCCCTTTTTTCTTTCTGTCTTTGATTCTTTCTTTTCTATCTTTCATTCATTCTTACGTTCTTTCTTACTGCTTTTCATTCATTCTTTTTTTTACCATCTTTCTTTCATTCTTTCTTTCTTCTATTCACTCTTTTTTTCTTTCGTTCTTTCTTTCTCTCTTTCATTCACGAAGTCTTTCTCTTTTTTTTCCGTTTTTCATTCTTTCTTTCCTACACATTCCTTTTTTACTTTTTCTTTCTTTTTTCTCCTTTTTCCATCATTTGCTGCAAATTCTTTTTCTTTCTCCCAATTTTTCCTACTCCATCGCTCTCTCTCTCTTTCCCTCTCTCTTTCTCTCTCTATCTTTCTCTTTCTCTCTGCCTATTCTCTCTTCTTTTTTGTTTTTCCCTCTATACTATCTCTCCCTTTTCTCCACTTCTCAAATCCCCTCTCTCTCTCCCTCTCTCTCTCTCTCTCTCTGTCTTTCTTTCTTTTTTATACTCATTAATCTCCATTCTTCAATTAGATTTTCAGCATCCCCATCCCCCAGCACCTCTCAAATCGATTTTCAATACTTTTTAGGTAAGGTAACCCCCATAAAAAAAAAACTAAATATAAATCTTTCATATACATATATATATATATATATATATATATATATAAACAAATCTTAACATTTTAACATGAACATATAATTAATTAGTATTAATGTTTTGTATTTTTTACCCTATTATTATTATTATTATTATTATTATTATTATTATTATTATTATTATTATTATTATTATGTCTCCTTGCTTGCTTTTATATCCTGATCCAGATTAAATATCCAAAATTTTCTATTCTTGCTAACGAGGTTCTCCGGCCCGGTAGTGTGTTGTTTCGTTTAGTAACAAACTGATAACCACAAATATACTATTTTTATCGTTTTCTTTTTTAATCAACCAATGGTGACTATTGACTAATTATTACTCTTTCTCTCTTTCTGTCTTCCTTTCTACAATTGGCGGTTGTTGTTAGTCTCTCTTTGTTAAGAGACCATTTCATAAATGTAACGTCTTAGCCTCATTGATATCATAACCAATAGTACAAAACATTAATCGATATATTATTCATATAAATCGATGCTTCTATATTTGCATACGTTTAGATTAAATATCTGTAGAAAGTGAAAAACCGGTCCACAGTGATGATGGAAGATCCCCACCGCTTATTTGAAGTGGGGATATACAGGGCGTATTTATTTATTCGTATAAAATTGAGTAAGTGAATGCCTCAGGTCCTCGTCTGGGCATACACTCTTCACTTGGCTCAAGCCCTACCGACCGAAAACCGTTTAGCTGAAATATAATATGCGGAAAAGTGTTTTCTTTTTAATATACGAGAGAAAAAAATAGATAGATAGATAGATAGATAGATAGTGTTGAAGTAGCTATTAGGCCTAACCCCTACTTTTAAAGAATTGCGCTGGGTTTGAGAGGGATCTGATCTCCAATGAGAATGTTTTCATCATTTGTCAGCGCTGACGGTGGTTTGGCGAAATCGTTGTCGAAAAATGTAAACCCGACTATTTTTTTTAAAAATCTATTTCCAAATAAGTGGCGGGTTTTTATTATTGTTTTAATTGTTCCTTTGTTATTTTGGTGGGTATAATACTCAAATGTATCAAAAACTGTTTACATATATATATATATATATATATATACACTCAAGTAGAGGTTCATAAATATCCGTTGACCTGACCCACATATTATATATATTATCAATTTTTTGTGTAAATTTTCAATTTCAAAAGTTGTTATAAAAACTGAATAATATTTTAATGAAAATATATATATATCAATATATACATATGTGTGTAAAAATTATCGTGTACCCAATTCTTTGCGTCTCCAAGACGAATATAAAGCGAAGAATTCTACAAGTTCTCTGTATGTTCTCACGGTGTGATTTAAAATAATATGGTCGTCTCTGAAAACCCTTTCGGGATGTTTGAAGAGACACCGACTTGAACTCGTCTATTGGCAATGACCATGATTAATCTGCCTTCGTTAATCCAGTCCCTTGCCGGGAATTTATCCAGTTTAAATTTTAAAGGAGAATAAATCAATAAATTCCCGATAAAACGATAAATCAAAATAATCTCTTAATTTAAAATAAAATGAAACGCAAAAATCAATAACTAAAGAAACAAAATGTTTGACTCGAAACCGCCGTTAAGGATAGGAGCGCACCCTACCGCCGGTAATTAGAATTAAATATTTTACCTCTGGCGGCTCTGAGTGAAAAAGAATAAGAAATTTAATACATAAAAAAGAAATTACAAGTTATCTTCTCCTCATGTATTTTACCTCGTGTGGGGACAGACAACAAAGTCGACCTAAAATGAAGTTAAAATTAGAGAAAATAAAGAGAACATTTAAAGTATATTATAGCTTTTGTTTAGATGAAACGTTCGTGAAAATAATTGAATGCTTGATAGATTTAGATAGAAAATTGTTTAAACCCGCCAAGGCCGGAGAACCTATTATTATTATTATTATTATTATTATTATTATTATTATTATTATTGAACCAATTTTTTCGACATTTATTTTGCCATGAAATTTTATTACTATCTTAAACAATTTTTACAGATATCTTTTTTTTTATCTTTCTGTTTTGCCATTTTTTCAGTGTCTGTTAAAATACTAATTAGTATTTAGGTAGCAAGATGAATTAAAAAAAAAGAATGCAATTACACATATTCTAATCTGTATTATTTATATATATGTATACGCATACACATATACTTATATACATATTAATGAATTAATAAACAAATAAAAGAAATATATATATATATATACACACACACATATTTATTTATTGTTAGTGAATGGATTACCATATGGGTCTTAAATACTGTCGTGTCGAAAACAAAATCTGTTCATTATCATATTTTACAAAGTTCTTGTTAATAGAGCAAATAAAAAATACAATATACCTACCTAGTTAATACATATATATAAGTGTGTATAATTATATATACATTTAACTTCATACATATATATATATATATATATATATATATATATATATATATATATATATGTACGCACTTACAAACAAACACATGTTTATACATATACATTCGCGCAAGCTTTATAGAAAATTAATTTTCTTCAATTTATATATAACAGTTTCTATACTACTCAATTTATATAATATCATTTAAAACAAATCCGAAATATATATATATATATATATATATGTATGTATGTATGTGTATATATATATATATATATATATATATATATATATATATATATGGGATAACGATATATAATTTTTTATGTATCAAGAACTGTTTAGAAGGAAAGATGTATACAAAGAGGACAAATTTTTCGTGTAAAACGTAGTCTGATGAAGTTCTAACGCGTCAAACAAAAACTTTTTCCACTTTGTCATATATACACTCCAGTTTAACAGTTTGAGGACACCCCTGGTAAGTTCTTAAATTGGTCCAAAAAGTAGTTTGTCTTTTTGTTTCTTTACTTTAAATAAGAGAAAATTATTATACATCATGAAAAAAAAAAGTGAAACATGTTTTCTTTTTTTATATATTAGAAATTTTATTATGACGAAAAGAAAAAAAGCATTTTATGATTAAATTTTGCTCTCGTCAAAACCTCCTCCTTCAGCTTTGATTACTGCAACACAGATTTTTGGCATTCGTTGTAAAAGTTTCTGAAAGTAAAAGATTGATAATTGATTCCATTCCTTTTCCATTCAAAGACTCTAAGAGTTCGTTATCATTTTTTTTTTTTTTTTTTTTTTTTTTTTCAATCTTCTGTCAAGTTGAACCTTTGCTAAATCTGGGGGTTGATTCAAACTTTTGAACTCTAGTATACATATATATATATATAGGTATATTTTATTATTTGCACAGGTGTGCGTGTGCGTGTATGTGTGTGTGGGTGTTTGCGGGGGGTGTATGTGTCTATGTATGTGTGACATAAAATTTGAACGCATATCTATTGGTTCAAATCTTTGCGTGTTCATTATAAAATCTTAAATACTTTCTTATTCTTGTCGGTGTTATAATAACGTTACTTAGTTAACTTTAAAAATTATTTGTTTGAGATGTTTTTTGTTTTTGTTGTTTTTTTTTTGTTTTTTTTGTTTTTTAATTTTTAAGAGTTTGTAAACGAATGGTTACTCCATTACAATTCCGTAACAAGCACTCCCCGACGATGTGTACCTGTGGCCAGTAGACGATAACGAATATACTGTTTAAACATAAAAACCGAGCATCTATTCAAACAAGGGTACCCACCAAGAATAACGTTTAAGGCTATATATGTATATATATATATATAAATATATGCGTGTGAGTGTGTGTGTGTATGCGAACGCTCGTGTGTGTCTGTGTGTGCGTATGTATAATGTCTGTGTCTGTGTGTGCGTATGTATAATGTGTGTGATTGCGTGTGTGTTTCATAAACGCTGATATACTTATGAAGTGGAAGAAGAGTGCTTAATATCGAAGATAAAGTATATATATATATATATATATATATATATATATATATATATGTAAGCAAATATAAATGGATATAAATCCGACAGAATGGATTTATATCCATTTATATTTGCTTACATACTGTCTACTTTTTCTCCATATATATATAAATATATATATATATATATAAAGTGTTGTTAATATTGTTTATTATAAACAGAGTATTTACATAAATATTTGTGTCTATATGGATAACAATAAAACATCTTAAAATAATTGTCGGAATTGGTCTATTTCATTGTGTGTGACGTTATATATATATATATATATATATATATATATATAATTATTTATTTAAAAAATTATATCTGCTCTACTCTGTATTGAGCACTCTTTTAAGAATAGCAATTGTTGGTTATTGGAATTCATTCCGTATAGACCAATTATATACTTGTATATATATATATATATATATATATATATATATATATATATATATATATATATATATATATATATGGGAATCAGCATTGCATGGTAGGTGCCAGTTTCGCGGCGAAACTATGATCTGAAGATTGCAGTAATGCGTGAACATGACAGTCGGGCAGTAACCTTGCAATGTTGCTTCCTATTCCGACGATCTCTCTCTCTCTCTCTCTCTCTCTCTCTCTATATATATATATATATATATATATATATATATATATATATATATATGCGCGCACACACACTCATACAATAGGCCCATCAATGAAATTTGAGGAATAAAAATAAAAAAGACAAGAAAATGATAAAAATATTGGAATAAGATTGATGATCTATATATATATATCTATATATATATATATATATATATATATATATATATATATTAGTAGGCCCTTTGAGTTTGATTGTAAAGTCGAAATTTTAGAACACGCCTGTGTCCTTTTTCAATGAGACAAGAAATAAAGAATAAATATATATATATATATATATATATATATATATATATATATATATATATATATACTATCGCTCTATCTCCGATAGTGAGCAAACTTCACCTATAAGTATAGCAATGCAAATTCTAAACTATATATATATATATATATATATATATATATATATATATATATATATATATATATGTGTGTGTGTGTGTGTGTGTGTGCTAAAGAACTGTGGATTCTAAATCTATTCTTTCTATTCAGTTATATACATATCTGTGTGTGTGTGTGTGTGTGTGTGAGAAAGAGAGAGAGAGAAAGAGAGAGAGTGAGAAAGAGAGGAAATAAAGTCTGGATGATGATCTGACGGAATGGTAAACAGATAACAGGAGTTTTTTTTTTGTGTGTGTGTTTTTGCCGTTGAAGCGGTGTCATTAGAAAGAATAATTTTATTTCACAAGAATTTTTGTCTCCATTATCGACGCAACACGATCTTAAGCTGCTAAAAGCTTGTTTACTTTTTTGTTTTTTTTGCTCAATGTGATTGTCGTTTTGTCTCGCTAATGTAGATTCTGTTCATGTGAAAAATATTCTTTTCTTCTCATGATGCCGGAACATCGGCAAACCATGTCAAATATTTGTTTTCCACTTTAAAAAAAAAATTACATCATTACATCCCACCTGCAAGGCAGTAAAGCCACTAAGACACAAGGGGTTACTGAGTGTGAAAGAATAAGAAGAAAGAGAAATATTATAAATGAGCGAGAACAATAGAAGAAGAGTAATCAAGAAGACAGTAGACAATGATTTAGAATTTTGAAGATTAATGTCGGCTGGAAAGCATAAAGCCGAAAGGTAATTCCACAGTCGAGAAGTGCGAGAAAAGAAACGGGTTATTTACCGTGTTTTGTGTGTGTATGTGCGTGCGAGTGTGTGTGTGTGTTTGAATGCTGTAAAAAATATCAGGCGCTTGCAAAACGGAATGGCTTCTTCAAATCTACTGACAAGAATTTTTTTTTTTTTTAATTTCTTGGTTGAGTGATTTTTTGACAGATTCGCAAAATTTAAATTTTGAAATAGACGACGGGCAATTAGTCGCATAAAGAGATTAATTAACCTCGTGTGAATATATATATATATATATATATATATATATATATATATATATATATATATATATATATATATATACTCGACTCTCCCGTCGAATTCGACATATGAGGGTCAAGAAGATCAGTTCCTAGGAACCGACAGCCCGACAACAGCCCATATGGTTTGATTATAATGGTGATGGTTTTGTGCAGAATCAACCACACTTTTTGAAGGGCCGAATACAGAGACCTGGTGCACTACGTGCCACAAGGTCCCCAGACGACCCTTCGCAGGTTTTGAATTCAGAGTTGTCATTCTCCTAGACCAGTAGCCATCCAAGGCTATAGAACCCAGTCTATCCTGCTATTTACCCATAGCTGGAGGGAGAAGAAGAGGATTCATACCTTTCCCAAGGGTATTAGGACGTAAGTGATTGTAATGGACTCGACTGGAATTCAAACTCGGCTCTCCGATTCCTCAATCCAAGCCGCTATCCATCACTCCACAGTAGTGGTTTATACCTTGTTTCCAGTTTACGTTTGGGTTTCTGGCTCCTCCTAATGATTGTCCTTTCATATGCTAATATAACCACATACTGTAACCCTCTATCTTGAGTGGCTCTTGTGCCTTGTATTGAGTGGGCGTTAGTAAATATGTGTGTGTGTGTGTAAAAAATTCAGATATAAGTAGAATACATTTGTAAAAGGACAATATGAACGAGGACAAAATGAAAACTTATCTTAGCCGACGCGTTTCATCCTCTAATGGACTTTATCATTTGCCCTGATAAAGTACGTAAGCTTTCCTTATATCTTATATATATATATATATATATATATATATATATATATAAGACGTGTCATGAAATAATTAGAGAAGCTTTGCTTACTTATTTTTAATAGAATCCTCTCATTATTACGGACAAGTTTGTTAGTATCCTTATTAAAGAAAGAAATAAAATTAAAATATTGACTCGTATTCATTTTATTCCTAGTACTTTCGATATTAGCACAGTGTCATCATCAGGGTGTTGACTTTATATATTTTTTATTGTGTGTGTATGTGTATGGGGGAGTGTGCGTTTCTTTTTTAATGCTTAAAAATTTTTATCGAATTTAATCGACTAATTATAATTTCACTGAAATTAAATATATATTAATAATAAAGAAATAATGCAAGATCATGTAATTATCTTTAACTGCAATGGTGTCTGTGTCGACTAAAACACTATGAGAGAGAACTGTTTGACTAGACAGTTATAGATAAGTAAATATCTTGGAACATGCATACAAACACATAGACACACAGGCATATATATATATATATATATATATATATATAAAGAGAAAGAACAGACAGATTAAGAATCCTCAGTTTTTAGTATTTACTTTTTTTTAAATAAATGTGCTCGATACAACGTAAAGCAAAATATTTATATTAAAAAATATTTTACATCGCTACACAAAAATTTCTATGTTTTGGAACATAAGAATTGATCCATCATCGCCTGAAGATGGAACATTTTTTAAGTTCCGAAAGATAAAATTTTTTGTGTAGCGATGTTAAATAACTTACAATAAATATATTATAATATATATGTATGTATGTGTGTGTGTGTGTGTGTGTGTGTGTGTGTGTGTGTGTGTGCATGTGTATGTGTATATATGCGCATATGTATGTGTATGAATATATATATATATATATATATATATATATATATATATATATATATATATATATATATACATTAATATATATATATATAAAGTAAGAGATTTGTTTTGTTTTTATTTTCAATTTTTCAGAAATTTAATAATACTTGTTAGTTTTTAAATTATTTTTCTTGTTTGTTTTTTTTTTAATATGTTTCATTAATGATATATCTGTTAAAATAAACGCACATACACGCACATATATTCATACTTTTATAAATACACAGATGCATGCACACACACACACACGCGCATATATATATATATATATATATATATATATATATATATATATATATATATATATATATATATATATATATATACCCATTCACTTGCATACGTATATATCTATTTAAACTGAAACACAAAGGAGCAGACACACAAACACACACACGTATATATAGATATATATAGGTAATAGATGATAGGCAAAAAACGTAATAATTAGAAAATCTTACTACACGTAGGGAAAAAAAGAAGATGCGACAAAAAAGACATTAAGAAACTTCTGTCAATAAAGTTTCATTAACACCAAAAGAATTTTTTTTTTTCATAATTTAATGGATTTTTTTTTCGTTGAAAGAAAAAAAAGAAAAGTCGAAAACAGAAAAAGAAAATGGCGAGTGTGCTGAAAAATTTCTGTTTTAACAATAACATTCATTAAATCATCACGATGTTTTGTACAAAAATTAAAACCTATTTGTGAATAAATTACGTTAATACCAGAAAAGTGTTTGTCTATATTTCTGAGATGACGTGTTGTAATTTTTTACATTGTTCGGACTGTTGTCTTCATCTTCCTCGCCATATTCACGACGTCTCCACCGTTGT
Source organism: Acanthosepion lycidas (assembly GCA_963932145.1). Taxonomy (NCBI): domain Eukaryota; kingdom Metazoa; phylum Mollusca; class Cephalopoda; order Sepiida; family Sepiidae; genus Acanthosepion; species Acanthosepion lycidas. The sequence continues at coordinate 7,155,017 of OZ010615.1, read as the reverse complement.
ACGCTGCGGCCTTCTTCTGGACCTGTCTATATTTCTGAGATGACGTGTTGTAATTTTTTTACATTATTTACATTGTTCAGACTGCAGTCCTCATCTTTATCATCATAGTGTACGCTCCGGCCTTCGTCAGGTGATTGGAATTTCGAACTGAGCCCTTTGTTTCGTCCACCGGGTAGATTGTTCTAGTTCCACGTGCCATGCCTCTTCCGGATATCTCAGTTATCACTCTTTAACTCAGTTCTCCAAGTTTTTGTTCACCACTGCCGTAGGCATGTATTGAACTCTCAAATCTTTGGGTCAAGTGACTGGATCAAACCAATGTTTTTATCCACTGGGCCATGTGTGCAGTGGTGAACAAAAACATGGAGATCTGAGTTAAAGGAAGATAACTGAGACATCCAGGAGAGGCATAGAACGTGGAACTAGAATAATCTACCCCGGAAATAAAGGGTTCAGATCGAAATTCCAATCACCTGAAGAAGACCGGAGCGTAAAACGGCCGAAACGTCGTGAATGTGGCGATAAAGATGAGGACAACAGTATGAACAATCGAAATAGTGAAAAATGTTGTTTATTTTTCTTATTTTTTGTTATTGTTGCTGTTGATGATGATTTTTTAAAGCCTCTTTCAGATTTTCTTTTAACCATTTTACCCCCAATCGAGGCGATAAAGCCACTAAGACTATGAGTACTACCGAGAAACGAAGGAACAGGGAAAACCTTCCAAAGAGGGAGAGAGAACATTAAACGAGCAGAATTCAAGGAGACAAAAGATGACGTTTGATGTTGAATTTTTGAAGACCGTAGTTGAAAGGAAAGCCAGAAGCTGGAAGAGAGTTCCACAAGCGAAAGATGAAACTATCAGAACAAAACTTACATTTAGCTATTTCAACAGCGAAACGATGAGACCTAACTACCAATCTAGCACTACATTTGAATTCTTAAACACTGAGGTATTAAAGAGGAAAGCTTGTTAAAACAATTACCATGAAAATATATATATATTAGGTTGGTGCAAAAATAATGACGTAATAATGTCGTTTTTTGACGTTAAACAATACGTCAAAAAACGACATTATTACGTCATTATTTTTGCACCGACCTAATAAAAACACAGGGAAAAAGTTTCGGAGGCTAGAGGTGCAAGAGATGACACTATTAGAATAGAACTTACAGTTACATCGAGCAATGCAAGGCAATAAAGCCACTAAGACGCAAGGGTTTGTTTATTGTGAACATATATGAGAAAAAGACTACATTAAGAAGAAAGAACAATAAAAGAAAACGAATTAACAATAGACACCGCATTTAAATTTTTGAAGATCAAAGTTCGAGGAAAGAAACTGTTAGTTACGATTACATCTAGCCATTTCAACTGTAAAATTATGAGACCTAACTGCCAATCTAGTAGCATGCTTAAATTCAGGGGGACAAGAAGCCAAAGGGGAAAGCTCTTCAGAACAATTGCCATGAAAATATTTATAGAAAAGGCAGAGGGAAGCTATATTATGGCTTAAATTCATAAAGTTTAGGTCCCAAAGAGGAAAGCTCATCAGAACAATTAGCATGAAAATATTGATAGAAAAGGCAGAGGGAAGCTATATTATGGATTTAAATTCATAAAGTCTAGGTACCAAAGAAGAAAGCTCATCAGAACAATTACCATGAAAATATTTATGGAAAAGACACAGGTAAGTCACTTCGCGGCAGTGGGAAAATGACTGGAAACAAGATGCCAGGTCAGCACCGATAACATTGCAGACACCTCTTTGGATCTTCCTCAGTATTGCCTTAAAAATAATAGGGACTCAACTAAAAGTTTAATAAACGGAACGGCAAAATGAAATAATTCAAGATATTGTAATTATCTTTAGCTATAATGATGCATGTGCCCACTAAAACATGTCTATCTATCTATCTATCAATATATATATATATATATATATATATATATATATATATATATATATATTAATTTTAATTGTTTTATTACTGTTGTGACGTCGTCCCCTGGTCGCAGCGCCAACCGTGACGTTCTATCCTAGTCTACCGCGGCACCAACTGTGACGTCTCTAAACCGCACCAATTGTGACGTCCTCGCCGCGGCGCCAGCCGTTCGCTCCTCGCTGCTCCGTTCGGGTGTCGCTGCTCCAAATGTGACGTTCTAACCTTTTGGTGATTCGGGTGGGAATCTGGTTAGATTTGATATCAGCCTCGTCGTTCCCAACTCGCTTCCAACGCCTGGTTACCAAGGTAACTGCACTGATCCCCAGTCTGCCTACCCACGTTGTGAATTGATCTAGGCAGAGGAAATCAATCAGTCGTCGGGGCCGCACTGCAAACCGAGTTCAACGGGGGTGATACCACACAAATATGCATAACAGACAATAAAATGAAAACTCAAAAGTTCAAAGTATCAAAGAAAAAGGTAACAAACTTTATGTCTAGTTGTTCGATACATAGGACTGCATCTATCTCCCGACCCGTTCTATGGATTGTGACACGCCGTTTTCCGCCAGGCAAGTTTTAACACTTCAAGCTGTCTGCTCTATAAGAAATTGGTGTTTCAGTGGGTCTTTGGACGAAAGTCAAAAAAAAACTTATTTCGGTGATCTGGATCTAAGTCGCTCTTCAAAATAATTGTTCTTGGTTTGAAGAGAGGTCCGGAATGTGCGTGAATCTTGGTCAGCTATCTGCGAGGCTTGCTTCAACTGAAGACTGACTCTGGGAACTGCTGGAACTCAACTCCACTCTGCTCGTTGTGGCTTCGTTTATATGGGCGCCGACCAAAACCGGGGTGAGTTTGTCGGCGCCGGGGGGTTCCTCGATAATTCTAAATACACATCCACCTCTCTGGTTAGGAATTTCCACCTTTTTCCATTTTTGGGAACCTTTCCTCACTCCCACCTTCTCATCATACTTCAGAGGGGCGTGAACTGCCCTTCCCACATCTTCGTAGCAACCTCTCTTACTCATCCTCCAGATGGGCTGCAACAGCCTCCCTCGTGCGTCACGTGATCACCACTCGACCAATGATGTCTTAGTCGGGCGTGGACGAATCCGCGGCTTTGTTTCAGGAAGAGAAAAAAAAATATCTTGCTTAACTAAAAAAAATTATCTTTTCTCTTTCCCTTTTCTTCCCCTTAATGGTGTTATCATTTCTCTGGCCGCGAACGGGACAATATGACAATGGCGGTCATAACTCTTGTTCTACACGTGGTTTACGTCAGGTATTTTATCGCTAATTATCAGAATGTGTGGTCTTCCTAACACGGTCTCAAAAAGAAACATCTCCAAAGTTCCAGTCAGTCTGTCGCCTCGAAGAAAGAAAAAAAAAACATTTCTAGGTTCCCATTCATTTTCCTTCGGTACATATTTCTGATAACATAATTTTATTATCGCAGGCCAAGGATGTTCCGTCGAAGGAAAATCGGTCAACGGACACTAGTAGGTGGTCCTTAATTTTTCATATCTGTCCAAAGTCCCTTTAGTTGCCTGTTTTTCGTCACTTATCGAAATAACATTTTCATTTGATTTTTTTTTCTTTATTTGGCCAGCCGGTCTGTAGTTGATAATAAGATGTCTTCCCGTACCAATAGTTTGTTTTCATATCCTTAGATAACACAGCCGATGCCAAAAAATATCTGATTCTTTCTTTCTTTCCCTCTCTTTCCACTCAGAATTTCCCTGTCATTGTAATGACACTCTTTCGCCATTTGTTACTTATCAAAATATCCTTTTATCCATTGTCTCTTAGCCGTGTGTGTGTTCTTGCTTATCACTCACGATTCGGTCCTTAGCCACTCCTCTTTCCTCTTTTCTTTCTTTTCTCTTTCTGCCTCGTTACATGGTGCCACAATCCTCCCCTAACCGATTTGTCATTTACTCGTAAATGACACCTAAACCCAAATACACCATTTAACATGCATCATGCATTTGTCCCAGGCAATTCTATACTACTTTCCTACATGCAACGTAATGTTCTCTTTCAAGTTCTTCTGTTCTACATGCAATGTTATGTTCTTTTTCATCTTCTTCTGGTCTACATGCAATGTAATGTTCTTTTTCATCTTCTGTTCTACATGCAAATGTAATGTTCTCTTTCAAGTTCTTCTGTTCTACATGCAATGTAATGTTCTTTTTCAACTTCTTCTGTTCTACATGCAAATGTAATGTTCTCTTTCAAGTTCCTCTATTCTATATGTAATGTAATGTGTGCGTGTGCCTGTGGGTGCAGATGTGGTTACTATGGCTTGTTCTTCTTGGTCAATGTTTTCCTCTCCGCTGTGGGAGGTTTTTCCGCCGCACGTGGCGGTCTCACGCCAGCCTCCTCCGCTGGTCTTTCTGCAATTTCTTCGCCGATTCTGTATGAGTAAGGAACACTGCTCGGCATCTCCCCCTCGAGTTGCCGCATGCGCATTGGATTGTCGTTCGTTAATCTCCTCTTACTCTTAATCTTCCATACTACTATACCCCCGATGGCTATAACTATGAATGTACCCATCACTATTGACCAACTTATCGCGATCTGCTCATCGCCTTCCCAAGCCATACCTTCATTTCCCAACGCACTTAACTTGTCCCTCAATTGATCCATATCGATCTTTTCTATCGGCTTCATTAGTTCTGGCATTTTATTCAAGGTAACATTGGAGAATCCCTTCACTATTGGCTCCCATAATTCTGCACAATTGACTAAGCCTCTGCCAATCATTTCTATGATTGAATCTTTCTCTTCATATCTTTCTTCTTCCTGGTAATAGGGGGGTAAGGACATAGATATCCCAAATGCCGAACATCCCATGGGTAACTTTAACAGGGATAATGGTGGCCTTACTCTTAATGTCCCTGTGGACTCTCCCCCACGTACCCTAGACAAGCTGATAGGTTTCTGTGTGGTTACTACCCACACCCCGTCTGAAACACTGATAACTTGTGGTAATGCCGTGTTTGCTAATACCTCCACTTGGCAGGTTCTCTTAATTCCTTCTCTCTTCCCTTCAAACAATTCTAGTATGCACATTTTGCGGTTACCAGTTATATAGATAGGGCTTAACGAGGTACAAGTCCCTAGAGCATCATCTCTACACTTTCTAGCTTCTTCAGCTGTTAGCAACATGAATTTTGTTCTCCCTGAATTTAAAGCTATGTATTCTGTTTCCACCTTGTACCTTGCTATCATTCCCAAACCTTGATCTCTTCTGGGGTAGGGAATGGGTAAATTTATAACCTGGTATATCTCGAATATACTCTCTTTATCTAACAACGGAACATATCACAACCAATAGTCGTCTATTTTCCAACAAGGTCACACATCCCAGTGCATTATAATATTTCCACAATTCTTTGGTGGGGTCCAATGGCAGCCTTAAATGGTGGGGTAACTCGGCCTGTATTCCGAGTAGCACTTCCCTTAGGCGACCCGGGTTTACTATGCTTGGGGAGAGGTGTCCCAATGACAGCATGTCTAATTGCGCTCTCACGTGTTCCAGCAAGGTCGTCAACGACTGACTAGTTTGTCGTACCTTATTCGTAATTGTCATCAGTTGGAAATATTTTTGCATGAATCCGCTCATTTCTTGTAATTCGATCATTACAGTTTCTGTATCATTAATTACCTCTTGTCTCAACCCTGCCAGGTTATCTATTAACCAATTGATTCTGGCTCTGTTTTTGGCCACCTCTAACCTTGTCACATTTAATATGGTCACACTCTCCCTTGCCACTTGAGCAAGCGTCCTCTGGTTTACTTCCACTTCTCCCAGTTTCCTTCTTATGAATTTAACGTCATCTTCAGTCACTGTTCCAAACAGGACATTTAACGCTTTTCCTACAATCGGAACTACTGATCTCCTTTTCCGCGTCTGCAGTAACTCTATTCCCTTCAGGTAATTTTGCATGTCCCTCCATTGAGCCTCTATCATGGTGGCCTCTGATTCTAGGGAGTGTAGTAAACTAAGATACCCTTTTTCCTTGGGATAATCTTGCCCTACCTTCAACCGGGCTGCATCCAGCTGCGTTAGCTCATTTCTTAACTTATTTAGTAGCGACTCGTATGGTTTCAAATCTATCACGAATGTGATCAACCATTTAGACCTTGTTATTATTACTTCACTCGTCTTTTTAAAAATGGTGTTTCGGCTGTGCTTCCCAGCTTCCGCCATCATCACCATCAGTGTGGCTATCATCATCATCATCATCAGCCCTTTCATCTTGATCATTCCTGTAAGGTAACAAAATTCTCTTGTTATTCTTCACAACCATTCAGTCTTGCTCAATTCATCACTCAATTATTCCATAATTTCTTACTACGTCCAGCTCTTCCCTCTTCTAACTAACTCCTAGCAGACAGAATGGCCCGGACAGGTGTGCGTGGCGCCCACTCCCAAAGGTCGTACTTCATGACACCACTAATGGCCAGTCAGCAATGCCAATAATCTTCCGTCCTTCGTGAGATGCAGCCCGCGACTCCATCCCCTCCATCCACATCCACCACAGCCAGCAGGTTTTTGGATGAGCCAGTGTCGTTACCTGTCGACACCGGCTGTTTCTATTTTGCACAGCCTTCTTTGTTCTACTGAGTTTTGGGGGGTCTTCACTCTTCTTGATCTCATCTTCCGAGGTGGTCCCTGCTCAACCTCTAACCTTCCCTCTGTGTTTAATTCCCGTCCAGGAGATGTTTTGTCCTCTTCTTCCTCCCCTGATTCTTCCTTCTGTTTAGAGTCCTCGGACGTCTTTAATACCTCCTGACTCTATGTCTAGATCTCTCCTGTTCCTTAGCTTTTCCTTGAGCTGGGAAAGGGGTATTTGATCCTCTTCCTCCCACTTCGTCCTGTTCAGGGTGCCTCTTTTTAGAGTCCTTGGCTGCTTGATTGGATCTCCTCGTCTTTCTCTTCCTTTCCTTTGGACATGGGGGTGCGATGGCGACCTCGCAGGGTCTTCTCTGCACCGATTCAGTCGACGACTGAACACCGCTGATATCCGCCGAAGGTTCCAACCCCGTCACTCGGATCGCTTCGTCTATCTGGCCAAGTCGATCTATCTCCTCATTTTCTTCGGAATCTTCCTCCGTCTCCATTTCTTCCGGCTCAACCAGAGTTACCCTCCTTGTCCTTGTCTTCTTAGGCCTCGGCTCGCTCATTTCCAGGTTAGCTATTTCAGCCTTCTTTAGATCATTGGCATGGATCCTCCTTGCTCGTCCTGCCACTTGATCCCATATTACATATGATACTGGACCCGTCTGCTCTACTATCCGGTAGTACGGTTGCCATCTTTGGTCCAGCTTTCCTTCTCTCTGGTGGATTTTATAGTAGACAGGTCTCCAACCTTCAATTCTACTACCTTTCTTTCAGCATTCACTCTCTCATTTCTTTTCTTCTGGGCCCTCTTTAGTCTTCTTCTGGCCTGAACAAATATTTTATGTTGTTGTTCTAGCAACAGCTGATGATGATCTTCTCCCATATACTTTCTTCGGGGCTTCAATAGGTTATCAACAGGCAGGACCACGTCTCTGCCAAACAACATAAAGTAAGGAGAAAATCTGGAGGTTTCGTTTATCGTAAACCTCACGGCCGCCAGAGCCTGTGTCAAATACAAGTCCCAGTTTCCAGTGTTCTCTCTGACCAGCTTGGCCAATACATCTCCCAAGGTTCTATGAAACCTTTCCACTTTAGCATTTCCTTGGGGGTGATATGGAGATGTTTTTACATGCTCTATATTCAAACCTGTCAGTACTTCTATCACTATGCTGTTTACATTCTCCGTGCCATTATCTGTTACCAACTGCACAGGGGCGCCATACCTAGGGAAGATTTCACTTATCAAACCGGCCACAGTTCTAGCCTTCTTGTCTGGTACTGCAAATGCTTCAGGCCAATTTGTTAGCCAATCGACAAAACTCACTGTGTAGTTGTTTCCCTGCGCAGTTTCCCCATATGGTCCTGATACATCCATACTCACTTTCTCGAAGGGGAAGTTCGGCACGTCCGTCTCCTCCAATGGTGCCATTTCCTGCCTTCTGCTCTGCGACTGGCACACTACGCAGCTCCGAACATAGTACAATTTGGGCCAATAGTACTTTCTTCCTATTAGATCACATGTCCTATCAATTCCCATGTGACTCAACCTCTCGTGGCACTGTTCCAATACCTCTGGTCTTAAACTTTTGGGCACATACAACTTGGGCTTGACTTCTTCATCCCTGCCTGAGAGATAATACAGCCTTTCCTCTATTATGGCATACTTGGTGGTCTCTCCTGCCTTCACCTTTTCTCTCAGGGCAGCTATTTCACTGTCTGCCTGCTCCTTCTCAATTCCTTCTGTCCAGTAGGGATCGGTTATTATCTGTGTGTCCCCTTCTTCGTCCGATTCTAACATAGGGCGATCTTTTAGATTATTAGAGTTAATTACTCCTATTCTATAGGCTTTATCATCTACTCCCTGCTCTACTTTTACAGATCTTTCTTCCAGTTGTTTCGGTATTCTTGAGAGTAAATCTGCGCACGTGTTTTCCTTCCCTGCCAAATACTCTATCTTACAGTGGTAGCCACTTAACTTAAGGGCCCACTGTTGAATCTTCTTATTATTTGTCCACTCTGCCTGCAGTAGGTACTGCAGAGGTTTGTGGTCTGTTTTTACAGTAAAGACCGCACCATTCAAGTAGTAGTCCAGTTTTTGGAGAGCATACATGATAGCATATGCTTCTCTTTCTATTACTGGCCATCTCTGTTGTGTCTCTGAGAGCTTATGAGAGAGAAAGTATATCGGTACTTCCTCTGGTATGCCTGGCACTGGTCCTTCTTTATCGGTTCACGGCTGGGTAAGAACTGCTCCTACACACTGCTCACTGGCATCAGTGTATAGTACCATGGGCTTGCTGAGGTCTGGGTACGTCAGCAGTGGGACGGCTGTCAACTGTTCTTTTAACGTATCAAATGCCTGTTGACAATCCTCTGTCCACTTGAACCTAGCGTATTTCTTCGTCAGGGCTACTAGTGGTATGGCAATTCTCGAAAATGCCGGGACGAAGCGTCGGTAGTAACCTATAGCTCCTATAAAACCTCTTAACTGTCTCACTGTCTTAGGTTCTAGCATTTCCCTGATGACTTTCACCTTATCCATGTCGGGTTTAATACCGTCTCCGTTTATAACAAAGCCCAAATATCTAGTCTCCTCCTTCAGAAACTGACAATTCGACAATTTCAATTTTAAGCCGTGTTTTCTTAACCTTCCCAACACTTGTTTTAGATGGAAAAAGTGTTGTTCTACTGTCTCCGAAAATATTAAGATATCGTCCAAATATGCCATGGCAAAGCTCTCGTATCCTCCTAACACTATTGACATCAGCTGTTGGAAGATTCCCGGGGCATTAGCTAAACCGAATGGCATCACCCTGAACTGAAACAGTCCTAGGTGACACGCAAATGCGGCCTTCTCCTTGTCAGCCTCATCAAGGGCTACCTGCCAATACCCGGACCTCAAGTCCAACGTAGAGAAGTACTTTGCCTTCCCTCATAATGCCAATATTTCATCTATTAGTGGCAATGGCACCGTCAACGGCTTCGATATAGAATTCAGTTTCCTAAAATCTACACAAAAACGGTGCCCGCCATCTTTCTTACCTACTATTACGATTGGGAAGCTCCAAGGGGAGATCGATCTTTCGATCATCCCAGCTTCCAACATCTCTTCTACTGCCTCTTCTACAAGGGGTCTTTTATGAATAGGTGTCCGGTAGGGTTTTCATTTCACAGGGGGGTGATCTCCGGTGTCGATTTTCATTTTGACTGTGTGGGTCTGGCCCAATTCCTTGTCTGACTGGGCTACCACATCTCGATTATCCCTCAGCAGACCTCCCACCCTGGTTCTAAATTGATCCGGTGCTAATATATCTTCGTCCACTATTCCTTCTGTTTGCTCTACAAGTTTTCTTCGTTCCTCTTCGAATCTCACCCGATTCAGAGTCTGTAGGGTTAGCGCTTTCCCTATCTCTTCCCCTCTCCTAACCTTTATAGTCTTTTGGGCCTGGTTCACCATCATAATGGGCACTAATTCAGCTGCCTCCACCACCGTCTCACACAGAGTTACCTCATTCTCTTCTAGGCCCTTCCCTTCCACAGGGACCAACTGCAGGGGTCCTTTACCTATTTTCTTCCCTGACATTAACCTACCCTTTCCCGACACCGCCGTTCTAGGGGGTAGCTTTACATCTTCCTCCACCACTATTGTTATATCTTCTTCCGGTGGGCATCCCAATGGCGTTCTCTCGCCATTCACTATCAGCACAGTGGGGTTGAACTCTATTTGGGCCCTCTGGCTCCGGAGCCAATCTTCTCCCAAGATTGCCTCCGTACACAGGTCGGGGGTTACGTAAAGATTTTGGGTGCTTCTTAATTTCCCAATCCTCACAGGGAGTCTCACTATCCCTTTTATCTTCAGGGGGGTTCCATCTGCTTGCGTGACCTCTATGTCCGCTTCCCGTAACCTACTCTTCCGTTTCACCCGCCTGTATGCTTCCTCTCTCAGCAATCACACAGATGCTCCTGTGTCTACCAGAGCTTTCATCGCCTTACCCACTATCTCTGCTCTACAGGATAGCTCCTTCTCTTACGTCAGCGAAGAGAACACTTGGGCTTTCCTCTTCCTGGGCCCCCACCCTTGGGTCATCCCAGCCATAGGCGCCGGCAGCAATAAATCACCTTCATTATTCTTACGGGGGGAGTTCTGCGCTTTTCGCACCTGGGCGGGCCAGGCTGGACCTCTCCCAGTCTCCCGCGGCTCTTCCTAAGGATACAGCTTCTCTTCAAGTGCCCTGGTCTCCTACAAAACCAGCACCTTCTTGCCGGACAGTTCGCCGCAAAGTGGCCCACCTGACCACATGTCCAACATTTTGCTCTTTTTCTCTTCAACTGGGCTAACCTCTCGTTTACTCCCGGGGGACCTGTCCTCTACCAAAGCGGCTCGCCCGACCACTGGTCCAAGCTTTTATTTCCCTTCTTTTTAACTGGGCCACTCTCCCTCTTAATTCCGGGGTGGCCCGCTGGCTTTTCCCTGGTCTTGTCTCTTGGGCTCGGCCTTCTTTGTTAATATCGGTGCGGCGCCTTTTCTCAGCCCGCACCACTTGGCCAGGTGTCCTTTCTTTCCACACCTGGTGCACCTGTCCTGTTCGAAGTCTGGAGGCAAACCCCACTTCGTCGGACATTCCGCCGCTCTGTGGTCCTCATGCCCACAGGTCCAGCAGACCAGCCCGTATCTACCCGGCGTGGGCTTATAAAATCCATGCCTGGTTGACCATGCCTTTCTATTGGGGTTTTCTTTCCACACCTCAGGCTGATCTACTTCTAGCTTGACCCTCCGATTCCACGCGGGAGGTCTTCCGCCTTTCCCTCTTTTTCCGACCTCTTGACTTAGTATCTGGTTCCTTCCACACATTTTTACCTTTTCCCATACGCCCTGGCTCTCCTTGGCCAGCTCTATTGCTGCCGATAGTCTCACCGGCCCCTCTTTCACCACGTCGTGACGAACACGCTCGTCACTTAGGGCCTCCACATACAGGTCTGCTATCTGGGCCTGCATGACCGCATTGTCTCTAACCACTTCTGGGAAGGCCAATGATGACAACTCTCCCGCTCGGGTCCCCAATTCTCCTGGGGTTTCGTCCCGCAGCTGTGTCAGCTTTAAGAGGGCCCTCATGGCCTCTATAGCCGTGCCCTCGTCGGTGAATTCCTTGGTCAATAGTCCCTTTAATCTTTCCCAAGACAAGTGGGGTTGACTCTCCAAGAGCTCCTTCATAAACTCAGAGGATTTCCCCTTTGTGGCATCATATGCCAGATACAGGGTCTCCTGATCTGTGAGTTCATATATAATTCGGCTCTTCTCCAGGATTGCCAGCCAGTTTTTGAAATCTTTCCCACTGCCGTCAAATTCTGGGACCCTCGGTCCACCCAACAACTTTCTCAGGTCAGCTGACAACCCTTGTCTAACACCCTCTTCATCCCCCACTGCTCTATCTGAATCATAGTCCGACATATTTAAAGAGAAATACAATCTACGCAGAAACAATCGAGGTTGGGAAATCAAGCAAAGTGTCCTACCTTACAGACGATTCTGTTCTCGTTCCTCTCGGTCCAGGGTCGTTTTGAGTCCTATTCGAAATTTCTCAGCAACAGCGGTCGATCCAGGATCCTGTCCTGCTGGCACGGTACTAATTGTGGCAGTGGCTGTTCCAGGGTCCTATGCCGGTCACGGCACCAGTTGTGACGTCGTCCCCTGGTCGCAGCGCCAACCGTGACGTTCTATCCTAGTCTACCGCGGCACCAACTGTGACGTCTCTAAACCGCACCAATTGTGACGTCCTCGCCGCGGCGCCAGCCGTTCGCTCCTCGCTGCTCCGTTCGGGTGTCGCTGCTCCAAATGTGACGTTCTAACCTTTTGGTGATTCGGGTGGGAATCTGGTTAGATTTGATATCAGCCTCGTCGTTCCCAACTCGCTTCCAACGCCTGGTTACCAAGGTAACTGCACTGATCCCCAGTCTGCCTACCCACGTTGTGAATTGATCTAGGCAGAGGAAATCAATCAGTCGTCGGGGCCGCACTGCAAACCGAGTTCAACGGGGGTGATACCACACAAATATGCATAAAAGACAATAAAATGAAAACTCAAAAGTTCAAAGTATCAAAGAAAAAGGTAACAAACTTTATGTCTAGTTGTTCGATACATAGGACTGCATCTATCTCCCGACCCGTTCTATGGATTGTGACACGTCGTTTTCCGCCAGGCAAGTTTTAACACTTCAAGTTGTCTGCTCTCTAAGAAATTGGTGTTTCGGTGGGTCTTTGGACGAAATTCAAAAAAAAAAACTTATTTCGGTGATCTGGATCTAAGTCGCTCTTCAAAATAATTGTTCTTGGTTTGAAGAGGGGTCCGGAATGTGCGTGAATCTTGGTCAGCTATCTGCGAGGCTTGTTTCAACTGAAGACTGACTCTGGGAACTGCTGGAACTCAACTCCACTCTGCTCGTTGTGGCTTCGTTTATATGGGCGCCGACCAAAAGCGGGGTGAGTTTGTCGGCGCCGGGGGTTCCTCGATAATTCTAAATACATATCCACCTCTCTGGTTAGGAATTTCCACCTTTTTCCATTTTTGGGAACCTTTCCTCACTCCCACCTTCTCATCATACTTCAGAGGGGCGTGAACTCCCCTCCCCACATCTTCGTAGCAACCTCTCTTACTCATCCTCCAGATGGGCTGCAACAGCCTCCCTCGTGCGTCACGTGATCACCACTCGACCAATGATGTCTTAGTCGGGCGTGGACGAATCCGCGGCTTTGTTTCAGGAAGAGAAAAAAAAATATCTTGCTTAACTAAAAAAAATTATCTTTTCTCTTTCCCTTTTCTTCCCCTTAATGGTGTTATCATTTCTCTGGCCGCGAACGGGACAATATGACAATGGCGGTCATAACTCTTGTTCTACACGTGGTTTACGTCAGGTATTTTATCGCTAATTATCAGAATGTGTGGTCTTCCTAACACGGTCTCAAAAAGAAACATCTCCAAAGTTCCAGTCAGTCTGTCGCCTCGAAGAAAGAAAAAAAAAACATTTCTAGGTTCCCATTCATTTTCCTTCGGTACATATTTCTGATAACATAATTTTATTATCGCAGGCCAAGGATGTTCCGTCGAAGGAAAATCGGTCAACGGACACTAGTAGGTGGTCCTTAATTTTTCATATCTGTCCAAAGTCCCTTTAGTTGCCTGTTTTTCGTCACTTATCGAAATAACATTTTCATTTGAATTTTTTTTTCTTTATTTGGCCAGCCGGTCTGTAGTTGATAATAAGATGTCTTCCCGTACCAATAGTTTGTTTTCATATCCTTAGATAACACAGCTGATGCCAAAAAATATCTGATTCTTTCTTTCTTTCCCTCTCTTTCCACTCAGAATTTCCCTGTCATTGTAATGACACTCTTTCGCCATTTGTTACTTATCAAAATATCCTTTTATCCATTGTCTCTTAGCCGTGTGTGTGTTCTTGCTTATCACTCACGATTCGGTCCTTAGCCACTCCTCTTTCCTCTTTTCTTTCTTTTCTCTTTCTGCCTCGTTAAATGGTGCCACAATCCTCCCCTAACCGATTTGTCATTTACTCGTAAATGACACCTAAACCCAAATACACTATTTAACATGCATCATGCATTTGTCCCAGGCAATTCTATACTACTTTCCTACATGCAACGTAATGTTCTCTTTCAAGTTCTTCTGTTCTACATGCAATGTTATGTTCTTTTTCATCTTCTTCTGGTCTACATGCAATGTAATGTTCTTTTTCATCTTCTGTTCTACATGCAAATGTAATGTTCTCTTTCAAGTTCTTCTGTTCTACATGCAATGTAATGTTCTTTTTCAACTTCTTCTGTTCTACATGCAAATGTAATGTTCTCTTTCAAGTTCCTCTATTCTATATGTAATGTAATGTGTGCGTGTGCCTGTGGGTGCAGATGTGGTTACTATGGCTTGTTCTTCTTGGTCAATGTTTTCCTCTCCGCTGTGGGAGGTTTTTCTGCCGCACGTGGCGGTCTCACGCCAGCCTCCTCCGCTGGTCTTCCAGCAATTTCTTCGCCGATTCTGTATGAGTAAGGAACACTGCTCGGCATCTCCCCCTCGAGTTGCCGCATGCGCATTGGATTGTCGTTCGTTAATCTCCTCTTACTCTTAATCTTCCATACTACTATACCCCCGATGGCTATAACTATGAATGTACCCATCACTATTGACCAACTTATCGCGATCTGCTCATCGCCTTCCCAAGCCATACCTTCATTTCCCAACGCACTTAACTTGTCCCTCAATTGATCCATATCGATCTTTTCTATCGGCTTCATTAGTTCTGGCATTTTATTCAAGGTAACATTGGAGAATCCCTTCACTATTGGCTCCCATAATTCTGCACAATTGACTAAGCCTCTGCCAATCATTTCTATGATTGAATCTTTCTCTTCATATCTTTCTTCTTCCTGGTAATAGGGGGGTAAGGACATAGATATCCCAAATGCCGAACATCCCATGGGTAACTTTAACAGGGATAATGGTGGCCTTACTCTTAATGTCCCTGTGGACTCTCCCCCACGCACCCTAGACAAGCTGATAGGTTTCTGTGTGGTTACTGCCCACACCCCGTCTGAAACACTGATAACTTGTGGTAATGCCGTGTTTGCTAATACCTCCACTTGGCAGGTTCTCTTAATTCCTTCTCTCTTCCCTTCAAACAATTCTAGTATGCACATTTTGCGGTTACCAGTTATATAGATAGGGCTTAACGAGGTACAAGTCCCTAGAGCATCATCTCTACACTTTCTAGCTTCTTCAGCTGTTAGCAACATGAATTTTGTTCTCCCTGAATTTAAAGCTATGTATTCTGTTTCCACCTTGTACCTTGCTATCATTCCCAAACCTTGATCTCTTCTGGGGTAGGGAATGGGTAAATTTATAACCTGGTATATCTCGAATATACTCTCTTTATCTAACAACGGAACATATCACAACCAATAGTCGTCTATTTTCCAACAAGGTCACACATCCCAGTGCATTATAATATTTCCACAATTCTTTGGTGGGGTCCACTGGCAGCCTTAAATGGTGGGGTAACTCGGCCTGTATTCCGAGTAGCACTTCCCTTAGGCGACCCGGGTTTACTATGCTTGGGGAGAGGTGTCCCAATGACAGCATGTCTAATTGCGCTCTCACGTGTTCCAGCAAGGTCGTCAACGACTGACTTGTTTGTCGTACCTTATTCGTAATTGTCATCAGTTGGAAATATTTTTGCATGAATCCGCTCATTTCTTGTAATTCGATCATTACAGTTTCTGTATCATTAATTACCTCTTGTCTCAACCCTGCCAGGTTATCTATTAACCAATTGATTCTGGCTCTGTTTTTGGCCACCTCTAACCTTGTCACATTTAATATGGTCACACTCTCCCTTGCCACTTGAGCAAGCGTCCTCTGGTTTACTTCCACTTCTCCCAGTTTCCTTCTTATGAATTTAACGTCATCTTCAGTCACTGTTCCAAACAGGACATTTAACGCTTTTCCTACAATCGGAACTACTGATCTCTTTTCCCGCGTCTGCAGTAACTCTATTCCCTTCAGGTAATTTTGCATGTCCCTCCATTGAGCCTCTATCATGGTGGCCTCTGATTCTAGGGAGTGTAGTAAACTAAGATACCCTTTTTCCTTGGGATAATCTTGCCCTACCTTCAACCGGGCTGCATCCAGCTGCGTTAGCTCATTTCTTAACTTATTTAGTAGCGACTCGTATGGTTTCAAATCTATCACGAATGTGATCAACCATTTAGACCTTGTTATTATTACTTCACTCGTCTTTTTAAAAATGGTGTTTCGGCTGTGCTTCCCAGCTTCCGCCATCATCACCATCAGTGTGGCTATCATCATCATCATCATCAGCCCTTTCATCTTGATCATTCCTGTAAGGTAACAAAATTCTCTTGTTATTCTTCACAACCATTCAGTCTTGCTCAATTCATCACTCAATTATTCCATAATTTCTTACTACGTCCAGCTCTTCCCTCCTCTAACTAACTCCTAGCAGACAGAATGGCCCGGACAGGTGTGCGTGGCGCCCACTCCCAAAGGTCGTACTTCATGACACCACTAATGGCCAGTCAGCAATGCCAATAATCTTCCGTCCTTCGTGAGATGCAGCCCGCGACTCCATCCCCTCCATCCACATCCACCACAGCCAGCAGGTTTTTGGATGAGCCAGTGTCGTTACCTGTCGACACCGTCTGTTTCTATTCTGCACAGCCTTCTTTGTTCTACTGAGTTTTGGGGGATCTTCACCCTTCTTGATCTCATCTTCCGAGGTGGTCCCTGCTCAACCTCTAACCTTCCCTCTGTGTTTAATTCCCGTCCAGGAGATGTTTTGTCCTCTTCTTCCTCCCCTGATTCTTCCTTCTGTTTAGAGTCCTCGCCTTGGACGTCTTTAATACCTCCTGACTCTGTCTAGATCTCTCCTGTTCCTTAGCTTTTCCTTGAGCTGGGAAAGGGGTATTTGATCCTCTTCCTCCCACTCGCTTGGCCCTTCGTCCTGTTCAGGGTGCCTCTTTTTAGAGTCCTTGGCTGCTTGATTGGATCTCCTCGTCTTTCTCTTCCTTTCCTTTGGACATGGGGGTGCGATGGCGACCTCGCAGGGTCTTCTCTGCACCGATTCAGTCGACGACTGAACACCGCTGATATCCGCCGAAGGTTCCAACCCCGTCACTCGGATCGCTTCGTCTATCTGGCCAAGTCGATCTATCTCCTCATTTTCTTCGGAATCTTCCTCCGTCTCCATTTCTTCCGGCTCAACCAGAGTTACCCTCCTTGTCCTTGTCTTCTTAGGCCTCGGCTCGCTCATTTCCAGGTTAGCTATTTCAGCCTTCTTTAGATCATTGGCATGGATCCTCCTTGCTCGTCCTGCCACTTGATCCCATATTACATATGATACTGGACCCGTCTGCTCTACTATCCGGTAGTACGGTTCCCATCTTTGGTCCAGCTTTCCTTCTCTCTGGTGGATTTTATAGTAGACAGGGTCTCCAACCTTCAATTCTACTACCTTTCTTTCAGCATTCACTCTCTCATTTCTTTTCTTCTGGGCCCTCTTTAGTCTTCTTCTGGCCTGAACAAATATTTTATGTTGTTGTTCTAGCAACAGCTGATGATGATCTTCTCCCATATACTTTCTTCGGGGCTTCAATAGGTTATCAACAGGCAGGACCACGTCTCTGCCAAACAACATAAAGTAAGGAGAAAATCTGGAGGTTTCGTTTATCGTAAACCTCACGGCCGCCAGAGCCTGTGTCAAATACAAGTCCCAGTTTCCAGTGTTCTCTCTGACCAGCTTGGCCAATACATCTCCCAAGGTTCTATGAAACCTTTCCACTTTAGCATTTCCTTGGGGGTGATATGGAGATGTTTTTACATGCTCTATATTCAAACCTGTCAGTACTTCTATCACTATGCTGTTTACATTCTCCGTGCCATTATCTGTTACCAACTGCACAGGGGCGCCATACCTAGGGAAGATTTCACTTATCAAACCGGCCACAGTTCTAGCCTTCTTGTCTGGTACTGCAAATGCTTCAGGCCAATTTGTTAGCCAATCGACAAAACTCACTGTGTAGTTGTTTCCCTGCGCAGTTTCCCCATATGGTCCTGATACATCCATACTCACTTTCTCGAAGGGGAAGTTCGGCACGTCCGTCTCCTCCAATGGTGCCATTTCCTGCCTTCTGCTCTGCGACTGGCACACTACGCAGCTCCGAACATAGTACAATTTGGGCCAATAGTACTTTCTTCCTATTAGATCACATGTCCTATCAATTCCCATGTGACTCAACCTCTCGTGGCACTGTTCCAATACCTCTGGTCTTAAACTTTTGGGCACATACAACTTGGGCTTGACTTCTTCATCCCTGCCTGAGAGATAATACAGCCTTTCCTCTATTATGGCATACTTGGTGGTCTCTCCTGCCTTCACCTTTTCTCTCAGGGCAGCTATTTCACTGTCTGCCTGCTCCTTCTCAATTCCTTCTGTCCAGTAGGGATCGGTTATTATCTGTGTGTCCCCTTCTTCGTCCGATTCTAACATAGGGCGATCTTTTAGATTATTAGAGTTAATTACTCCTATTCTATAGGCTTTATCATCTACTCCCTGCTCTACTTTTACAGATCTTTCTTCCAGTTGTTTCGGTATTCTTGAGAGTAAATCTGCGCACGTGTTTTCCTTCCCTGCCAAATACTCTATCTTACAGTGGTAGCCACTTAACTTAAGGGCCCACTGTTGAATCTTCTTATTATTTGTCCACTCTGCCTGCAGTAGGTACTGCAGAGGTTTGTGGTCTGTTTTTACAGTAAAGACCGCACCATTCAAGTAGTAGTCCAGTTTTTGGAGAGCATACATGATAGCATATGCTTCTCTTTCTATTACTGGCCATCTCTGTTGTGTCTCTGAGAGCTTATGAGAGAGAAAGTATATCGGTACTTCCTCTGGTATGCCTGGCACTGGTCCTTCTTTATCGGTTCACGGCTGGGTAAGAACTGCTCCTACACACTGCTCACTGGCATCAGTGTATAGTACCATGGGCTTGCTGAGGTCTGGGTACGTCAGCAGTGGGACGGCTGTCAACTGTTCTTTTAACGTATCAAATGCCTGTTGACAATCCTCTGTCCACTTGAACCTAGCGTATTTCTTCGTCAGGGCTACTAGTGGTATGGCAATTCTCGAAAATGCCGGGACGAAGCGTCGGTAGTAACCTATAGCTCCTATAAAACCTCTTAACTGTCTCACTGTCTTAGGTTCTAGCATTTCCCTGATGACTTTCACCTTATCCATGTCGGGTTTAATACCGTCTCCGTTTATAACAAAGCCCAAATATCTAGTCTCCTCCTTCAGAAACTGACAATTCGACAATTTCAATTTTAAGCCGTGTTTTCTTAACCTTCCCAACACTTGTTTTAGATGGAAAAAGTGTTGTTCTACTGTCTCCGAAAATATTAAGATATCGTCCAAATATGCCATGGCAAAGCTCTCGTATCCTCCTAACACTATTGACATCAGCTGTTGGAAGATTCCCGGGGCATTAGCTAAACCGAATGGCATCACCCTGAACTGAAACAGTCCTAGGTGACACGCAAATGCGGCCTTCTCCTTGTCAGCCTCATCAAGGGCTACCTGCCAATACCCGGACCTCAAGTCCAACGTAGAGAAGTACTTTGCCTTCCCTCATAATGCCAATATTTCATCTATTAGTGGCAATGGCACCGTCAACGGCTTCGATATAGAATTCAGTTTCCTAAAATCTACACAAAAACGGTGCCCGCCATCTTTCTTACCTACTATTACGATTGGGAAGCTCCAAGGGGAGATCGATCTTTCGATCATCCCAGCTTCCAACATCTCTTCTACTGCCTCTTCTACAAGGGGTCTTTTATGAATAGGTGTCCGGTAGGGTTTTCATTTCACAGGGGGGTGATCTCCGGTGTCGATTTTCATTTTGACTGTGTGGGTCTGGCCCAATTCCTTGTCTGACTGGGCTACCACATCTCGATTATCCCTCAGCAGACCTCCCACCCTGGTTCTAAATTGATCCGGTGCTAATATATCTTCGTCCACTATTCCTTCTGTTTGCTCTACAAGTTTTCTTCGTTCCTCTTCGAATCTCACCCGATTCAGAGTCTGTAGGGTTAGCGCTTTCCCTATCTCTTCCCCTCTCCTAACCTTTATAGTCTTTTGGGCCTGGTTCACCATCATAATGGGCACTAATTCAGCTGCCTCCACCACCGTCTCACACAGAGTTACCTCATTCTCTTCTAGGCTCTTCCCTTCCACAGGGACCAACTGCAGGAGTCCTTTACCTATTTTCTTCCCTGACATTAACCTACCCTTTCCCGACACCGCCGTTCTAGGGGGTAGCTTTACATCTTCCTCCACCACTATTGTTATATCTTCTTCCGGTGGGCATCCCAATGGCGTTCTCTCGCCATTCACTATCAGCACAGTGGGGTTGAACTCTATTTGGGCCCTCTGGCTCCGGAGCCAATCTTTTCCCTGGTCTTGTCTCTTGGGCTCGGCCTTCTTTGTTAATATCGGTGGGGCGCCTTTTTTCAGCCCGCACCACTTGGCCAGGTGTCCTCTCTTTCCACACCTGGTGCACCTGTCCTGTTCGAAGTCTGGAGGCAAACCCCACTTCGTCGGACATTCCGCCGCTCTGTGGTCCTCATGCCCACAGGTCCAGCAGACCAGCCCGTATCTACCCGGCGTGGGCTTATAAAATCCATGCCTGGTTGACCATGCCTTTCTATTGGGGTTTTCTTTCCACACCTCAGGCTGATCTACTTCTAGCTTGACCCTCCGATTCCACACGGGAGGTCTTCCGCCTTTCCCTCTTTTTCCGACCTCTTGACTTAGTATCTGGTTCCTTCCACACATTTTTACCTTTTCCCATACGCCCTGGCTCTCCTTGGCCAGCTCTATTTCTGCCGATAGTCTCACCGGCCCCTCTTTCAGCACGTCGTGACGAACACGCTCGTCACTTAGGGCCTCCACATACAGGTCTGCTATCTGGGCCTGCATGACCGCATTGTCTCTAACCACTTCTGGGAAGGCCAATGATGACAACTCTCCCGCTCGGGCCCCCAATTCTCCTGGGGTTTCGTCCCGCAGCTGTGTCAGCTTTAAGAGGGCCCTCATGGCCTCTATAGCCGTGCCCTCGTCGGTGAATTCCTTGGTCAATAGTCCCTTTAATCTTTCCCAAGACAAGTGGGGTTGACTCTCCAAGAGCTCCTTCATAAACTCAGAGGATTTCCCCTTTGTGGCATCATATGCCAGATACAGGGTCTCCTGATCTGTGAGTTCATATATAATTCGGCTCTTCTCCAGGATTGCCAGCCAGTTTTTGAAATCTTTCCCACTGCCGTCAAATGCTGGGACCCTCGGTCCACCCAACAACTTTCTCAGGTCAGCTGACAACCCTTGTCTAACACCCTCTTCATCCCCCACTGCTCTATCTGAATCATAGTCCGACATATTTAAAGAGAAATACAATCTACGCAGAAACAATCGAGGTTGGGAAATCAAGCAAAGTGTCCTACCTTACAGACGATTCTGTTCTCGTTCCTCTCGGTCCAGGGTCGTTTTGAGTCCTATTCGAAATTTCTCAGCAACAGCGGTCGATCCAGGATCCTGTCCTGCTGGCACGGTACTAATTGTGGCAGTGGCTGTTCCAGGGTCCTATGCCGGTCACGGCACCAGTTGTGACGTCGTCCCCTGGTCGCAGCGCCAACCGTGACGTTCTATCCTAGTCTACCGCGGCACCAACTGTGACGTCTCTAAACCGCACCAATTGTGACGTCCTCGCCGCGGCGCCAGCCGTTCGCTCCTCGCTGCTCCGTTCGGGTGTCGCTGCTCCAAATGTGACGTTCTAACCTTTTGGTGATTCGGGTGGGAATCTGGTTAGATTTGATATCAGCCTCGTCGTTCCCAACTCGCTTCCAACGCCTGGTTACCAAGGTAACTGCACTGATCCCCAGTCTGCCTACCCACGTTGTGAATTGATCTAGGCAGAGGAAATCAATCAGTCGTCGGGGCCGCACTGCAAACCGAGTTCAACGGGGGTGATACCACACAAATATGCATAAAAGACAATAAAATGAAAACTCAAAAGTTCAAAGTATCAAAGAAAAAGGTAACAAACTTTATGTCTAGTTGTTCGATACATAGGACTGCATCTATCTCCCGACCCGTTCTATGGATTGTGACACGTCGTTTTCCGCCAGGCAAGTTTTAACACTTCAAGTTGTCTGCTCTCTAAGAAATTGGTGTTTCGGTGGGTCTTTGGACGAAAGTCAAAAAAAAAAACTTATTTCGGTGATCTGGATCTAAGTCGCTCTTCAAAATAATTGTTCTTGGTTTGAAGAGGGGTCCGGAATGTGCGTGAATCTTGGTCAGCTATCTGCGAGGCTTGTTTCAACTGAAGACTGACTCTGGGAACTGCTGGAACTCAACTCCATTCTGCTCGTTGTGGCTTCGTTTATATGGGCGCCGACCAAAACCGGGGTGAGTTTGTCGGCGCCGGGGGGTTCCTCGATAATTCTAAATACATATCCACCTCTCTGGTTAGGAATTTCCACCTTTTTCCATTTTTGGGAACCTTTCCTCACTCCCACCTTCTCATCATACTTCAGAGGGGCGTGAACTGCCCTCCCCACATCTTCGTAGCAACCTCTCTTACTCATCCTCCAGATGGGCTGCAACAGCCTCCCTCATGCGTCACGTGATCACCACTCAACTAATGATGTCTTAGTCGGGCGTGGACGAATCCACGGCTTTGTTTCAGGAACAGAAAAAAAAATATCTTGCTTAACTAAAAAAAATGATCTCTTCTCTTTCCCTTTTCTTCCCCTTAATGGTGTTATCATTTCTCTGGCCGCGAACGGGACAATATGACAATGGCGGTCATAACACTTGTTCTACACGTAGTTTACGTCAGGTATTTTATCGCTAATTATCAGAATGTGTGGTCTTCCTAACACGGTCTCAAAAAGAAACATCTCCAAAGTTCCAGTCAGTCTGTCGCCTCGAAGAAAGAAAAAAAAACATTTCTAGGTTCCCATTCATTTTCCTTCGGTACATATTTCTGATAACATAATTTTATTATCGCAGGCCAAGGATGTTCCGTCGAAGGAAAATCGGTCAACGGACACTAGTAGGTGGTCCTTAATTTTTCATATCTGTCCAAAGTCCCTTTAGTTGCCTGTTTTTCGTCACTTATCGAAATAACATTTTCATTTGAATTTTTTTTTCTTTATTTGGCCAGCCGGTCTGTAGTTGATAATAAGATGTCTTCCCGTACCAATAGTTTGTTTTCATATCCTTAGATAACACAGCCGATGCCAAAACATATCTGATTCTTTCTTTCTTTCCCTCTCTTTCCACTCAGAATTTCCCTGTCATTGTAATGACACTCTTTCGCCATTTGTTACTTATCAAAATATCCTTTTATCCATTGTCTCTTAGCCGTGTGTGTG
The DNA here is from genome assembly GCA_963932145.1 of Acanthosepion lycidas. Classification (NCBI taxonomy): domain Eukaryota; kingdom Metazoa; phylum Mollusca; class Cephalopoda; order Sepiida; family Sepiidae; genus Acanthosepion; species Acanthosepion lycidas. The sequence continues at coordinate 7,131,430 of OZ010615.1, read as the reverse complement.
TTCTTGCTTATCACTCACGATTCGGTCCTTAGCCTCTCCTCTTTCCTCTTTTCTTTCTTTTCTCTTTCTGCCTCGTTAAATGGTGCCACACTGTTCACCCAGAACTTTTTCATTGCCAGTTCAAGGAAGACATTTGGGCCACTAACACACAAAAAAGAGAATGTCTAATATCGAGAATATTTAACATAGATAAACACAAGAAAAATTAATTCCTTTTAATAATATGCGGAAATATCCACTGTTTGCCTGATGAAGGTCGCGAGACCGATAACCCGTGTAGCAAAATTATGGAAAATAAAGCATAATATATATATATTTTTTTTTAAATCCACATTACAATCAAAAACGTTTCCGGTTACTCTCTTCTTGTTAATATACACACTTTTCTCTCTACTATGAACCTCTTCCCTTCATATATATACACATATATATATATATGTGTGTGTGTGTGTGCGTGTATGCGTTTATATGCACATATGTATACATATATATATATATATATATACAAATGATAAGTGATATATATATATATATGTGTGTATGTATATATATATATATACGCAAAAGATAAGTGATGCCCCCTTTAACTTACGAAAAGAGGTGAAGATTTGTTTTTAAATTCCCTAATGTATCATTTTTATCACAAGTTATCAACCATCGCCTGAAGAAGTACCATCTTATTACTGAAACATGAAAGTTTTTATGTAGCGATCTAAAATGTTTTTATTGTAATTTATTATAATTAATATATATATATATATATATATATATATATATATATATATATATATATATATATATATCATTAAAAAAGACAGACAAGGTTCTACGGTTAAGCTTTTTATTTAATTTTTCTTGTGTTCGAGCAAGAGCTTTCTTTTCTGGACAAAGAGTGTGTAAGAACTGTCCAAATGTTTTATATTTCCGAGTGCTTTCGGCCATACCTTTACGTATGTTCTGTCAGGGAGGCTCTTTGTCTTGAGCGCCTCTTGAGACTTAATTTCAACCCAGATCTTAAGTGTTACTTGGACATACGATCCATCGCTAAAGGTACCGGAAAAATCGTCGGATACTTGGATTTGTCTCGAGATATATAGCAAAAGCTGTGTATCACAAGGACGATATTTCCCTTAACGCCGTATACACTTTTGACTTCCTCGGCAATGTCTTTTTAAAGCCATTTTTAGAATTCTAATAAAATCCAAACATATGAAACTATATTTATGCATTCACTTTTTCCCCGAGAATTGGCAAAAAAAAAGGTGTTTTTGCGATGTTTTATCATTTCACCCAAGCAAGGCAATGAAGCTACTAAGACGCAAAGGTGTACTTAGTGTGAAATAATATGAGAAAAAGGAAACATTAAGAAGTGAGAACAATAAAAGAACAGGAAATTTTGAAGTTCGAAGGAAGAAACTGCTCACATAGAACTTACGGTTACATCTAGCCATTTCAACTGTAGCGTGCTTAAATTCACGAAGTCTATGTAGCAAATAGGAAAGCTCATTAAAACAATTATCACGAAAAGGAAAAGGGAAGTTAGGCTATGGCGGTAGGAAATTACTGAAGCCGGGATGCCATATCAGGACCAATAACATTGCAGATTCTTCTGTGGATTTTATCAAGAATCTCTAAATATACAGCAGAAGCACCAGACCATATGTAGCAGCAATATTCAAAGTATAGACGCATGGTAGACTTATAAATATGTAAGATAGATTCTTTGGGTTTTAACAAGAATCTCTAAATATAGAGCAGAAGCACTGGACCATATGTGGCAGCAATATTGAAATTATGGACGAATGGTAGACTTATAAATATGTAAGATAGATTCTAAGGAGAAAAATTGTCTTCCTCGATACAGTGAACCAACTTCCCTAGCAGAAGACCTAGCAATGGATTCAATATAATCTTTCCACTTCAAGCCAGCGGAAAACGTTTGCCTGAGATGTCGCAAGGAGTCACTTATTTAAAAGAATAATTTTATGTTTAGAAAAAAATAAAAACGTTGAAATAAAAAGCAACAAATAAAGATGAAGAAAGAAACAAAATAAAAAAATTGTGTAATAATGAAAAGACTTCATCTAAGAAAGCCAAAAGTTTTTCGAAGAATTATTTTTATTCGAATATTAGAAGCTGTAGAGTGAAGCGGAAAACATAACTTTTGATGAAAATATGAAGAAAGGCATCAAAATTCATAATTTGTAATCATGAAGATTTCAGATTCTTAAATTGAAAATATTTAATCACTGAAAATGACTACCCAACAACTTTTAAGCAAAAACCAGTAAACAAAGAAAAATTAAAAATAGATACCTTCACAAAAATACAAAACTTAAGATTTAAAATGATTTTTTAAAAATTCAAAACATTTTTTGAATCTTTTATTTTAGTTTTAATTTCAAACTAATAGAGTAAATTCAATATTTCCACTAAGCAAAATACTTTGCTGCATTTCAAAACTAATTTAAATTGACTGAAATTATTTTTTTAAATCGCTGATGTTACATATTTTTAGCCATCTGTTAGCACGATCTAATTCTCTTTATTAAAAAAATCTTTCAAAAATAAAATATAATTTTCTGAAACTTTATTTGAGAAATATTAGCTGATTTAAAGTTTAATTAATCTAATTTAGAACAAATATTACATTCTTTTAGTTTAAAATATCACAGAAATGTATTTTTAACACGGATGTAGATATTTATTTAAGGCGTTGACAGCTTGACTGACAGGCGGAAGTTCATCTATTTTTTCTACGGGTGATATATCTGTAAAAATTAATTGTAGAAACTTTTTATATAATATTTAACTACCCATTAATCTAAAAAAATAAGTAAAATATTCTCCACAACTGAATTTTACGTAGCTTGGCTTTATTTCCTGATAATGTCGTGTACAGACATCAGTATTTACAAAAATCGGTACGTTTATACAAAATAAATCGAAATTCTTTTTTAAAATATGAGAGGATGTTTAATTGTAGTAAGCTTTTCAATTTATGATTAGTAAATATAGTTTTTACTTAATACCAATATCACTACTAATACAGAAATTTAAAAGATTTAAAACTTTATAAATTATTCTATCTAAAATTTAAAAAAAAATAAAAAACAATTCTTGTAAAAATTAATTATTCTTCGTATAAAACTTTTTCTTAAGACAATAGTGTTTATAATACATCTTATTCAGTTTATTAAAAGTTTTCTAATTAAATAATGTCTTAGTTTTATTTTATGATCCAGAACAGATTTTTGGTAACTAATGTCCTGTTTTACAAAAATGAAATTGATTATTTAAATTCTCCAAGATGGTTTGATAAGATAAATACTAAGAGATACAAAAATTAAGTTCTCGAAATTTCAAAAAATTAGATAAATGGTGGTGGGTAACAAATGAAAAAAAAAATGTTTGTAAACAATATTCTAAAAAAGAAAACAAGAAAAGCATTTTTAAAATAATTACATTTATTTATGTATGAATAAGCCCTGACAATAAAACCGACAATTATTTATTTTTTCAAGAATTTTCAAATAAATGTGTTTTCACTACAATAAGATGCTAAAATTTCCTCCACCACAACCTACGCAAAAAAAAAAAAAAAATGTCAAAAATTTTGAACGTTGTAAAAAGGATAAAAACTTATAATTTTTAATAATTAAAATAATCCTTTGGTTTTTAGTTACTCTTTAATGCCCTAAAGTTTTAGACGACGAAACTGTTTTTAAGTTTGGGTCTTTTTTTTCATTGTTTATTTTAGTGAATCTCTACGTTATTAAAAATTATAATCAAATATGTCTGAAAATTTTTCTCTCTGAATTCGAATTTCTATAGGAATCCGAATCGGTCAATATGAAAACCAAATTTTATATTTGTAAAGTAATTGTTTGACGATGTCACCTCATTAAAAAAAAAAATACTTAATGGGGAAGTAACTCTTCCATTTTTACTTATAATGTAATTATCTCCCCTGCCAAGGGAAGTAACTCGAAATCTTTAATTCTGTTTTAAGATTTTTACCTCCCTTTGCATTCAATTATTTATTTCAAATTTCTTACATAATGAATTGTGATAACACATCTTCATCTTTATCGTTTTTATCATTGCTTTTCGGCCGATTAATTCTTTAGTTGGCCGAGATTTTGAAGAGAAAATATTAAGCGAAAATAGAATTTCATGAAACATTCTTTTTGTAAAACAGGGCACCAGTTCCCGAAAATCTGTTCTGGATCGTAAAAATGCAATAAAACTTAGAATGCAATAAAACTAAGACATTATTTAATTAGAAAACTTTTAATTGCTTTTATGAATAAGCTATATTATGAAAACTATTGTCTTAAGAAAAAGTTTTATACGAAGAATAATTAAGCTTGATGACAAATATTCTATCGTTGCTTAACATTTCAGGAAATATGCTCTCCTAGAGTTTGTGTAATTTATTCGATATATACGACATGGGGGTTTCAGGATGAGGGGTTTCTGGTTTTGAGAAAGAAAATCCCCAAAGACGCGGTTTAAGAAAGGAATTAATCAATTTCTTTCAGGGCCATGGTTTGAAAATGACAATGGCCGTCAATTTGACAGAAGTAAATTTCCTCCATATCACATTTAATTTGAAAATTATTTTTATTTTATTTCGACAATTTATCAAAAGTTTTAGCAAGTAAAAAATATCCATAAAAATGCTAATTACCCACCAGCCACCCTCAAGAGCTATTTACACTATTTACATCGTTCAATTTATTGTCCACATCCTTATTGCCATATTCAAGACACGACGGCCGTTGTACTCTCCGGTCTTCTTCAGGACCTGTGTATATTTCTGGTATTTTAACTATTTACACTATTTACATTGGTCAAATTGTTGTTCTCATATTTATTGCCATATTCACGACGTTTCGGTCGTTGCACGCTCCGGCCTTCTTCAGAGGATATACTTTTATAATCTCGAACTCCTTTTATTTAGTCCACGGGAGTAGATTGTGCTAGTTTCACGTGGCATGCCTTTCGAGGGTATCTCGGTTAATTCTCTTTAGCAGCTAAACTCCAATTTTTTGTTCCCTCTGTTGTGGCCAGGATTGAACTCACAGCTCTTTGGGCCAGTCACTCTTCGGATTACTTAAGCAACGCTTTTATCCACTGAGACATTATAGGGACTTATAAACCTAATGTCTCATAAAACATTTTTTACTAGAGCTGATATTACAATTATTGGTTTTCTCTAACTCTCTGTATTACTACTTCTTATATTGTATTTATTTCCATGCTTGGTCGGCCCAGGAGATTTTTGTGGCCTAGCTGATGTGCTGATTCCTTAAGTTTTCGTATTTTCCAGTCATATTATCTGTTATTTCAAATTCATCCCACAGGGGACGATGATCCCCTTTTCTTTCCCCCATATATAGTTACCTATGTCTGATTTTTTTTATTTTCCTAACAACATAACAACTACCCTAGGTACATGACAACAGCCCCCACAGACTGGGATAGAAGGGTACAAGATGATAACAAGACTCAGAAAACAATCTCGATTGCCTACCCTATGTTAAGAGCTTATCGGAAAATGTACAAAAGATCTCTTATCATATAACATCAGGACAACCATCGGGAGTGGTTCAACACTACGCAGACATCTATCCGAGTGACATCACTGGGAGAGGTGAACATGATTAAGAACTGTATATACGCCATCCTATGCAGTTGTAGCAAGAAATATAAAGGAGAAACAGAACACCCGCTTAGGAGAAGACTTCAGCAACACCATAAAGCCGTAACTCATGAGGAAATAGAAAAATAAAAAGATAAATCCTTAAATCCGATAAATTCGTACTTCCGATAATCCCTTAAAACCGATAATCCCTTAAAATCGATAAATCCTTATATTCGATAAATCCTTAAATTCGATAATTCTATAAATCCGATAATTCCTTTATTCTGATAATTCCGTACTTTTAATAATTCCTTAAGTTCAATAATTCCTTAAATCCGATAATTCCTTAAATCTGACAATTCCTTAAATCCGATAATTCCTTAAATCCGATAATTCCTTAAATCTAATAATTCCTTAAATCCGATAATTCCTTAAATCTGATAATTCCTTAACTCCGATAATTCCTTAAATCTAAAAATTCCTTATCCGATAATTCCTTAAATCCAATAATTCCTTAAATCCGATAATTCCTTAAATCCGATAATTCCTTAAATACAATAATTCCTTAAATCCAATAATTCCTTAAATCTGATAATTCCTTAAATCCGATAATTCCTTAAATCCGATAATTCCGTATATTCGATAAATCACTGAATTCGATAAATTCTTAAATCCGATAATTCCTTCATTTCATAAAGAGGAAGCAAGTTTTGTAGATCACTGCATTTACCGAGCATCATTTTGCTAAATCCAGGACATCGTATTTATATCTAAACTTCTCTCTTCAAATATTTTCATGGTAACTGCTCTGTTGCCCCGACTACATGAATTTAAGCATTCACTTAGGTACCCTTTCAGTATTGAAAAAAAAAAATGCAACCGCCACTTCTACTACAACAGTTTCTTTTTTCGCGCTTCCCGCCTATGGAACTCCCTTCCGTTTACCTGCTCCCTTGATAAATGCAATCATCAAAACTTTAAATGCAACGCCAATCGCCATCTTCTTGAATCCCGTTCATCTTTTGTCCTTTCCTTAATCCTCTCTATACGCAGTCTTTTCTGTCACTTTCATTCCCTGCATACTAGTGGCATTCCCGACATGCTTGGGGTAAAATGATTAAAAAAAAATAAATTTTGATAACTACCGTAATTCTCCATGTATAATACGCCTTCATCCATGATACGCACCCCTAGAATTGTGCTGAAAGTCTGGAATAATGTTTCTACTCGCGCATAATACACACCCCTTATTTCGTAATTAAACCCTATAAATTGTACCTCTCCAGTTTCATTACGGCCAGCGTTTCTTACTCTTATTCAAGCTGTAATTGAAGATATTTATCAAAATTTCCGATCATCACGATTCTAAAAGGAAACGGAAATAGCCATATTGTGCCTACTGCGCAGACTCATAAACCTATTTTTGTTCGATAAAATATGCAATCTACCAGATCTGTATTTAGTTTTTCACAAAAAATGGTTTTCAATATAGAATATTCTAATTTAGTTTTATGATAATTCTTATCTTATTTTAGTGAATGTTAGTGTCAAAATGTCGTATGTTTGTGGTGAGTAGTCATTTCGCAACTGAAATCCAGCAATTTTTTAAAGATTTCTTGTAGCTGTGCATAACACGCACCCCTAATTTTACTTTTTATTTTAGAAAAAAAAAATGAGTATTATACATGGGGAATTACGGTATATTTCAATCGGTTTAGTCTCCGGTCTTCTGAATTTTTTAGACAAGAATGCAGCGTCTGGCAATTTTTACTCATGATTCAAATATTTCATATTTTTATCTTACAGCAACTGTTCTTTCGTGCATTAACACTAGAATGGCCAGTAATAAGACTCTCCCCAAGTGACCTATCTGCTCTCTCGAATAGAACGGCGAATGTAGAATTACTAAAAAATATAGTTTTAAGAAAAGTAACTCTTAATACTTTTCAATGAATAATCTCCCTTGGAACGCAAAAATTATACGATAAAATTTTGATTCATTTTTCTTTTTACTAAAGATCACCCTTTACAAGACCCAAGAGCTACTCAAAGTAGATGGTGTAGCGTTGTGTAAGCATAAGAACAGACAAGAAATGCAGTCTATGACATTATGCAAGAAAAATAACTGTCAGCTCTCGACTTGACGAGATCAATATTGTAATGATCGGGAAAAGAAAACATCTCACCGGGAGTCAGTTCTACAAAGCAGCACTTCTTGTGAAGAAGCTGTCGGGCTGGAATACTAACACTAACCCTGTGTACCCATAGTACCCAGCGCAAATTTTCCTATTTTTAATTACAATTTTCAGTACCTGATTTTCTTACCTAAATAATGTTTTTAAATTCCTATTAATGTTAACTCAAAGTACAAAGTTTGAAATACCTGCATGTAAAATATTTCAAATAACGATATATATTTAATATTTTTTTTATATTTTCAAAATCGGGTATAATATACCGATGGTTAGTAGTGGGGTAACTTTAATTGGTGGTTAGTTTTCTAGAGTTAATTAAATCTAGAATTTTAATTTTTTTTTTTTTTTGCAATATGCTGATCCTGTGTTGAAATCCCCAAAATATTTAATACCGTTGAAGTTATCGCAAACATTTTTTATTGAGGCTTACAAACTCTACGTTTCGTTCAATTTCACAAACCAATCGATGAAATTTGAATAAGCTGATTTGTTTGAAAAAAATAATTTGCGAAAACTCTACTTCGCGGTTTAATAGATTTTTAATTTAATTTAATTTTATAGGACTTCATAGTAAACAATAGTTTTTAAGAAATTTTCTTTTTTCACTTTTTAATAGCGAATTATAAATTCTTAGGATTTCTTACTTTCGAGCGTGCAATATACAACTAACCATGCGTAAATATTTCTTACTGGAAACAAATTTCAACTTTTTGAAGCGTTTGGTTTCGTGATTTGTTTAGTTATCGCAAATGCAGGGCGAACTGGAAACTGGATTCTTGAATATAAAAAAGTTAAAGAAAAGATACGCAAAAAAAAAAAAAACGATATTGCATTTTTTATTAAATAAATATTTGTTATTTTCGTCATTGTTTTTAAAAAAAAGTGAGAGTATTTTGTACGTTAAATAATAAAACTTTTTTAAAATAGTTAATGAAAAAGTATCATACTAAGCTACGCACCCGAGTAAAACTAATTTTACTTTGTACCCACTTTTTGAAAAAAATTAGGTCAGGGAGAACAAAAAACACTCACTGTGTTACTGGCCCAAAGAACCTGCTGATATATTTTTTTAATTGACTGTGATTGGACGGTTCAAAGGTGAACCGCCTTGAAAGGGAAGGAACAACTGGGACTGGACCTTAGCAGCAGTTGCAAACGAGACCACTTAGAAAGCGTAGGTTTGTTTCTCTCTCCTTGCTGAAAAGACGGGCAGCGTTTGCCCATAAGCGATGGATGCATGGGTAACAAAGTTGCTGAGGGCAAGTTTCCCCTTCAAAGAAAGTTTTGAGAAGTCCTCTCGAAGAAGGCAGAGAAATTCTTTTCTATAGCTTCTTCGAGTTGAAAAGAAGTCTGTAAGTGGAGTTTGGATCTAAAGCCGTTTGAGAAGAAGAAGAAAACACTTGCGTTTTCAAAAAGTGTCTTACCGCGTGTTTAAAGTAAATATTCACCTTCTAGCGGCCGTAAAAGAAAGACATAATTTCCAGGCGGACGGGATGAAAATAAGAGAAGAACGAAGGGAGTTTGGTCACTAGAAAGAGAACTTTGTCTACACAAGAAAGAAAAGAAAAAAAATTAAAACTTTTGAAGCTTGAAAGGACTGAAAGTCTATTGAAGAGCTAAGTCTCTTCCCCCTCTCTTTTTTTTTCTTATTATTAGGTTGGTGCAAAAATAATATCGTTTTCTCACATAGTAACATATGTGAGAAAACGACATTATTTTTGCACCAACCTAATATCATTGACGCAGCAGGTGGATTTATTTTTTTTTTTTGTGTGTGCATTGTAACTTTTAAGTTTTGTTTTTCTGATATATTAAGTTGGTGCAGAAATAATGACGTAATAATGTCGTTTTTTGACGTTAAAAAATACGTCAAAAAACGATATTGTTACGTCATTATTTTTGCACAAAAATAATATCGTTTTTTGACGTTAAAAAATACGTCAAAAAACGATATTACTTTTGCACCAACCTAATATTTTAATTTTTTTACTCAGAGAATAGGTTACCTTATTCTCAGCAAAAAGGGACGAATTTTTACAAGAACCCTCATCCAGCTGGTTAGAAATAAATATTTTTTCTTTGTAATTGAATCTGATTTTCATTTTTTTTTCTTTCTTTTTCGTTATTAATTCGGGCAATAGTGAAAATACTGTTGCAGCAGGTTTTATTTTCTTTCAGAAAATATAATTTCCGAAAACTTACCTTTTTGCACTTCTTCCCAAAATATGGTTTGGATCAGTCAAGTATGGCTATTTTAGACACCGTGACGGACGGACGGACGGACGGACTACAGGGAATCACAGAATTTTAGGTATTGATAGAAGAAAGCCGCAAATGTCGTACACCCATTGAGAATCGTCGTTACTTTAGGAATAAAAATCAATGTGACCGTTGCTTAATGAAAGTTGACACGCATCAGAAAACTAATCGGCTTGGTTTTCTTACCAATTAATTATTGTAGGCATAGATTAATATGGCAATAGTGCCAACCGATGGAAAAAAAAATTTTCAATTTATGGGTTCAGAAATTATAAATTGTTACTTTTTTGGATATAAATTGAAAAAAAAATGAGTAAATAATAATAATAAAAAGAAATCCCAATAAAATCTTTGATTTTTTTAAGATACTTCTTTTTTCTACTTCTTTCTTATATTGATTTTAACCGACCTAATATTCTTCGGCTGTTAAATTAGGAGTAATGCTTTGAAGTTGTTTTGAGGTTCTCACATCAAGTCTTTTCATTATTACACATTATTTATTTTGATTTCTTTCTTCATCTTTGTTGATTTTTATCTCAACATTTTTAATAGACCTATTCTTCTTCGGCTCTTAAATTAGGAGCAATGCTTTAATTTATTTTTTTATTTTTGATACACGAATGAAGTCTTTTCCTTATTACACAATTTTAAATTTTCATTTTTTGAAATTTAAATTGTACTACTAAAAAAATAACTGAATTATATTATGCAAATATAAATTAGAATTAAAATTACACTTAATTTTCACCGTCTCCCAAGTGTAGTGAAATGCCAGTTTATTCTAGATTTTAATAATTGTTGAAGTTATATAATCTTTTGTATGCGACACATAGTTTGCTGGGGACTAAGAAGTCATCTGGAGGAGAAAAGAGACATGTCTTTTTCCTATGGAATTCTTTGGGTGTATCCTGGTAAAAAACATGTAGAGGGAGTTTTGCTCTTTTATTTCAAACAGCCAGTGGGTGAGCGAAGGAAGAAAGGTTTATTCGCCCGTTTGAAATTCCCCCATTAATGGCATTATTATATCCATGATATAATAACACCTCATTTCACAGACGGAACGGAATTGCTGAAAAGAAAAGGTATGGCAATCATCCTTTCTTCTCAGAGAGAGAGAGAGAGGGGTAGAGAGATATAGATAGATAGAGATAATTATAAATAGAGAGATATAGAGATAAATATAGATAAAGAGTTTTATACCGTTAAGTAATATACACAATTATATATGTACATATTTAAATTTGTCCCACGCAGAGAAAATATAACGCATATCTACGCAAGGATTAGTGTGAAAAAGAAACGAAATCATATGGTCTTACTTTGAAATAATTACCATAATTCTTCTGTGTTTCTGGAGAAGCCATATTTAGGATTCCAGATTCGAACGGCCCAGGGGCAGGCAAATTTTGCCACGCTCGTGCTAAAAAAAACAACTGCTCGGTTTGACTCCTGGAAATTGACTGAATACTTTCCTTCATTCTATGAAGTGACGTCACTAAGCGGCCGTTACGTGGTCCACGTGACTCCATCTCGACGAAAGGGAGATAATCGTCTTTTCTATCCCTACAAAAGGTTCTTTGATAACTCCATCTAGTGAGCGTAAGAACAATGTCCCCTTGCAGGCATTGCAGAGAGAGAGAGAGAGAGAGAAAGAGAGAGACTTGTTTAGCCGACTTATTTTTCTTCGGCTGTTAAATTAGCAAATTATGGAGGATGCTAAGTGAAGTAATGTTGCTAGATTTTCAACTTTTTTTTTTTTAAATTTAAGAGAAGCTCATGAATATTCATCAGTTTAATTGAAACGTCTAAATAAACTATGGAAGATGATAAGTGACATAATTTAATGTCTAATAAACAAAACTGAGTAAAGGATGTTGCTGTTGATTTTTTTTTTAATTTAATATTTAAATTATTTTAGTTTTAGATAAATGTATGTATTATACAGGGTGTTCATAAAGTTCGGGTTACTTTAAAAAATTTATAACTTTATTTGTATTTGCGATAGAAATAATTTGTAAAACGGATTAGAAAGAAGTAAATCTGTATTTTTTAAGGTTTTATTGAAATTTTATTTAAGTTTCTGTCTTCCATCATTAGCAATACAAAAGATAATACGATTTTGCTGTTCACGGAAAACATTTGCCAACTGATTTACAGTAATGCCTGAAATCACATTAGTTATTTTAGCTATACTTAAAACTAGGTACATTAAACTTTATAACATTGTTTACAGATTTTTTCTATTGCAAATACAAATAAAGTTATAATTTTTTAAAACTGCACACGAACTTTATGGACATGCTGTATATTTTAAATAACTGTAGCTGATGAATTTAAATGTTTTCTCTTAATTTTTAACAATTTTATATCTCATGTATGTTGCCTCTAGAAAGGAGTAATTCTATCAAGAACGGATATATTTGAAAATATCCAGGGCGTAGATTTACATTTAGATAAGATTGAATAGCGGCACTCTCGATAAATTTCCGTCTAAGTAATTTACTTTCTCTTCTAAGTGTGACATGTTTTACTCATATCTTTAAATATCAATTGTATAAAAAATTGACAACATGTTTTACTCACTTTCGCTTATTAGACCTTAAATTACGTCACTTAGTATCTTCCATAGTTTACCTAGACTGATGAATATATATGAGTGTCCCTTAATTTAAAAATAATTGAAAAACTAACATTTTTATTCTTATTTATAAGTACTTGCTGTAAAAACAAATCCTTACATTTACCTTCATATGCCAGTCGTGTGTCGAAAGATTTATGATTGCCTAAGCGTGTATCACGTATGGTACAGACTGATTGACATGATTGTACCTACAGATTGTAATGTATCTTGAAAGATCTTCAAAAAAAAAAACTATTAAAATACAAGGATCTTGAGGTGGAAATCTCAGAAATGTGGCACATGAGGACAACAATAATTCCATTTGTAGTTGGGACCCTCGGTTTGATTGAAAAAGACTCTGATAGACTCATTGAAGAGATTCCTGGTACCTCAAGCCTTAAAGAAACACAAAAAATTGTACTCATAAATACAGTCCACACCTTACGAAGGTCTTTATCTGTGTAAAATGTGCACAATATTTTTTTCAAAATTCCTTAGTAGAAAATGTCATGATGCCCAGCCATCGTGATCAAAAACCACAAGAAGAAAATGTGTTTTCTTATTGACATGGCATCCCTTGTATGTATTTTTGAAATTCTTAAAAACTATCAATATACAAAGATCTTGAAGTGGAAATCTCGAAAATGTGGTAGATGAGAACATCAATAATTCCATTAGCAGTTGGAGCACTCGGATTAATTAGAAAATATTCCCATAGACTCACTGAAGGGATTCCTAGTATCCGATGCCTTAAAGAAATACAAAAGTTGTATGCACAAGTACAGCCCATACCTTACGAAGGTCTTTATCTATGTAAAATATGCGCTATATTTTTTTCTTTTTTTGCAAATGATTTTACGATAAAAATGCATTGTCAATGATTTTCACAATAAAAATGCATTGCAAATGGTTTTTACTATAAAAATGCATTGCTAATGATTTTTACTAATAAAATGCACTGCAAATGATTTTTACTATAAAAATGCATTGGCAATGATTTTACTATAAAAATGCATTGCAAATGATTTTTACTATAAAAATGCATTGGCAATGATTTTACTATAAAAATGCATTGCCAATTATTTTTACTATAAAAATGCATTGCCAATGATTTTTACTATGAAAATGCATTGCCAATGTTTTTTACTATAAAAATGCATTGCCAATGATTTTTACTATAAAAATGAATTACAATTGATTTTTACTATAAAAATGCATTGCAAAGGATTTTACTATGAAAATGCATTGACAATGATTTTTACTATACAATTGCATTGCCAATGATATTTACTATAAAAATGCATTGCCAATGATTTTTACTATAAAAATATATTGACAATGATTTTTCCTATGAAAATGCATGGCCAATGTTTTTTACTATAAAAATGCATTGACAATGATTTTTACTATAAAAATGCATTACACTTGATTTTTACTATAAAAATGCATTGCAAAGGATATTTACTATAAAAATGCATTGCCAATGATTTTTACTATAAAACTGCATTGCCAATGATTTTTACTATAAAAATGCATTGCCAACGATTTTTACAATGAAAATGCATTGCCAATGAATTTTACTATGAAAATTCATTGCCAAGGATTTTTACTATAAAAATGCATTGGAAATGATTTTTACTATAAAAATGCATTGCCAATGATTTTTACTATAAAAATGCATTGCGAATGATTTTTACTATAAATAATGCATTGCCAATGATTTTACTATAAAAATGCATTACCAATGATTTTTACTATAAAGGTACATTGCCAAGGATTTTTACTATAAAAATGCATTGCTAATGATTTTTACTAATAAAATGCACTGCAAATGATTTTACTATGAAAATGCATTGCCAATGATTTTTACTATGAAAGTGCATTGCCAATGATTTTTACTATAAAAATGCATTGCCAATGATTTTTACTATGAAAATGCATTGACAATGATTTTTACAATGAAAATGCATTGCAAATGATTTTTACTATAAAAATGCATTGGCAATGATTTTACTATAAAAATGCATTGCAAATGATTTTTACTATAAAAATGCATTGCCAATGATTTTACTATAAAAATGCATTGCCAATGATTTTTACTATAAAAATGCATTGCCAATGATTTTTACTATGAAATTTCATTGCCAAAGTTTTTTACTATAAAAATGCATTGCCAATGATTTTTACTATAAAAATGCATTACACTTGATTTTTACTATAAAAATGCATTGCAAAGGATATTTACTATAAAAATGCATTGCCAATGATTTTTACTATAAAACTGCATTGCCAATGATTTTTACTATAAAAATGCATTGCCAACGATTTTTACAATGAAAATGCATTGCCAATGAATTTTACTATGAAAATTCATTGCCAAGGATTTTTACTATAAAAATGCATTGCAAATGATTTTTACTATAAAAATGCATTGCCAATGATTTTACTATAAAAATGCATTGCCAATGATTTTTATTATAAAACTGCATTGCCAATGATTTTTACTATAAAAATGCATTGCCAACGATTTTTACAATGAAAATGCATTGCCAATGAATTTTACTATGAAAATTCATTGCCAAGGATTTTTACTATAAAAATGCATTGCCAATGATTTTTACGATAAATAATGCATTGCCAATGATTTTACTATAAAAATGCTTTGCCAATGATTTTTACTATAAAGGTACATTGCCAAGGATTTTTACTATAAAAATGCATTGCTAATGATTTTTACTAATAAAATGCACTGCAAATGATTTTACTATGAAAATGCATTGCCAATGATTTTTACTATAAAAATGCATTGCCAATGATTTTTACTATGAAAATGCATTGACAATGATTTTTAATATGAAAATGCATTGCCAATGATTTTTACTATAAAAATGCATTGCCAATGATTTTTACTAATAAAATGCACTGCAAATGATTTTACTATAAAAATGCATTGCTAATGATTTTTACTAATAAAATGCACTGCAAATGATTTTACTATGAAAATGCATTGCCAATGATTTTTACTATGAAAATGCATTGCCAATGATTTTTACTATAAAAATGCATTGCCAATGATTTTTACTATGAAAATGCATTGACAATGATTTTTAATATGAAAATGCATTGCCAATGATTTTTACTATGAAAATGCATTGCCAATGATTTTTACTATAAAAATGCATTGCCAATTATTTTTACTATGAAAATGCATTTCCAATGATTTTTACTATGAAAATGCATTGCCAATGATTTTTACTATAAAAATGCACTGCCAATGATTTTTACTATAAAAATGCATTGCCAATGATATTTACTATAAAAATGCATTGCCAATGATATTTACTATAAAAATGCATTGCCAATGATTTTTACTATGAAAATGCATTGCCAATGATTTTTACTATGAAAATGCATTGCCAATGATTTTTACTATAAAAATGCATTGCAAATGATTTTTACTATAAAAATGCATTGCCAATGATTTTTACTATAAAAATACATTGCCAATGATTTTTACTATGAAAATGCATTGCCAATGATTTTTACTATAAAAATGCATTGCAAATGATTTTTACTATAAAAATGCATTGGCAATGATTTTACTATAAAAATGCATTGGCAATGATTTTACTATAAAAATGCCTTGCCAATTATTTTTACTATAAAAATGCATTGCTAATGATTTTTACTATGAAAATGCATTGCCAATGTTTTTTACTATAAAAATGCATTGCCAATGATTTTTACTATAAAAATGAATTACAATTGATTTTTACTATAAAAATATAAAATCATTGCAAAGGATTTTACTATGAAAATGCATTGACAATGATTTTTACTATACAATTGCATTGCAAATGATTTTTACTATAAAAATGCATTGCCAATGATTTTTACTATAAAAATATATTGACAATGATTTTTCCTATGAAAATGCATGGCCAATGTTTTTTACTATAAAAATGCATTGACAATGATTTTTACTATAAAAATGCATTACACTTGATTTTTACTATAAAAATGCATTGCAAAGGATATTTACTATAAAAATGCATTGCCAATGATTTTTACTATAAAACTGCATTGCCAATGATTTTTACTATAAAAATGCATTGCCAACGATTTTTACAATGAAAATGCATTGCCAATGAATTTTACTATGAAAATTCATTGCCAAGGATTTTTACTATAAAAATGCATTGGAAATGATTTTTACTATAAAAATGCATTGCCAATGATTTTACTATAAAAATGCATTACCAATGATTTTTACTATAAAGGTACATTGCCAAGGATTTTTACTATAAAAATGCATTGCTAATGATTTTTACTAATAAAATGCACTGCAAATGATTTTACTATGAAAATGCATTGCCAATGATTTTTACTATAAAAATGCATTGCCAATGATTTTTACTATGAAAATGCATTGACAATGATTTTTAATATGAAAATGCATTGCCAATGATTTTTACTATAAAAATGCATTGCCAATGATTTTTACTAATAAAATGCACTGCAAATGATTTTACTATAAAAATGCATTCCTAATGATTTTTACTAATAAAATGCACTGCAAATGATTTTACTATGAAAATGCATTGCCAATGATTTTTACTATGAAAATGCATTGCCAATGATTTTTACTATAAAAATGCATTGCCAATGATTTTTACTATAAAAATGCATTGCCAATGATTTTACTATGAAAATGCATTGCCAATGATTTTTACTATAAAAATGCATTGCCAATGATTTTTACTATGAAAATGCATTGCCATTGATTTTACACTATAAAAATGCATTGCCAATGATTTTTACTATGAAAATGCATTTCCAATGATTTTTACTATGAAAATGCATTGCCAATGATTCTTACTATAAAAATGAATTGCCAATGATTTTTACTATAAAAATGCATAGCCAATGATTTTTACTATAAAAATGCATTGCAAATGATTTTTACTATAAAAATGCACTGCAAAGGATTTTTACTATAAAAATATGTAGTACATGAGGACATCAATAATTCCATTTGTAGTTGGGGCCCTCGGATTGACTGAAAAAGACTCTGATAGACTCATTGAAGGGATTCCTTTTATCCCATGTCTTAAAGAAATACAAAAAAATGTACACACAAATACAGCCCACACCTTTATCTATGTAAAATGTTTGTGGTCTTAGGATGTTTTTTTTCTACAAAAATGATCAGTGAAAATGTCATGAAACCATTTCTGACCTTAGGTCTCTGGTTGGGACCCGAAAGGAAATATGTATACTTCGAAAATCAATAATAATAATAATAATAATAATAATAATAATGATAATAATAATAATAATAATAATAATAATAATAATAATAATAACACCGGTTTGGAAATTATAAAGGCAAAAATATTTATTTTATTTTTATAAATTTACATCATTACAATCAACTTTTGGAAAAGACAGTAAATGTACACACACACACACACACACAAACACATGAAAGGCTACTGAAAAGTTCTTACCCAGCCAATTAGCCTAGCCTTTAAAAAAATCTGATATTTCATTTGAGGAAATAGGTTATATACAAAATATTATTGAAATATTGACTCAGCTGGACTCCCATACCAAAATCTGACCAATTATACAGTATAATTAGTCAAGATAGATTTCTGATTAACAACGGATGACATTAATTCATTAGTTAAACCCCAATAACGTTAAACATTTTTGTTTGTTTCTTTTGACGTTTTTATTTCCTTGTGAGAGAATATCGTCCGGTTCACACTCCTCTTCAGTCTTTTGAACTTAGATGTTTCCCATATTTCCTGGGCTTCCGATTCCTTCTAAAGTCTACTTCAACTCTATACTTCTAACGTCTCCCTCTAGACTCTGAAATTTTATTTTGTATTTATTTTTCTTTCTCAATAGGAGCAGACAAGTAGGTGTATCGTCCGTTACATGCTCCTTCCCAGTCTTTTGAACAAGAATATAAGTTCATTCCTTGTTTCCTGATTAGAAGTGGATCTTTAAGTTCTTTCTAAAGTCTGCTTCAACTTTATAATTGAAACGTCTCCAGAGAAACTCTAAAATTTTATTTTCTATTTATTTTTTTCCTCAATAGGAGTAGATAGTCCCGTCCATCCTCTGGTCCACGTTTCTCTCTGGTCGTTTTATCAGGAGTACAGGTTTATCCCTCCATTTCTGCTTAAGATTTGGTTGTCGGTTCGTTCTAAAGTCATTTCCCCCAACCCAAATGTATTAGTAATGATTTCCTATAGAAATGTGTAGAAAATCAGGAAAAGGGCATTGATAGAGGTCAAGAATGAATGCCAGCATTACTGATAGAATAGGGCTATTATACGTATAATGTAAATGCATTACTAATGATTTTACTATAGGAATGCGTTAAAAATGTGGAAGAAAGGGATTGTCAGTGGTCAGGAATGAAAGCAAGCATTACTGATATAATAGGGTTATTATATGTATAATGTAAATGCATTACTAATGATTTTACCTTAGAAATACATTGAAAATGAGGAAGAAAGGGATTGTTAGTGTTCAGGAATGATTGCCATCATTACTGATAGAATAGGGCTATTATATGTATAATGTAAATGCATTGCTAATGATTTTACATTAGGAATGCATTGAAAATCAGGAAGAAAGGGATTGTTAGTGGTCAGGAATTAATGTCAGCATTACTGGTAGAATAGGGCTATTATATGTATAATGTAAATGCATTGCTAATGATTTTAGTATAGGAATGAACTGAAAATGAGGAAAAAAGTGCTTGTTAGGAAAATTAACGACAAAACGAAAAAGATTTTTCGTGTGTTTAATTTCGGTCTTTCGGATTTCATCAGACTAGACTGATGCTTATATTGATATAATTACACATACGCATGAAGGCGAGGGGATGATGATATTTTAAAAGAAAAAAATATACTTCCAATCAGACAGTTTTAAAAAAGGGGAGTAGAGCAGCTCAAACATAGCATATTATAACATATAATAGCCCTATTCTATCACATCGCCACATGTCTGAAAAAAAAATCTGTTTCTGTCGTAGTTGTGAGTATAATCGCTGGGTCTGATAGTGTTGAAAATTTGCATACTCTGCTTTAGTAGAAGAAAAGGGTAAAAGGTAGAAAGGTGAATAACACTGGCTAGTTAACTAATAGATTTAGAGAAGAGGCAACATCTAAGGTTGTAGATTCTTCTAATTATGCTTTCTATGAGATATAGAGCCTCATAGATCAGAGAATTGTTTCTGTCTGGTTCCCTGTCAGTTTTAAGTTCAATCCCAGGGTCAGGTAAGTCATATCCTCTAGTTCAGTGGAAGAAACGGACAAGCGACACAATTGGTGAATGAGACTGGCAAGTACTAATTGATATGAGTTACCTCCCTTAAATATGGAACACGAAATGCAGAAACGGACAAGCGACACAATTGGTGAATAGAACTGATGACTATTAACTGATATGAGTTATCTCCCCTATACCTTAAATGCAGAATGAGAACAATTTACAACCATTGATTGGAAAAGGATTTTGTTCAAAATTCCTAGAAGGTTACTGAATAAGCTAAAAGCCACCAGAAGAATGATAAACGCTATAACAACCGAACTGTTTTCAGTCTAACAATCAAGCTGAGCATGCTGGTCAGTAAATAAAACGTATATAATAAACTTGATGATAATTTGTGGAGATTGTAAAGAAACTGAAAACGAGGCTGAACAGAAAATTCATGGAAGATCAGAAAAACGGTTTTGTCTTTTCTTTTTTCTTTTTTTCTTTTTTTTTTGTCGTGGGGTGGGGGGGCTTTGTTTTTTTGTTTTTTTACATAACTAATTTTTTTCTTTCTTTTTTTTTTTTTTTTTTGAGATAGGGAAACAATTCACCATTCTAAGAATCAATAACCATTTTGGTCGCCAAATATTTGTTTGATTTTCTTATTGTTTGGGTTCACGGGTCCAAGAATTTCTGGGAAATTCTTCTCGATGTAATCCCAGATGATTTTTGCGGTTATTTGCTGACCGATCTGCAAATAAATAAATTCTTAGAGATAAATTGAGCAAATTCCATTTTATAGCGAGAGAAAGATTCTTGTTCAAAGAAGTTGAATGGACTGATGATTATAAATGCAATTTTGAAATACGTTTGTTGATACATTATTGAAATTATTCGGACCATTGTCCTCATCTTCGTCGCCATATCTATTACAACGTTTTCGGCCATTGTACACTGCGGTCTTCTTCAGGTGGTTGGAATGTCGAACTGAACCCTTTATTTCGCTCACTGGGGTAGACTGTTCTAGTTCTACGTGTCATTTTTAATGGATGTCAGTTATCTCCTCAAGGACACATGGCACAGTGGATAAAGGCGTTAGTTAGATCCAGTGACAGAACCCAAACAGTGTGAGTTCAATACCCGGCTAAGGCAGTGGAGAACTTTCAGAGGGAAATTAACAGGAGATAACTGATAACTGACATCCATTAAAACATGGCACGTGGAACTAGAACAGTCTACCCCAGGGATCGAAATAAAGGGTTCCGTTCGACATTCCAACCACCTGAAGAAGGCCAAAGCGTACAACGGCCGAAATGTTGTAATAAATATGGCGACAAAGATGAGGACAATAGTCCGAATAATGTAAATAATGTACATAATACCTCATCTCAGAAATATAGACAGATACTGAAGGGCCGAAACGTTGTAATAAATATGGCGACAAAGATGAGGACAATAGTCCGAATAATGTAAATAATGTACATAATACCTCATCTCAGAAATATAGACAGATACGTTTGTTGGTGGCACTATGTGACACTGGCAAACGGAAAGAAAAGGGTTAAGTTAAAAATATAAGCTTGGAACAAGACGAAAAGGTTTAAAGAATAGAATGATAGACAGAGAGAAGGAAGTCACTTTTTGGAACCCTAATTTATATTAAATATCTTGACTCAGATATGGATTCTCAGATGCGAAGCACTTTGGCCTCCGGGTAAGGAACTTCAAATTTTAGTGGGTAAGTAGATACACTGATTAATTGATTTTTATGGCTTATCAACTCTTTGCAGGTTATTTAAAGCCAGAAAATATTTTTAGATTGTGAGAATGTTTTTGGAGGTAATGATAATTTATTGATACAAGTCTTACGAATTAACCCGTTAGTAGTTTTAAAGAATCCAGATCGACCTATATAAACACTTCTATAACTTTTGGGCGTGTTTATTCGTCCGTGTCTGAAAAGACACATTCGGTAAAAACGTATATACACGTCTGCAATAGGGAAGTGGCTACCAAATTCCAATAAATTAAGATTATAATTAACCATAAAATTAACGTCTATTTAAATCTGTTACTTAAACGCACGTCCAGTCAACTTGGAGATCTATTCTTATCCGCTTGTCTTACCTGGTTGTCATGGAAACCATCTACAGGTTCAATAATTTGCCAATCAGCTCCACCTTTCTTTCGCCAGTAATCTATTACTGCAATATAAAAGAAAAAAAATCAGGTACACACACAAACACACACACACATACACACACACACATATATATATTATAAATTAATTTATCTAAAATTTTTTCGCTACACAGTTCTAACCATGTTTCAAACACAGTTCTAACCACGTTTTGAAACATGGTTAGAACTGTGTAGCGAAAAAAACATATTTTAAATCAATCAATTTATAATATTAATGCTCTGTAAATTTACATTTAGCACTATTTTGTAAAAATAAAAATATCTATAAGAACACCGGATTATATATCTTACTGTTCTTTCTTTATATATATATATATATATATATATATATATATATGTGTATATATATATATATATATATATATATATATATATATATATATTTATTTATTTATATATATATATATATATATATATATATATATATATATATATATATATATATATATACGCCGGGTGTAACAGAAAAATTGTCCAAGTCATTGTAAGAGCATAATTGCCCATCTCATAAAATGTTTAATATCTAAAAGCCAGTAAACTAATTGAGTTTCTTTTTTCCAATAAATTTCCATAAATTTAAAGATTATTTATTTGCTTGCCTTCGTTTGCACACCAGCACACATGGACACGCCAGCTTATATTCGAAGATAATGAAATGGACTAAGTACGACAATTACTTTTAATCTATTTTTTGTTTATGTGTTATTTTTATAGATACAAATATTTAAGTAAATGCACTTCTTTTTAATAGACACCATTAACATTTATTGGCCTGAATGTCCAAGAAATCTCAAAGAAAATAATTGTCCTCCGACAGGAAACGAACCTGCATTCTACACGGAACCTTCATATGGCCTGGCGTGCCATGTTATTTAGCTACAGAGGAAGCGTCTGGTTTGCGAAGTTAAATTACTGTTTTTTGAACGACAATCTTTCCATGCTTTCTCTCAAACGTTCATATCTGCTCGAAGTGCATCTCAACGTAAACAAATGGCGTCACATATTATGAAATGGACAAATTCCGACAATTATTTTAATATATTTTCTGTTTATACATTCTTTTTATAGATAGAAATATTTAAGTAAATGCTGTGTTTATAATAAACAGTATTAACAACATTTACTCGCCTGAATATCCGATAAATGTCATAGAAAATATCCTACACGTATCAGTTATATAAGTTTTAAGATGAGACGCTTTCATAATTGTCGGACTTAGTCCATTTCATTATATGTCATCTGTTTACGTTAAGATACACTTCGAGCAGATATACGCGTTCGAGAGAAATCATTAGAAATTTGTTGTTTAAAAA
>OZ010615.1:7020413-7102913 GCA_963932145.1 Acanthosepion lycidas | reverse complement strand
GTTGTCCGACGAAATGCAAACGGAAATTTTTGAAATTATTGTGATTTTTGACAATTTCCGCCAGAACATCACTAAGTTGGTTTGCTCGCTGTAGAATGGGAGAGGAAGAAAAAAAAAAAAAACTTGGTTATTGATTGCTGTCGAGGTAAGGAGGAAAAGCGATACATATCAGATTGGAGGCGCGGACAGAGTCATGGTTACCGTCACAGAAATTGAATTAGGCGCGCTGAATTCAATTTCGGCTCGATTCTGTTTCATTTAAATACCAGCCCTGACATGGCTCGAGTTTGGCGGATGGAAAACTCTGAGATCAAAACCGTCCTGGGCACCGTCAGGTTATCTTGCTCTAGAAACATCACTGTTGCTATATCTGTAGTAAATACGATGCCTCTATGACTCTAATGGTGACAGATCATGGCTCTCTACAACTTCCTATAAATGTAAATTTGAAAGCAACTGAAGAACGTGTCTTCTTCATGCCGTTCAGAGCGTAGACGATCATGGCTCTAAAACTTCGTATCTATGTAAATATGAAGGCAAATGAAAAGCAGCATGTTTTCTTCGTGCACTGTCATTTGAGGACGTGGGAGATCATGGTCCTCCACAACTTCCTATCAATGTGAATGTGAAAGCAACTGAAAAGCAGCATGTTTTCTTCGTGCATTGTCATTTGAGGACGTGGGAGATCATGGTCCTCCACAACTTCCTATCAATGTGAATGTGAAAGCAACTGAAAAGCAGCATGTTTTCTTCGTGCACTGTCATTTGAGGACGTGGGAGATCATGGTCCTCCACAACTTCCTATCAATGTGAATGTGAAAGCAACTGAAAAGCAGCATGTTTTCTTCGTGCACTGTCATTTCAGAACGTGGCAGATCATGGTCCTCCACAAGTTCCTATCAATGTGAATGTGAAAGCAACTGAAAAGCAGCATGTTTTCTTCGTGCACTGTCATATCAGAACGTGGCAGATCATGGTCCTCCACAACTTCCTATCAATGTAAATGTGAAAGCAACTGAAAAGCAGCATGTTTTTTTCGTGCAGTGTCACTTCAGGGCGTAGGTGAGCATGGTCCTCCACAACTTCCTATCAATGTAAATGTGAATCAACTGAAAAGCAGCATGCTATCTTCGAACACTGTCATTTCAAACGTGGGAGATCATGGTCCTCCACAACTTCTTTTCAATATAATTGTGAAAGCAACGGAAAATCAGGTTGTCTTCTTTGCGTCGTGTTCCTTCAGAGCGTAGACGATCATTGCTCTCCACAACTTCCTATCAATGTAAATGCTAAAGCTGTTGATGAACATTACATCTTTTTCATGGCGTGACTCTTCAGAGCGTGGCCGATCATGGCTCTCCACTTAACTTAGCATGTTTTCTTCGTGTAGTGTCCTTCAGGACGTGGGAGTTTATGACTCTCCGCTACTTCTTATCAATGTAACTGTGAAAACAACTAGAGAGCAGTATGTTTTCTTCATGCTGTGTCCATTCCGAATGTAGCCGATCATGGCTCTCCACAACTTCCTATCAATGTAAGTGTGAAAGCAACGGAAAAGCAGCATGACTTCTTCGTGGCGTTTTCCTTCAAGATATGTGTACAGGGCTCTCTACAACTTCCTATTAAAGTAAGTGTGAAAGTAACTGAAGAACCGCATATGACATATCTCTTCAGTACGTGGCCGATCAAGGCTCTCCACAATATATATATTCGTCTAAGATCACATGGAAATATATATATATATAGGTTTCATGTTCGACACAATCGTCAGGCTGCAAGAGTTGGTTTATTTCTTGACAAGAAAAAACCAACACCCGCGACCTGACGATTGCGTCGAACATGAAACAGCCTGTTGCCTCTGAGTGCCGACTACAATGTTCGCTTTTATATATATATTAGGTTGGTGCAAAAATAATGACGTAATAATGTCGTTTTGACGTATTTTTTAACGTCAAAAAACGATATTAATACGTCATTATTTTTGCACCATCCTAATATATATATATATATATATATATATGTGTGTGTGTGTGTGTGTGTGTGTGTGTGTGTGTGTGTGTGTGTGTGTTAACTGACACTTCCTTACAGAAGAAGGCCATCTCTTCAACATTGTGGCCATGGGCCCGCAGATGTTTTTGCAAACCAGACTCTCATTCCTGCATAACTTTTTACATATGTGGCACACGAAAGACTTGTATGAGGGCGTCTTGAAAGTGACTTTCTCCTCTTGTACTGTCATGTGCATCTTTAATCCAGCAAACCTACCCTTCAGGTCTGTGAAGAAGGACAACCACATAGTGGTCATTAGACTGCTGATTTCCATGTGATCTTAGACGAATAGCAAGTCTGGCAGAAGTTAGAACAACCTTCCTGCAGCTGAATATATTCTCGGATCGAGTTTACATCTCTTTTTTGAGTTACTTTCAATTTCCTTTACTATGCACCCTTTTCAATTTCAATTTCCTTCACTATGCACCCTTTTCAATTTCAAATGCACAACTCTTACTCTGTCCTTTCTCAATATAAAAAAAGGAAATTCGACTTCTGCAAAAGCAGAGCTCACTTACTTGTTGCGTAAGGTCTCTGCGTGTCTTATTTGAAGTCAGCCAACCTGCACACATGCTGAGCTAAAAACGAGATGAAACAAAAAAAACAATGAATGCAAAAAAAACAACAAATAAAACTTTATTGTTTATTTCCTGCATAAATAGACAATAAAAACTTTTGTTCGTAAACTTATCTGAGTAGTAGAACTTATCTGATAGAACTTGTATTTGGAAAAATCATTGATTCCACCAAAAATTGTTAAAATTGTTGTCAGAAAAATTCTTACAATCTAAAAAAAATGTTTCCAATTTCAATAAGCTACAAAGGGTTGATACGCCTTAAAAAAACAATAAATCAAGCGTAAACCTACTCAAAAATACATACTGTAGTTTAGAGATAATGGTTTTTAAAGAATTTTACTGGCCACATATTTTTTTTATTATTGCAACTGAATTAAGCAAATTGATTAAATAAAGGATTCAGTTCTGAGTTCCTGAGGAAGTCTAGAGGGAAGAACGGTTGAAATGTTGTGATAGCAACAACAAGGATGAGGACAATAGTCAAAATATAGTGTAAATAGAAATTTCATTGGCCAGCAATTTTTTTTTATTTTAGAAGATTCATTGGCCAATGAATTTTGGTATAGATATTTCGTTGACCAATGATTTCTACTTATAAATTTCAATGGTCACTGAATTTTGCTATAGAAATAACACTGGCCATTCTTTCCTACTGTAAAAATTTCACTGGCCATTCTTTCCTTCTGTAGAAATTTCACTGGCAATTCTTTCCTTCTGTAGAAATTTCACTAGCAATTCTTTCCTTCTGTAGAAATTTTACTGACCATTTTTTCCTTCTGTAGAAATTTCACGGCAATTCTTTCCTTCTGTAGAAATTTTACTGACCAATCTTTCCTTCTATAGAAATTTCACTGTCAATTCTTTCCAACTGTAAAAATTTCACTGGCCATTCTTTCCTTCTGTAGAAATTTTACTGACCATTCTTTCCTTCTGTAGAAATTTCATTGGCAATTCTTTCCTCCTGTAGAAATTTCACTGGCCATTCTTTCCTTCTGTAAAAATTTCACTGGCCATTCTTTCCTTCTGTAGAAATTTTACTGACCATTCTTTCCTTCTGTGGAAAATTTACTGACCATTCTTCCCTTCTGTAGAAATTTCACTGGGAATTCTTTCCTTCTGTAGAAATTTTACTGACCATTCTTTCCTTCTGTGGAAAATTTACTGACCATTCTTCCCTTCTGTAGAAATTTCACTGGGAATTCTTTCCTACTGTAAAAATTTCACAGGCCATTCTTTACTTCTGTAGAGATTTTACTGACCATTCATTCCTTCTGTCGAAATTTCACTGTCAATTCTTTCCTTCTGTAGAACTTTCACTGGCCATTCTTTCCTTCTGTAAAAATTTCACTGTCAATTCTTTCCTTCTGAAAAAATTTCACTGGCAATTCTTTCCTACTGTAAAAATTTCACTGGCAATTCTTTCCTTCTGTAGAAATTTTACTGACCATTCTTTCCTTTTGTAGTAATTTCACTGGCAATTCTTTCCTTCTGTAAAAATTTCACTGGCCATTCTTTCCTTCTGTAGAAATTTTACTGACCATTCTTTCCTTCTGTAGAAATTTTACTGACCATTCTTTCCTTCTGTAGAAATTTTACTGACGATTCTTTCCTTCTATGAAAAATTTACTGACCATTCTTTCCTTCTGTAGAAATTTCACTGGCAATTCTTTCCTACTGTAAAAATTTCACAGGCCATTCATTCCTTCTGTAGAAATTTTACTGACCATTCATTCCTTCTGTCGAAATTTCACTGTCAATTCTTTCCTTCTGTAGAAATTCCACTGGCAATTCTTTCCTACTGTAAAAATTTCACTGACCATTCATTCCTTCTGTCGAAATTTCACTGTCAATTCTTTCCTTCTGTAGAACTTTCACTGGCAATTCTTTCCTACTGTAAAAATTTCACTGACCATTCATTCCTTCTGTAGAAATTTCACTGGCAATTCTTTCCTTCTGTAAAAATTTCACTGGTCGTTCCTTCCTTCTATAGAAATTTTACTGACCATTCTTTCCTTCTGTAGAAATTTTACTGACCATTCTTTCCTTCTGTAGAAATTTCACTGTCAATTCTTTCCTTCTGAAAAAATTTCACTGGCAATTCTTTCCTACTGTAAAAATTTCACTGGCAATTCTTTCCTTCTGTAGAAATTTTACTGACCATTCTTTCCTTTTGTAGTAATTTCACTGGCAATTCTTTCCTTCTGTAAAAATTTCACTGGCCATTCTTTCCTTCTGTAGAAATTTTACTGACCATTCTTTCCTTCTGTAGAAATTTTACTGACCATTCTTTCCTTCTGTAGAAATTTCACTGGCAATTCTTTCCTTCTGTAGAAATTTCACTGGCCATTCTTTCCTTCTGTAAAAATTTCACTGGCCATTCTTGCCTTCTGTAGAAATTTTACTGACCATTCTTTCCTTCTATAGAAAATTTACTGACCATTCTTTCCTTCTATAGAAATTTAACTGGCAAATCTTTCCTACTGTAAAAATTTCACAGGCCATTCTTTCCTTCTGTAGAAATTTTACTGACCATTCATTCCTTCTGTCGAAATTTCACTGTCAATTCTTTCCTTCTGTAGAAATTCCACTGGCAATTCTTTCCTACTGTAAAAATTTCACTGACCATTCATTCCTTCTGTCGAAATTTCACTGTCAATTATTTCCTTCTGTAGAACTTTCACTGGCAATTCTTTCCTACTGTAAAAATTTCACTGACCATTCATTCCTTCTGTAGAAATTTCACTGGCAATTCTTTCCTTCTGTAAAAATTTCACTGGTCATTCCTTCCTTCTATAGAAATTTTACTGACCATTCTTTCCTTCTGTAGAAATTTTACTGACCATTCTTTCCTTCTGCAGAAATTTCACTGTCAATTCTTTCCTTCTGAAAATATTTCACTGGCAATTCTTTCCTACTGTAAAAATTTCACTGGCAATTCTTTCCTTCTGTAGAAATTTACTGACCATTCTTTCCTTTTGTAGTAATTTCACTGGCAATTCTTTCCTTCTGTAAAAATTTCACTAGCCATTCTTTCCTTCTGTAGAAATTTTACTGACCATTCTTTCCTTCTGTAGAAATTTTAATGACCATTCTTTCCTTCTGTACAAATTTCACTGGTAATTCTTTCCTTCTGTAGAAATTTCACTGGCCATTCTTTCCTTCTGTAGAAATTTTACTGACCATTCTTTCCTTCTGTGGAAAATTTACTGACCATTCTTCCCTTCTGTAGAAATTTCACTGGGAATTCTTTCCTACTGTAAAAATTTCACAGGCCATTCTTTACTTCTGTAGAGATTTTACTGACCATTCATTCCTTCTGTCGAAATTTCACTGTCAATTCTTTCCTTCTGTAGAACTTTCACTGGCCATTCTTTCCTTCTGTAAAAATTTCACTGGCCATTCTTTCCTTCTGTAGAAATTTTACTGACCATTCTTTCCTTCTATGAAAAATTTACTGACCATTCTTTCCTTCTGTAGAAATTTCACTGGCAATTGTTTCCTACTGTAAAAATTTCACAGGCCATTCTTTCCTTCTGTAGAAATTTTACTGACCATTCATTCCTTCTGTCGAAATTTCACTGTCAATTCTTTCCTTCTGTAGAATTTTCACTGGCAATTCTTTCCTACTGTAAAAATTTCACTGACCATTCATTCCTTCTGTAGAAATTTCACTGGCAATTCTTTCCTTCTGTAAAAAATTCACTGGTCGTTCCTTCCTTCTATAGAAATTTTACTGACCATTCTTTCCTTCTGTAGAAATTTTACTGACCATTCTTTCCTTCTGTAGAAATTTCACTGTCAATTCTTTCCTTCTGAAAAAATTTCACTGGCAATTCTTTCCTACTGTAAAAATTTCACTGGCAATTCTTTCCTTCTGTAGAAATTTTACTGACCATTCTTTCCTTTTGTAGTAATTTCACTGGCAATTCTTTCCTTCTGTAAAAATTTCACTGGCCATTCTTTCCTTCTGTAGAAATTTTACTGACCATTCTTTCCTTCTGTAGAAATTTTACTGACCATTCTTTCCTTCTGTAGAAATTTCACTGGCAATTCTTTCCTTCTGTAGAAATTTCACTGGCCATTCTTTCCTTCTGTAAAAATTTCACTGGCCACTCTTTCCTTTTGTAGTAATTTCACTGGCAATTCTTTCCTTCTGTAAAAATTTCACTGGCCATTCTTTCCTTCTGTAGAAATTTTACTGACCATTCTTTCCTTCTGTAGAAATTTTACTGACCATTCTTTCCTTCTGTAGAAATTTCACTGGCAATTCTTTCCTTCTGTAGAAATTTCACTGGCCATTCTTTCCTTCTGTAAAAATTTCACTGGCCATTCTTTCCTTCTGTAGAAATTTTACTGACCATTCTTTCCTTCTATAGAAAATTTACTGACCATTCTTTCCTTCTGTAGAAATTTAACTGGCAATTCTTTCCTACTGTAAAAATTTCACAGGCCATTCTTTCCTTCTGTAGAAATTTTACTGACCATTCATTCCTTCTGTCGAAATTTCACTGTCAATTCTTTCCTTCTGTAGAAATTCCACTGGCAATTCTTTCCTACTGTAAAAATTTCACTGACCATTCATTCCTTCTGTCGAAATTTCACTGTCAATTCTTTCCTTCTGTAGAACTTTCACTGGCAATTCTTTCCTACTGTAAAAATTTCACTGACCATTCATTCCTTCTGTAGAAATTTCACTGGCAATTCTTTCCTTCTGTAAAAATTTCACTGGTCGTTCCTTCCTTCTATAGAAATTTTACTGACCATTCTTTCCTTCTGTAGAAATTTCACTGTCAATTCTTTCCTTCTGAAAAAATTTCACTGGCAATTCTTTCCTACTGTAAAAATTTCACTGGCAATTCTTTCCTTCTGTAGAAATTTTACTGACCATTCTTTCCTTTTGTAGTAATTTCACTGGCAATTCTTTCTTTCTGTAAAAATTTCACTGGCCATTCTTTCCTTCTGTAGAAATTTTACTGACCATTCTTTCCTTCTGTAGAAATTTTACTGACCATTCTTTCCTTCTGTAGAAATTTCACTGGCAATTCTTTCCTTCTGTAGAAATTTCACTGGCCATTCTTTCCTTCTGTAAAAATTTCACTGGCCATTCTTTCCTTCTGTAGAAATTTTACTGACCATTCTTTCCTTCTATAGAAAATTTACTGACCATTCTTTCCTTCTATAGAAATTTAACTGGCAATTCTTTCCTACTGTAAAAATTTCACAGGCCATTCTTTCCTTCTGTAGAAATTTTACTGACCATTCATTCCTTCTGTCGAAATTTCACTGTCAATTCTTTCCTTCTGTAGAAATTCCACTGGCAATTCTTTCCTACTGTAAAAATTTCACTGACCATTCATTCCTTCTGTCGAAATTTCACTGTCAATTCTTTCCTTCTGTAGAACTTTCACTGGCAATTCTTTCCTACTGTAAAAATTTCACTGACCATTCATTCCTTCTGTAGAAATTTCACTGGCAATTCTTTCCTTCTGTAAAAATTTCACTGGTCATTCCTTCCTTCTATAGAAATTTTACTGACCATTCTTTCCTTCTGTAGAAATTTTACTGACCATTCTTTCCTTCTGCAGAAATTTCACTGTCAATTCTTTCCTTCTGAAAAAATTTCACTGGCAATTCTTTCCTACTGTAAAAATTTCACTGGCAATTCTTTCCTTCTGTAGAAATTTTACTGACCATTCTTTCCTTTTGTAGTAATTTCACTGGCAATTCTTTCCTTCTGTAAAAATTTCACTAGCCATTCTTTCCTTCTGTAGAAATTTTACTGACCATTCTTTCCTTCTGTAGAAATTTTAATGACCATTCTTTCCTTCTGTACAAATTTCACTGGTAAATCTTTCCTTCTGTAGAAATTTCACTGGCCATTCTTTCCTTCTGTAAAAATTTCACTGGCCATTCTTTCCTTCTGTAGAAATTTTACTGACCATTCTTTCCTTCTATGGAAAATTTACTGACCATTCTTTCCTTCTGTAGAAATTTAACTGGCAATTCTTTCCTACTGTAAAAATTTCACATGCCACTCTTTCCTTCTGTAGAAATTTTACTGACCATTCATTCCTTCTGTCGAAATTTCACTGTCAATTCTTTCCTTCTGTAGAACTTCTACTGGCAATTATTTCCTACTGTAAGAATTTCACTGACTATTCATTCCTTCTGTAGAAATTTCACTGGCAATTCTTTCCTTCTGTAAAAATTTCACTGGCCATTCCTTCCTTCTATAGAAATTTTACTGACCATTCTTTCCTTCTGTAGAAATTTTACTGACCATTCTTTCCTTCTATGGAAAATTTACTGACCATTCTTTCATTCTGTAGGAATTTCACTGGCAATTCTTTCCTACTGTAAAAATTTCACAGGACATTCTTTCCTTCTGTAGAAATTTTACTGACCATTCATTCCTTCTGTCGAAATTTCACTGTCAATTCTTTCCTTCTGTAGAACTTTCACTGGCAATTCTTTCCTACTGTAAAAATTTCACTGGCAATTCTTTCCTTCTGTAGAAATTTTACTGACCATTCTTTCCTTTTGTAGTAATTTCACTGGCAATTCTTTCCTTCTGTAAAAATTTCACTGGCCATTCTTTCCTTCTGTAGAAATTTTACTGACCATTCTTTCCTTCTGTAGAAATTTTACTGACCATTCTTTCCTTCTGTAGAAATTTCACTGGCAATTCTTTCCTTCTGTAGAAATTTCACTGGCTATTCTTTCCTTCTGTAAAAATTTCACTGGCCATTCTTTCCTTCTGTAGAAATTTTACTGACCATTCTTTCCTTCTATGGAAAATTTACTGACCATTCTTTCCTTCTGTAGAAATTTAACTGGCAATTCTTTCCTACTGTAAAAATTTCACAGGCCATTCTTTCCTTCTGTAGAAATTTTACTGACCATTCATTCCTTCTGTCGAAATTTCACTGTCAATTCTTTCCTTCTGTAGAAATTCCACTGGCAATTCTTTCCTACTGTAAAAATTTCACTGACCATTCATTCCTTCGGTAGAAATTTCACTGGCAATTCTTTCCTTCTGTAAAAATTTCACTGGCCATTCCTTCCATCTATAGAAATTTTACTGACCATTCTTTCCTTCTGTAGAAATTTTACTGACCATTCTTTCCTTCTATGGAAAATTTACTGACCATTCATTCCTTCTGTCGAAATTTCACTGTCAATTCTTTCCTTCTGTAGAACTTTCACTGGCAATTCTTTCCTACTGTAAAAATTTCACTGGCAATTCTTTCCTTCTGTAGAAATTTTACTGACCATTCTTTCCTTTTGTAGTAATTTCACTGGCAATTCTTTCCTTCTGTAAAAATTTCACTGGCCATTCTTTCCTTCTGTAGAAATTTTACTGACCATTCTTTCCTTCTGTAGAAATTTTACTGACCATTCTTTCCTTCTGTAGAAATTTCACTGGCAATTCTTTCCTTCTGTAGAAATTTCACTGGCTATTCTTTCCTTCTGTAAAAATTTCACTGGCCATTCTTTCCTTCTGTAGAAATTTTACTGACCATTCTTTCCTTCTATGGAAAATTTACTGACCATTCTTTCCTTCTGTAGAAATTTAACTGGCAATTCTTTCCTACTGTAAAAATTTCACAGGCCATTCTTTCCTTCTGTAGAAATTTTACTGACCATTCATTCCTTCTGTCGAAATTTCACTGTCAATTCTTTCCTTCTGTAGAAATTCCACTGGCAATTCTTTCCTA
Source organism: Acanthosepion lycidas (assembly GCA_963932145.1). Taxonomy (NCBI): domain Eukaryota; kingdom Metazoa; phylum Mollusca; class Cephalopoda; order Sepiida; family Sepiidae; genus Acanthosepion; species Acanthosepion lycidas. The sequence continues at coordinate 7,092,568 of OZ010615.1, read as the reverse complement.
CTGTAAAAATTTCACTGACCATTCATTCCTTCGGTAGAAATTTCACTGGCAATTCTTTCCTTCTGTAAAAATTTCACTGGCCATTCCTTCCATCTATAGAAATTTTACTGACCATTCTTTCCTTCTGTAGAAATTTTACTGACCATTCTTTCCTTCTATGGAAAATTTACTGACCATTCTTTCCTTCTGTAGAAATTTCACTGGCAATTCTTTCCTACTGTAAAAATTTCACAGGCCATTCTTTCCTTCTGTAGAGATTTTACTGACCATTCATTCCTTCTGTCGAAATTTCACTGTCAATTCTTTCCTTCTGTAGAACTTTCACTGGCCATTCTTTCCTTCTGTAAAAATTTCACTGGCCATTCTTTCCTTCTGTAGAAATTTTACTGACCATTCTTTCCTTCTATGGAAAATTTACTGACCATTCTTTCCTTCTGTAGAAATTTCACTGGCAATTCTTTCCTACTTTAAAAATTTCACAGGCCATTCTTTCCTTCTGTAAAAATTTTACTGACCATTCATTCCTTCTGTCGAAATTTCACTGTCAATTCTTTCCTTCTGTAGAACTTTCACTGGCAATTCTTTCCTACTGTAAAAATTTCACTGACCATTCATTCCTTCTGTAGAAATTTCACTGGCAATTCTTTCCTTCTGTAAAAATTTCACTGGTCGTTCCTTCCTTCTATAGAAATTTTACTGACCATTCTTTCCTTCTGTAGAAATTTTACTGACCATTCTTTCCTTCTGTAGAAATTTCACTGTCAATTCTTTCCTTCTGAAAAAATTTCACTGGCAATTCTTTCCTACTGTAAAAATTTCACTGGCAATTCTTTCCTTCTGTAGAAATTTTACTGACCATTCTTTCCTTTTGTAGTAATTTCACTGGCAATTCTTTCCTTCTGTAAAAATTTCACTGGCCATTCTTTCCTTCTGTAGAAATTTTACTGACCATTCTTTCCTTCTGTAGAAATTTTACTGACCATTCTTTCCTTCTGTAGAAATTTCACTGGCAATTCTTTCCTTCTGTAGAAATTTCACTGGCCATTCTTTCCTTCTGTAAAAATTTCACTGGCCATTCTTTCCTTCTGTAGAAATTTTACTGACCATTCTTTCCTTCTGTACAAATTTCACTGGTAATTCTTTCCTTCTGTAGAAATTTCACTGGCCATTCTTTCCTTCTGTAAAAATTTCACTGGCCATTCTTTCCTTCTGTAAAAATTTCACTGACCATTCATTCCTTCTGTAGAAATTTCACTGGCAATTCTTTCCTTCTCTAAAAATTTAACTGGCCATTCCTTCCTTCTATAGAAATTTTACGGACCATTCTTTCCTTCTGTAGAAATTTTACTGACCATTCTTTCCTTCTGTAATAATTTCACTGTCAATTCTTTCCTTCTGAAAAAATTTCACTGGCAATTCTTTCCTACTGTAAAAATTTCACTAGCAATTCTTTCCTTCTATAGAAATTTTACTGACCATTCTTTCCTTTTCTAGTAATTTCACTGACAATTCTTTCCTTCTGTAAAAATTTCACTGGCCATTCTTTCCTTCTGTAGAAATTTTACTGAACATTCTTTCCTTCTGTAGAAATTTCACTGGCAATTCTATCTTCCTGTAGAAATTTCACTGGCCATTCTTTCCTTCTGTAAAAATTTCACTGGCCATTCTTTCCTTCTGTAGAAATTTTACTGACCATTATTTCCTTCTATGGAAAATTTACTGACCATTCTTTCCTTCTGTAGAAATTTCACTGGCAATTCTTTCCTACTGTAAAAATTTCACAGGCCATTCTTTCCTTCTGTAGAAATTTTACTGACCATTCATTCCTTCTGTCGAAATTTCACTGTCAATTCTTTCCTTCTGTAGAACTTTCACTGGCAATTCTTTCCTACTGTAAAAATTTCACTGACCATTCATTCCTTCTGTAGAAATTTCACTGGCAATTCTTTCCTTCTGTAAAAATTTCACTGGCCATTCCTTCTGTCGAAATTTCACTGTCAATTCTTTCCTTCTGTAGAACTTTCACTGGCAATTCTTTCCTACTGTAAAAATTTCACTGACCATTCATTCCTTCTGTAGAAATTTCACTGGCAATTCTTTCCTTCTGTAAAAATTTCACTGGCCATTCCTTCCTTCTATAGAAATTTTACTGACCATTCTATCCTTCTGTTGAAATTTTACTGACCATTCTTTCCTTCTGTAGAAATTTCACTGTCAATTCTTTCCTTCTGAAAAAATTTCACTGGCAATTCTTTCCTACTGTAAAAATTTCACTGGCAATTCTTTCTTTCTATAGAAATTTTACTGACCATTCTTTCCTTTTGTAGTAATTTCACTGGCAATTCTATCCTTCTGTAGAAATTTCACTGGCAATTCTTTCCTTCTGTAGAAATTTCACTGACAATTCTTTCCTTCTGTAAAAATTTCACTGGCCATTCTTTCCTTCTGTAGAAATTTTACTGGCCATTCTTTCCTTCTGTAGAAATTTCACTGGCAATTCTTTCCTCCTGTAGAAATTTCACTGGCCATTCTTTCCTTCTGTAGAAATTTTACTGACCATTCTTTCCTTCTATGGAAAATTTACTGACCATTCTTTCCTTCTGTAGAAATTTCACTTGCAATTCTTTCCTACTGTAAAAATTTCACAGGCCATTCTTTCCTTCGGTAGAAATTTTACTGACCATTCATTCCTTCTGTCGAAATTTCACTGTCAATTCTTTCCTTCTGTAGAACTTTCACTGTCAATATTTTCCTTCTGAAAAAATTTCACTGGCAATTCTTTCCTTCTGTAAAAATTTCACTGGTAATACTTTCCTTCTGAAAAAATTCACTGGCCATTCTTTCCTTCTGTAGAAATTTCACTGGCCATTCTTTCCTTCTGTAGAAATTTCACTGGTAATTCTTTCCTTCTGTAGAAATTTTACTGACCAGTCTTTCCTTCTGTAGAAATATTACTGACCATACTTTCCTTCTGTAGAAATTTCACTGTCAATTCTTTCCTTCTGAGAAAATTTCACTGGCAATTCTTTCCTTCAGAAAAAATTTCACTGGCAATTCTTTCCTTCTGTAGAAATTTTACTGACCATTCTTTCCTTCTGTAGAAATTTCACTGGCAATTCTTTCCTACTGTAAAAATTTCACAGGCCATTCTTTCCTTCTGTAGAAATTTTACTGACCATTCATTCCTTCTGTCGAAATTTCACTGTCAATTCTTTCCTTCTGTAGAACTTTCACTGTCAATATTTTCCTTCTGAAAAAATTTCACTGGCAATTCTTTCCTTCTGAAAAAATTCACTGGCCCTTCTTTCCTTCTGTAGAAATTTCACTGGCCATTCTTTCCTTCTGTAGAAATTTCACTGTCAATTCTTTCCTTCTGTAGAAATTTTACTGACCATTCTTTCCTTCTGTTGTAATTTCAATGTCAATTCTTTCCTTCTGAAAAAATTTCACTGGCAATTTTTTCCTTCAGAAAAAATTTCACTGGCAATTCTTTCCTTCTGTAGAAATTTTACTGACCATTCTTTCCTTCTGTAGAAATTTCACAGGTAATTCTTTCCTACTGTAAAAATTTTACTGGCAATTCTTTCCTTCTGTAGAAATTTTACTGACCATTCTATCCTTCTGTAGAAATTTTACTGACCATTCTTTCCTTCTGTAGAAATTTCACTGGCCATTCTTTCCTTCTGTAAAAATTTCACTGGCCATTCTTTCCTTCTGTAGAAATTTCACTGGTAATTCTTTCCTTCTGTAGAAATTTTACTGACCAGTCTTTCCTTCTGTAGAAATATTACTGACCATACTTTCCTTCTGTAGAAATTTCACTGTCAATTCTTTCCTTCTGAGAAAATTTCACTGGCAATTCTTTCCTTCAGAAAAAATTTCACTGGCAATTCTTTCCTTCTGTAGAAATTTTACTGACCATTCTTTCCTTCTGTAGAAATTTCACTGGCAATTCTTTCCTACTGTAAAAATTTCACAGGCCATTCTTTCCTTCTGTAGAAATTTTACTGACCATTCATTCCTTCTGTCGAAATTTCACTGTCAATTCTTTCCTTCTGTAGAACTTTCACTGTCAATATTTTCCTTCTGATAAAATTTCACTGGCAATTCTTTCCTTCTGAAAAAATTCACTGGCCCTTCTTTCCTTCTGTAGAAATTTCACTGGCCATTCTTTCCTTCTGTAGAAATTTCACTGTCAATTCTTTCCTTCTGTAGAAATTTTACTGACCATTCTTTCCTTCTGTTGTAATTTCACTGTCAATTCTTTCCTTCTGAAAAAATTTCACTGGCAATTTTTTCCTTCAGAAAAAATTTCATTGGCAATTCTTTCCTTCTGTAGAAATTTTACTGACCATTCTTTCCTTCTGTAGAAATTTCACAGGTAATTCTTTCCTACTGTAAAAATTTTACTGGCAATTCTTTCCTTCTGTAGAAATTTTACTGACCATTCTATCCTTCTGTATAAATTTTACTGACCATTCTTTCCTTCTGTAGAAATTTTACTGACCATTCTTTCCTTCTGTAAAAATTTCACTGGCCATTCTTTCCTTCTGTAGAAATTTTACTGACCATTCATTCCTTCTGTAAAAATTTCACTGGCCATTCTTTCCTCCTGTAAAAATTTCACTGGCCATTCTTTCCTTCTGTAAAAATTTCACTGGCCATTCTTTCCTTCTGTAGAAATTTTACTGACCATTCATTCCTTCTGTCGAAATTTCACTGTCAATTCTTTCCTTCTGTAGAACTTTCACTGTCAATTCTTTCCTTCTGAAAAAAATTCACTGGCAATTCTTTCCTTCTGTAAAAATTTCACTGGTAATTCTTTCCTTCTGAAAAATTTCACTGGCCATTCTTTCCTTCTGTAGAAATTTCACTGGACATCCTTTCATTCTGTAGAAATTTCACTGGCCATTCTTTCCTTCTGTAGAAATATTACTGACCATTCATTCCTTCTGAAATAATTTCACTGGCAATTCTTTCCTTCAGAAAAAATTTCACTGGCCATTCTTTCCTTCTGTAGAGATTTCACTGGCCATTCTTTCCTTCTGTAGAAATTTTACTGTCCATTCTTTCCTTCTGTAGAAATTTTACTGACCATTCTTTCCTTCTGTAGAAATTTCAGTTAATTCTTTCCTTCTGAAAAATTTCACTGGCAATTCTTTCCTACTGTAAAAATTTCACTGGCAATTCTTTCATTCTGTAGAAATTTTACTGACCATTCTTTCCTTCTGTAGAAATTTCACAGGTAATTCTTTCCTTTTGTAAAAATTTCACTGGCCATTCTTTACTTCTGTAGAAATTTTACTGGCAATTCTTTCCTTCTGTAGAAATTTTACTGGCAATTCTTTCCTTCTGTAGAAATTTCACTGGCAATTCTTTCCTCCTGTAGAAATTTCACTGGCAATTCTTTTCTACTGTAAAAATTTTACTGGCAATTCTTTCCTTCTGTAGAAATTTTACTGGCAATTCTTTCCTTCTGTAGAAATTTTACTGACCATTCTTTCCTTCTGTAGAAATTTCACGTGCCATTCTTTCCTTCTGTAGATATTTTACTCACCATTCTTTCCTTCTGTTGAAATTTCCCTTACCATTCTTTCCTTCTATAGAAATTGCACTGGCCGCTGATTTTTATAGAGTAATTGCCTTTGCTAATGATTTTTTTACATTAGAAATTGCATTGGCAAATTGTACTTATTGTTTGTACTTATTCAGTTATTAATACTACATTAAAAAACGCTATTTATGAAATCACATTGCTGGCTTCTTTTATTCCTTTGCTTCCATGCGTGATACACTTTTGGACAATCATGTTTCGTTTCAATCCATGACTGACTTATCATATAGAATTCTACTGGATAATGTCATTAAGTAACAAAGTGATCACTCCAGAACTACTACATATTAATATCCTCCCTGATTTGACAGAAGAATTGCCACACTAGGCTGCCGTTACTTTTTGAGGTACACTGGTTGCCAACCAAGGCTGTAGGATCCAGTCTGTCAGACAATTTAACCTCTAGGAAAACTCTATTTCCAACACAATTACATACCCACATGCATACCATATTAAAACACGCCCCAAATTTATTTTTTAACCAATAACAAACAATATTTATAAACATGGTGTGCCCATAAAAATAAATGAATAAAAATTAATTACATGTAGTGTCAAAAAAATAATTATATTAAAATAATTATAACAATTATAATTATCATTAATTAAATCATTCTAAACCAATGAGAATCGACCCCTCTTTTACACACTCTACACACACACACGTGACATTCTGACTACCAGACAAACACCTGCGTCAACGAAAATTTCGTCTCCTTTTCCTTTTTAGGCCATTATCGTAACATTTATCATTTAGCACTCAACAAAAATTCGAGGTAAGAAAACCCCAAACACTTCTTGTATTTTTCCAACTAAATTATGTGGACACTCATTAAACACATCCATAAAAAAGTACGAGAAAGACTGTATACACTTTGCTTATTCTTTATCTTATTATTCCGTCGGATATCTTATCCATATGTGATCTACATATGAGCCCAAACAGACAATTTTACTGTCTCTCGTTTCTCAACACAACATAATAACCAGATAATAAATAATGCTTGTTTTGTTGTTTCCACGTCTTGCTGTTTCTCGTTTTAACGAGCATTTTTGTATATATAAATGTTATTTATTGAGAGTTGTATCTCCCCTAAAAAGATTCTACAATAAAACACACACCGTTCAAGTCAAAGTGTCTATTGGTTAGAAATTAACACCATCATGTGAAATATTTGACCAATCAGAGAATTAAATCCCTGTTTTTCTCGAGCCTACTTTCGGGTAAAATTACTTATGAAAACCCAGATTTCGACTTTCAAAGACGCCAATTTATTCAAGCACAAGAGAGATGTGACAGTCTCCAATCCGACGTTGCTACATAGGTTTTTCTTCGCAACCTGTTCCTCGCCCAACCCGTGCGTGCTGAAAGAAGCATATGTCAAATGAATCATCCCCAACAACAAAGACGGTCAGTGAATCTTCACTAACGATGAAAGTCTTTTTTTGAACCATAAATTTTCACAGAGAACAAACAATTTAAAAATACTGTCTAAACCACAACGATTACTTTGGAACAACTACTTTATGTGACACTATTTCGCTTGCTAAAAAAGAAAGAAGAAGAAAAAGGAAAGGCGAGAATTAAATTTAGTTGATAAGAACCCATCACGAAAAGGACACTAAGCGGTGTTATTTTCTGACAAGGAAAAGTGGTAAAATTTTTATTTCCATTGTCGAGAAGGTAAAAAGGAAGATACTGGAATTAATCTGATTTAGGTTACGGGGAGGGTGGAAATTCCAGGTTGGCCAAATAACCTCAGAGACAGAATTCTAAACAGATAAAAATTAACTGTGTCGCAAAAAAAAAAAAAACGAAAATGTCCATTTGGACCGCACAGAGTTATCAAAACAAAAGACCAAACCATTAGTTATCTACGGGAAAGTCGTTTGGGAAGGGCATTGTTTTGTGTCGAAACTGGCTATGGTGGCGAAATTATTTTATCGGGAATAGATAACGCCAGAATGCGAAACGTCTAATTGACCACCCACTTGATAATTGGCGAAAATCACGTTGACGAATTCCATATGAAATTCGGCTGTGGTGGCGGAACTGTTTTATCGGATCAGTGGTTGGCGCCAGGAGTGCAGTTACGTCTGGGTGGCCACTCGCTTGGTGATGGCGAAAAGCTAATTTACGAAATCCAGATAATTCGGTTAAAGATAAAGAGTCTAGGGTGTGAGGTCTCCTCGAAGAGAAGCAGGAAAAGGAAAAGTGAAAAAAAAAAGAATTTTTTTTCCTTTGAGCAAGATTTTTTAAACCGAGGCTAGTCTGGCCACACCCACGCCGCTGAGCGCCTATTGGCTGAATGTTAGCAGGAGTGTTGGGCGGAGGTAATCATGTGAAGTAGGAGGGGAGGCCTGCTGGCACCCATTGAAGGGATAGGTGTGAGATGCCACAGTGAGAGAGAGGGGAAACCCGTTGACACCCTCTGAGAGTATGGTGAGTTACCAATATGAGAACAGAAGAAGGTGGGAGGACGAGAAGACTTCCAAAGATGGAAAATAATAAAATTTTCCTGACCGAAAACAAAGAAGTGGATTGTGGGTTTGGAATTATCAAGGAACCTCAAACCCCGACAAGCCCACCCCGGTTTTGGCCGGCGTCCATATAAACAAAGAAAACCAGTTGGAGTTGGCAATTGGCAGAGACAGTTGCAGAGTTAATAACCTCGCAGATAGCTGACTTGAAAGATTCCACGCAAATTCCGAACTCAACTTCTAGCCAAGAACAATTTATTTTTGAAGAACGACTTAGATTTACACCACCGAAACAAGTTTCACGAATATCGTCTGAAGATACACCAAGAACCAGTTTCTTAAAGAACAAACAACTTAAGATGTTAAGACTCGCCTAACAAAAACAAAGTGTCACGAATCCATATAGCGGGTTGGGAAGTAGACGCAGTCCTGTATTCAGCAACCATATATAAAATATTGTTATCCTTTATTTAACACATTTGAACATTTCGAGTTATTATTTTATTTTATTTTACATATACTTGTGCGATATCACCCTTATTCGAACTCGGCTTGCATTACGGACCGGCGACTGATTGATTTCGTCTGCCTAAGATCAAATCACAACGTGGGTAGGTTAGACTGGAAATCAAAGCAGTTACTTCGGTAACCAGACGTTGGAAGCGAGCTGGGAACGACAAGGCTGATACCGAATCTAACCAGATTCCCATCCGAATCACCAAAAGGTTAGAACGTCACATTTGGTGCCGCGACCAATACCAAGCCAGTTGGTCGTCACAGGACAGGATAACACGACGGACGCAACCAGGCAGACGTCACATTTGGCGCACCGACACCCGGAGGACGTCACATTTAATTGTTTAAGACTTTAACTCAACAAATTACTATTTTTTATCGTTTTCCCTTCAGGATGTTTGTTATCACGACTCTCCACAACTCCCGGTCCTTTGCAACTCTTAATAAATTTCGTTTTTGTTGTCTCTTCTAAACCTTTTTCTATCATCTATTTACAAAATCTGTTTTTTCTTCTCCTATGGGCCTCCACAATTTCCTGTCCTTTGTACCTCTTAATAAATTTTGTCTTTTTGTTGTCTTCTAAACTTTTTCTATCATCTATTTACACAATCTGGTTCTTCTTCTACATACCATGTCTCTTCGGGACTTTGGCGAACATGGCTCTCCACAATTTTCAGTTTTTTGTAGCTCTTAATAAATTTCGTCTTCTTGTTGTCGCTTCTAAACTTTTTGTATCATCTATTTAGACAATCTGGTTCTTCGTCGTCTTCTACGTACCATGTCTCTTCAGAACATTAGCTGGACATGGCTCTCCACAATTTCCTGTTTTTGTAGCTGTTAATAAATTTTGTCTTTTGTTGTCTCTTCTGAACTTTTTTCTATCATCTACTCACACAAATTGGTTCTTCTTCTTTTCTTCTTCTTCATCTACGTGCCATGTCCTTTCATTTTAGACGATCATGGCTCTCCATAATTTCCTGTCATTCGTAGCTCTTAATAAACTATGTCTTTTTTTTTCTCTCCTAAACTCTGTTCAGCTATCCATTTACTCCAGCTCACTAAGTAGGTTATGTGTTGTTTTCTTCTTTCCTTCTCGCCGTCAATCTATCCTGTGAGTCTTCCAAACCGTCTTTCCTCATATGCCCTAAAAATTTCAACTGCCTCTTCCTGGTGATAAGTATAAATTTTCTTTTTGTCTCCATTTTCTCTAAAACTTTGTCGTTGCTTAATTAATCTCTCCGTGATATCCTCAGCATCCTTCTGTAGAACCACATTTCTGTAGCTTCAAATCTCTTTTACATCTTTGAGGAGATTGTCCAGCATTCACTGCGCTATTGGAGCACTGGTAACAGTTAAGTACTGTTTTCTTTGTTTCTAACAAAATTTTTCTGTTTTTTAATACTTTGCTTAGCTTTTGGAATGCATCTTTGGCTCTTCGGATTTCAGTGTTGCACTTCCTTCCTTTGTTAAGATACTTCCTAGATATTTAAATTGTTGTATTGATTTGGTCCCCCCCCCCCGTTATGTAATTTACATTTCAGGCTATCCTTTAAATTATTTGGACTATTGTCGTCATCTTTGTCGCCATATTTATTACAACGTTTTGGCCGTTGTACGCTCCGGCCTTCTTCAGGTGGTTGGACTGTCGAACTGAACCCTTTATTTCGCTCACTGGGGTAGACTGTTTTACTTCCTCGTGCCATGTTTAATGGATGTCAGTCATCAGTTATCTCCTGTTAATTTCCCTCTGAAAGCTCTCCACTGCCTTAACCGGGTATTGAACTCACACTCTTTGGGTCCTGTCACTGGATCTAACAAACGCCTTTATCCACTGTGCCATGTGTTTGACATTCCAACCACCTGAAGATGGTCGGAGCGTACAACGGCCGAAAAGTTGTGATAAATATGGCGACACTGGATCTAACTAACGCCTTTATCCACATACCCCATCTCAGAAATATAGACAGATTCTAAAAAAGAATTTAGAAAACTTCCAAATTATAAAGGCATGTAAATCAAAGTAACAGACCTGATGTGGAACAACTACATTGAATCAATAGCATGGTTTGGGCATCCCCTTTTTGTAATTTGCATTTTAGTTTGAGCCTTTTGCTAACAACCATAGCCGGCTTAGATGTTTTTAATCATCAGATTAAATCATCCCAAGGAAACGTTTTTTATTATTTGATCACTTGCAGATATCTTCTTCCTGTTAGGATGTATTTTGGACGGTCGACTCGAATCAAAATAGAGGCAACAGTTTGAGCAATTCATAACACAATTATAGTGAGGAATATTGTCGGCATTTGTTCAATGTACTGATAATGTTGAGAAAGTATATTCAACATGACGTGGAATAAATGCATTGCATCAATAGCTCCATCTATCGCAAGGAAAGTTGGTTCTCTGTGTCATGCCAGAAAGTTTTTCTCGTGTGAGTCCATCCTTCAAACTTATAAATCAACCATCCGTCCTTACATGGAATATTGCTGTCATATATGGGCTGGTCCTCGACAAAATCTAGAGACGTATATGCAAGATTATAGGTCCTGATCTGGCACCTAGTTTACAATCGCTATCCAACAGACGTGCCGTGACTTCCCTCTCTCTCTTGTACAAGTATTTTCACGGCAACAGTTCCGACGAGATGCTTTCGCTAGTTCCCAGACTGCAAGAATTTTAGCGAGCTACCAGACTGGCATCTCGGTCCCACCATTTGACTGACAAAACGTCTACGTCTACTCAAACTGCTTCTTCTCTCGCACTTCCTGTCTGTGAAACTCCTTTCCCCTTACTTGTTTCCCCGATGACTATAATCTTCAAATATTCAAGTGTAATGTCAATTGATAGCTAACACTCTGAGCTTGTTCCCCGTCTTTCTTTGTATCCTTCCTCCAAACATGACTCTTTACTCTTGTTCCCAATCCTCTGTAACCCTTTGTATGCTAGTGGCACTCCCTCCTTACTTGGGGTGAATGGACTTAAAAAAAAAAGAAAGTGTAGTGAAAAGAGGAAATAATTTTTACTAATGTTCACTTGGACTTACGCGCCCACAATAAGGCGAAGTTTCAAAAGGTCGGCTTTTCCCATGATACCGCTTTTATTTTAACTGCCTTCACTCCCTCTGCAATGTTTATTCTTTTAAAAAGTGATGATTAGAATTGGAATAAAGCCTAAACATATGATGAAAGTGAATTTGTACATTTTTTTGTTCTTGAGAATTGGTAACATAAATAATCAGTACTATTTATTAGAATGTTTATTTATACCATTTATAATACCACTTATTGGAATGGTTGGCAAAACATCGTTGAATTGCCAATCGATTCGAAATTTATAAAAAGTTAAATAATAAATATCTCCTTATAGTTCTAATTTTAGGTTTTATTCTAATTCTAATCATCGTTTTTTAAAACAATAAACATTGCCGAAGAGTGAAGGCAATTAAAAATGCTGTAACATGGGAAAAATTATTTTTAAAACTCCGTTTAATTCTTTGTCATTCTCTCTATACAAGTCACCAGAGTCACTCAAGCTAGAGGCGTACTGAAGAGGGTTGCTGCACAAGAAGTACAAAATGACATATAAAAAATTTAATTTTATTGTAAAAGAAAGTTAAATTTCGTGCATTTCTATGGCCTTTTAGGCTCAAGCGGCGAAGCACCAAGATCTTGTGAATCTAGTTTTTTTGAATACTCAGAAGGGGATTTTTACATATATTGGCTAATGTGAATCAGGTTTTTCTAGCACCTAAAAACTTTGGCTGGAGCAGAATTTTATGACCCGATTGAGAATAAAAGGGACTATCAGCAGTTGAAAAAGAGGAAGATAGTTGAAAAGAAAGCGATAGAGCATCATCTTCGGATGGGGCAATTTTCACATCACATAAAAGGACAGTCCAATGAGAGGTTATAAATCTGAGGTTACAAACCGAAGGCAGATTTGTACGACTAATTTCACACCCCAGAACCTACAAGAGTTTGCCTACGTCAAATCCCGTTTGAGCTGAGAGGGTCCTTTACAGAGCCGTTACAGGAGAAGTTGGTGCCATTTAAAAAATTGTGCCTTGTGCCATGTTGTGAATCCTCTTCCTGCAAGTTTTCCCTTATTTTGAATCAATATATTTCGTATACGTATCCGTTGGTCTTACCAACATTTTTGGTGAATTGTATTTTTTCCTATTTCTAAGTATAGTCTTTTTATTGCCTCCTGAAAGTGTTATCCTAGCCAAAGAGGCGCACAAAAAGGAAATTCACAAGATCTTGGCGTTTCGCCGCTTGAGCCTAAAAGGCCATAAAAATGCATGAAATTTAACATTTTTTTTACAACAAAATTAAATTTTTATATCTTACTTCGTACTGCTTGTGCAGAAACCCTCTTCAGTGTGCCTCTAGCTTGAGTGGTTCTGGTGACTTGTATAGAGCGAATGGCAAACAATATATGTAAAAATATTGTTTGCTCCTGAAAGTGTTATCCTGGCCAAAGAGGCGCACAAAAGGAAATGTTTGTGCAACCCATTGTACTTTTCAAATTTGACACTGCAAATAAATGTTTTGTTTCTTTTAAAATGTCACGCAGTGGTTTTCTTGTTTTTTAAGTTGCACCTATTCTTGAGAGTTGCACAAAAAATCTTTTATGTTGCTGTGCAAAATAATTACATCTTTCACAAAAAAATGCTTTATGTTATTGTAGTCTAGCATTAATTTTATAAATGCAACGCTGGTAATATTTATTTTCTTCAAACATGTATTGCCGGTAGTGAAACCTATTTTTACACTTTCATAGTGTTTTGACCCCAGTTTGGGGGTTAACTATTTTCCCATATGTGGAACCCTAACAGGTGCTACTACTACCCCGGGCCTGGGAACACCAGCAATTAAGAGATGTTTCCACGCTCCTCAAAACCTCCTGATCAGAGGCCTTGCTGGTGAACATAGTTTATCGCTTTACCCAGGACACGGATATAGTTTTTTGTCATACTAAGGGCGCGCACGTAGTTTATCGTGAGAGGCTTGCAATGTTTCATCTGTGGGAAAGGGGTTGTAGGGTGGAACATAATTCATCACCCACAAGGACGCGGAGATGCTTTTAAACTCTATAAAAACTGGAAAGAGTAGACTGTATAGCCTGTCTCAGTAAATATCGTTTCTTGCGTTCATGCCTGAATACGACTGTTCTTGCCGCTTGTTTTGTTTAATGTCATATCAACTCCTTATCTGAAGCCGAAATTTAATTGGAGCTTTGAAGTAATAAAAATACGATACATGTTATTCTGCTTTCGCAGTTGAATACATGGTAGATGATACTCAGCTTTTGTGTATATAAATGTTTGTGTGAACATAATTACTAGAGGTGATAATAAGTGTTTTATGTTGCAGTTTTGTTGAACTTATTTACAGTTTGATTTTCTTAAGGAATTGTAATATATTATATGGAATATTTTCATGAAAGAGTTCTTTCGCGCTGCTTGTTTGATGATTTCGAGTAGCAATATATCAACACCTCTATGGGTCATTTAAAGCCGAAATCTAAATATTTTGAACAATTTTATGCCTTCAACTAAATATATATTTGAAGGGATGTAATTCCGTTCAAAATATATTTAGTTGAAGCCATAATTACGTGTTCAAAATATTTAGATTTCGGTGTTAAATAACCCATAGAGATGTTGATATGCCGCTAAACAACATGACCAACTATACATATATGTAGACGAAGGCATACAATTGCGTTCAAAATATGTTTAGCTGAAGCCATAAAATAAAATATTTAGATTTCGGTATTAAATAACCCATAGAGATGTTGATATGCCTCTAAACAAAATGACCAACTATACATATATGTAGATGAAGGCATACAATTGCATTCAAAATATATTTAATTGAAGCCATAAAATTGCTTAAAATATTTAGATTTTGGTATTAAATGACCCATGGAAGTGTTAATATGTATTGCTGATCCTTTTGCTATAAATGGGTATTATTGGACATTTTATTGTAAATAGGTATTGTTGGTCATTTTACTATAGTGTTTTGGCTTGGGGTTCACTATTTTCTCATAGGTGGGTTACTAGCAGGTGTCACCACCCCGTGTCAGGGAGGAACTGGGAATAATAGAAAATAATAGATGCTTCCATGCTCCTCAAAACCTCCAGTTTCTTAATCAGAGGCTGCCGGATGTAGTTTATCGTCAGACCCAGGAGTATCTTAATTATTAGTTAAATAATTTAGACTTGGCTCGTCAACCTTTTGAATTGCTTTACATTATATAGGCTTCTTGGTTGGAAGACATAACAGATGTTAGTGACGGGGAAATAGGGGGCGAATTCAACAGAGAATCTTACCTGCATGCAGTCCAAATAGTCGAAAAAGTCTTTGTAAATGACATCGTTACGAGTCCTTCCAAGTGGATGGATTCTGTCGTACAGGCTGTTGTAGAGTAATGTGCCATCAACGAGCCCAGAAATTACAACGGAACTTCCATTGGGCAAAATAGTATCCTGAAAAAAAAATAAAAAAATAAAAAACTCATAAAAACCGAAACCGTCGGAACTTGAACATTTTATAGATTGCCTGCAGTTGTTCAACATTAATGACCACGGGTGACCCTTCTTTCATTTTGAGCGAAGCTGATTTTCTTCCTGGATCCGATGATCGATCTCCGCTTGATTGTTTTTGTTGGTTTTGTCTTACGGCATATCAACATCTCAAGGGGTTATTTAATACCGACAAGATTTCTATTACTTGTATTTTTTTCTTTTTCATTTTTTAAAAATGTGTTTGCTGGTAATATTTTTTTTTCCTGAATATATTGCTGGTAACATGTTTTGTTTAAAAATATATTGCTGGTAACACTTTTTTTCAAAAATGTATTGCAGGTAACATTTTTTTTTTCAAAAATGTATTGATGGCAACATTTTTTTTCCAAAAATGTATTCCTGGTAACAATTTTTTTCAAAAATGTATTGCTGGTAATAATTTTTTCAAAAATGTATTGCTGGTAATATTTTTTTCAAAAATCTATTGCTGGTAATAATTTTTTTCAAAAATGTATTCCTGGTAACAATTTTTTTCAAAAATGTATTGCTGGTAATAATTTTTTTCAAAAATGTATTGCTGATAATAATTTTTTTCAAAAATGTATTGCTGGTAACACTTCTTTTTCGAAATGTATTGCTTGTAATATTTTTTTTCAAAAATGTATTGCAGACAATATTTTTTTCAAAAATCTATTGCTGATAACATTTTTTTTCAAAAATGTATTACTGGTATTAAAACCTATTTTTTACAATTTCATGGCGTTTTGACACCAGTTTGGGGGGTTAACTATTTGTCCATATCTGGTACTAACAAGTACTACCACCCCGGGTCGGAGTGAACCTGGAAACACCAGTAATTAAGAGGTGGTTCCACGTCCCTCAAAGCCTGATCAGAGACCTTGCTACCGGAGGTAGTTTTTCGTCTTACCCAGGACGCGGGTATAGTTTATCGTCTTACCGAGGACGCCCAATTGGTGCAGTCGGTTTATTCTGAAGCGAGATCTCAGCATGACTTCTCACTGGAGTGCGCTCTTTATCCGCAAACAGGACTCCCCGACATTTTTCCACCACTTTTGTTATTAAATATCCCACATCGTGGTAACATAAGATCTGCCATATATAGACAGGTCCTGAAGAAAGCCTGACCGTACAACAGCCTACATGTCGTGAATATAGCAATAAAGATGAGGACAACAGTCCGAGAAATGTAAATAGTGTAAATAATTACAATACCTCATCTCAGAAATAGAGACAGATCCTGAAGAAGGCCCGAGCGTACAACAGCCGACATGTCGTGAATATGACAATAAAGATGAGGACAACAGTCCGAACAATGTAAATAGTGTAAATAATTACAATACCTCATCTCAGAAATAGAGACAGATCCTGAAGAAGGCCCGAGCGTATAACAGCCGACATGTCGTGAATATGACAATAAAGATGAGGACAACAGTCCGAAAAATGTAAATAGTGTAAATAATTACAATACCTCATCTCAGAAATAGAGACAGACGTTGAAGGTGAATATGGCAATAAAGATGAGGACAACAGTCCGAACAATGTAAATAGTGTAAATAATTACAATACCTCATCTCAGAAATAGAGGCAGATATTGTATATGCTTTTTTATATTTGCATTTTTCATGATGATATTTTACAAGGTAATCATATTTAGTTTTCGATTTTTAAGTATCGTAGTAAAAATTTATTTTCTTGCTTGCATTTTGCGATAAATCCTTTATTTAGTAGTTTGTGTTGGTCTGGGAAGGTAATTATCCGCCAGAATTTATAGTTTTTAGTTTATAGTTTTAGTTTTTAGATTTATTGTTGTAGGCTGATGCTGTTTTTCTTATTTTCTATTATATTTTTGGTGTGATTTGATTTTAGGTTTTTATTTCCTATATATGTTTAGAAAGTATTGTACTGTTCGCGTATTTACTATTTGTAAAGGATATTTTGTATGCGTAGTTTATCTGTTTCCAGGGTGGTTAAGTTCCTATGTATATTTTTTCTTTGTTATCTGCTGATTTTATGGCGGCTTCGTATATTATGTTTTTTGGCAAGCAATTGCCATTTAATGAGCCCTGTCACTACCTAGTGACTGCTTGGGAATACCAGACACCGTAAGCTTGGATGTGTGGTTAATGCAAGGAGCTTACGGTTATATCACATTGAAACACCTTTTCTCGTATGATCACCAAAGTTAAGAAACGTCGAGCCTGGACAGTACCTAGATGGATGACCTCTTGGCAATACCAAAAACTGTAAGCTTAGATGTACAGGTAATGTAAAGTGTTTACGAAACACCGGTTTTCGTACGATCACCAAAGTTAAGTAACGCTGAGCCTGGTCAGCACTGAGATGGGTGATCCCTTGGTAATACCAGGTGCTGTAAGCTGGGATGCGCGTGTGGTGTAAATGGCTTATAGCTATATAACACTGAAATACTGTTTCTCTTACGATAATTGAAGTTAAGCAATGTCAAACCTGGTCAGTACCATGATGGGAACACCGGTTCTCTTACGGTCACCAAAATTAAGCAACGTCGAGACAGGTCAGTTCCTAGAAGAGTGACCGCCTGGGAATACCAGGTGTGTAAGCTTTGATATACAGGCTGTTTAAAGTCTTACAGACATATCGCATTGAAACAAAGTTTATATGATCAGCGAAGATAAGCAACGTCGAGCCTGGACAGTACCTAGATGGGTGACCGTTTGGAAATACTAGAAAATGTACCTTGGATGTGAGGGTAATGTAAAAAGCTTACGCTCATATAAAATTGTTTTCGTACGATCACCAAAGTTAAGCAACGACGAGCCTGGTCAGATGAGGAACCACTTATTAATATAATGTGCTATAAATTTGAATGTGCGTTTGGTGTCAGTAATAAACATACGAGTTATGTCCAAAAATAAAATTTCACCGGACGATCAACACTATATTTCTAAAAATATGTATCATTTTTAGTATTTTTCTTATTTAAACCATTTATAATCGGACAATTTTCCTCGTCTTTGTTGTTGTCATCACAACGTTTCAGCCGTTGTTCTCTCCGGCCTTCATCAGATGTATATCTGTCTGAGTAATCTACAGGGATTTCTGAACTGAACTGAACCCTTTATTTAATCTACAGGAATAGACATTCTTGTTTCACTGCTCATGTCCAGGGTTATTTTCTAGTTCTTCAATAGCATCAGCAGTAGCAGCAGCACTCAAAATATGACAGACAGCAGCATCTGTTGCAACCTAATCAGCGGACAGGTTAGGTTTAAAGCTCCAAGTTAACTTGCATTCAGTGGAAATGGGCGAGCAATAACTGGACCGCTATCCATTAAACCAGACGCACATAGATGTTAAGATGCCAGCAATGTCCATGCTGGGATTATAGTCAAGCGTGAACAACACCGCAACAACTCACGTAAACAGAGATTAGTCAGAGTTTTCTTTCTTCTGTTGGGTGGGTGATGAGCAACTGAACAAAAATGGTTAGTGATTGGATTTTTCAATGTATGCTACCCGACAAAAAATATTCAAAGGAAATCTGCTAATTAACAAACAAAACAAATCAATTGACTAATTGGAAATAACTGGGTCCTATTCCTAGATGAGATATAAATATCCTGGCAAACAAGGAATATTTTTGTATTAGGTTGGTGCAAAAATAATGTCGTTTTTGACGTATTTTTAACGTCAAAAAACGACATTATTTTTGCTAGTAGTGTATATTATTTTTAATTTTATAATTATCAACAAAAATCGTTTAATGTTTTTGTCAACACTTACAACCCTAGTCCTAACCATCAAACTAACCTTGACCAAAGAATAAACGAAAGGAAACTTCACCATTGAAAACTATATATATATATATATATATATATATATATAATTTAGTTTTATAACTAAATTATATATATATATAGTTTTCAAATCAAGTTTCCTTTCGTTTTGTTCTTCAAATCAGCGTCATTTGTTACCTCTCTTTAGTACTTTTTTACTAAATCATAAAGTCAGTTTATGAACCAGTAACAAACTTTTACCAAATAATTGTGGTATTGCTTTATTGGTGGTTTTTCTTCTCATTGGTTGGCTACCTGCAATGAATAGGCATCTAACAACTCAGAAATCCCCAATATCACACGGAAATCATATATGATGCTTTTTTTAGCCTGAAATATTAATAGTTGGCTGGCAAAACGGATCATTTACATAATTAACACCGCTCAGCTTGCCATCCCGACTATTTCACGGTAGATCTTATTTCTTCATACCCAAACGTCCTGGTGTTCGCACCGGCTCTGTTCTGGCTGGAAATGAAACTGAACATTACATCGGATAGTTTTAGGAACTCCGGCTCCAGATTTGAATTCAGAGTTTCCCTCTCCTAGTCTGGTTGCCAACCATGGCTACAGGGCACAGACTTATTTACTATTTACCCGTATTTGGTGGTTTGGAATTCAGAATTTTTCTTTCTCCAAAACCGGTTGTCTGTGTAGCTATTTATCATAGCTGGATGGGGAGTGTAGAAGAGATGGATCCAGACATTCCTCAAGGCTATGAGCAAGTAAGTGAACGAAATGAATTTGACTGGAATTCGAACTCGGCTCTCCGATTCCTCAATCCGAGCTGCAATCGATTATTCATCCATATTTTTATAAATAGTAAAACGGTTATTTATTTAACAATGCTACCCCTTAGTGTGATGAAACTGTGGTCCTATGCGACACAAGGAAATCTAAGTTTATTACGGGCATGTATACATTTTGCATCTTTGAACATAAGCATTGAATGATTGATTTGTTTTTTTTATAGATTATCAACTCTTTGTGAGTTATTTGAAACTGAAACGTATTTTGGTTTGGTTTGGTATCAACCTCAATGAGTCATTTAATGCCGACAATTTTTTCTTCTTTTTTCTGGTAATATTTTTGTTTTGTCAAAAATCCATTTCTGTTAATATTTTTTTTCTCAAAAATATATAGCTGGTAATATTTTTTCAAAAACGTATAGCTGGTAATATTTTTTTTTTCAAAAACGTACAGCTGGCAACAATGTTTTTTCACAAACGTATTATCAGAGGCGTTGCTGTTAGACGTAGTCTATCGTCTTACCCAAGAAGCGGATGTAGTTTATCGTCATACCCAGGACGCGGATGTAGTTTATCGTCATACCCAGAACGCGGATGTAGTTTATCGTCATACCCAGGACGCGAATGTAATGTGAGTGTTAACTATTTGCCCATAGCTGGGACCCTAACAGTTGCTACCACACAGGGTTAGGGTGGACCTAGGAACACCAGCATTTAAGAGGTGGTTCCACACTCCTCTAAAGCTCCTGATCAGAGGCCTTGTAGTCTATCGTCTTACCCAGGACGCGGATGTAGTTTATCGTCATACCCCAGACGGGAAACGTATTTTGGATTTTAAGAATGAATCTTTTCTATCGAGTGAATATTGCATTAATAATTTTTGGGAGAATAACAATGATTTTTCCAGCTACAATTTCTACTATTTAACCCATAGCTGTGGGGAGATGGATTAATACCTTTCCCAAGGCTATTTTTATGTAAGTGAATGTAACGAACTTAAATTCGAACCCGGTTCTCCGATTTTTCATTCTGAACCACTAGCCATTACACCATCCCAATATCTATTAAACGTAGACAAGCCATCTCCTTTCTCTGTCCAGAATCGGATACAGCGTAGGGTGAAGAATTCTTAAATCGGTGATATACAACCGCCAAGCTTCCGGTGAAGAGTGACAGAGCCTTATGCTTTGTTTTCGTTCCACGCTACTTCAAAGATCAATGCAAAACTAATTAATAATTCTTACCAGGTATTTCAACACCTTCATTGTATTTTTAAATATTTCCTCTGGAGTTGTCATGTGTTCTAAAGTATCGGGGTACCTGAAATAAATAAATAAAAAAAAGTTTATGGCCATTTTCACATATTATCAACAGAGAAATATTGTGTTCCTTTTCCTTTCCTTTTTTTTTTCAATGACATTCACTCTGTACAAGGCTCGAGAGCCACTCGCGGTAGCGGGTTACATAGTAAGAGACGCATGCTCAAAGCAAGGAGATAATGCTACCAAGATGCAGAGGCGGGGTACCGGAAGTGAAATAGAAGGAAATAGACTTTTGATGGAACAGGAAACCCAATCTTAAACAGGAAACAAGAGATAAACCTCTATTTATTCTCTAAATTCCTAGGAAGAGTGCAAACGTATCTACTCCTATTGAAGAAAAAAAAAGAGAAACATACGTAGATATTGAATAAAATTTCAGAGTTTTAGGTGGAGACGTTACAAGTGCACAGCTGAAGTAGACATTAAAAGGAACCTGAAATCCAATCCTAAACAGAAAACAAGGGCTAAACCTCTACTCCTGTTCAAAAGACCGGGGAGGAGTGTGAACCGGGTGATAGGCAAACCTATCTACTCCTATTGAGGAAAGAAAAAAAGAGAAACATAAGTAGATATTTATAAATTTGGGTGGAGATGTTACAAGTGCACAGCTGAAGTAGACATTAAAAGGAACCTGAAATCCAATCCTAAACAGAAAACAAGGGCTAAACCTCTACTCCTGTTCAAAAGACCGGGGAGGAGTGTGAACCGGGTGATAGGCAAACCTATCTACTCCTATTGAGGAAAGAAAAAAAGAGAAACATAAGTAGATATTTATAAATTTGGGTGGAGATGTTACAAGTGCACAGCTGAAGTAGACATTAAAAGGAACCTGAAATCCAATCCTAAACAGAAAACAAGGGCTAAACCTCTACTCCTGTTCAAAAGACCGGGGAGGAGTGTGAACCGGGTGATAGGCAAACCTATCTACTCCTATTGAGGAAAGAAAAAAAGAGAAACATAAGTAGATATTTATAAATTTGGGTGGAGATGTTACAAGTACACAGCTGAAGTAGACATTAGAAGGAACCTGAAATCCAATCCTAAACAGAAAACAAGGGCTAAACCTCTACTCCTGTTCAAAAGACCGGGGAGGAGTGTGAACCGGGTGATAGGCAAACCTATCTACTCCTATTAAGGAAAGAAAAAATAGAGAAACATAAGTAGATATTGATAACTTTTCAGAGTTTTAGGTGGAGACGTTACAGATGAAGTAGACATCACAAGCAACCTGAAATCCAATCCTAAACAAACAAAAAACAAAGGTTAAACATCTGCTGTTCATAACAAGGGATAAGTTTCTATTTCTGTTCAAAAGAGGAGCGTGAACCGGGTGATAGGCACGTCTATCTACTTCTGTGGGCAGATCTTCTATGTATGTGAGTGAAGGAATAGTCAATATTATATTGTGTCAGTCACTGCAAAATAGAATAACTGGTTTCATGAATGGCACAACCAACAAAAACAGTGTATAAGACAGGTCGCTACCGTTTTCGCCACTGAGGATGCACCTCCTCTTAGTCCTTGAATGACAGAATCAAGAGAGAGGGGGGATATCTGCAACCTGTTATTCACAAGATGGTCCTTTTGTTACCTCTACAAATCACAAGAAGGGAGAAAATTGATTTCACGTAACAGTACAAGTTGGAATATTATCAAGATTGTAGTATTTCAGCGATGTTGCCATGCCATCAAATCAGTTTCATCTCATATTTCTTTCAGTTTTATTTCCACTTGTAGTAATTGGTACATGATTTTACTATAGCAATGCATTGAAAAATCAGGAAGAAAGGGATTGTCAATGGTCAGGAATGAATACAAGCATTGCATATAGATTAGGGCTATTATATATATATGTAAACATATTGCTAATGATTTTACTATACGAATGCATTGGAAATCAGGAAAAAAAGAATTGTCAGTGGTCAGGAATGGTTGCGAGTATTACTGATAAAATAGGGCAATTATATGTATTATGTAAATGCATTGCTAATGATTTTATTATAGGAATCCATTGAAAATGAGGAAGAAAGGGATTGTCAGAGGTCAGGAATGAATGCAAGCATTACTGATAGAATAAGGCTATTATATGTATAATGTAAATGCATTGCTAATGATTTTATTATAGGAATCCATTGAAAATGAGGAAGAAAGGAATTGTCAGAGGTCAGGAATGAATGCAAGCATTACTGATAGAATAAGGCTATTATATGTAAAATGTAAATACATTGCTAATCGTTTTACTATAGGAATGCATTGAAAATAAGGAAGAAAGGGATTATCAGTGGTCAGGAATGAAGTCAAGCATACCTACCAGTTGCAGACATCGTTTCCTAACAATGAATATACAACAATCAAGGGATGATCAGTTGTTTGGTTTCGAGATAAACTGGAACAAAGAGGAAAGAAAAATGATAAAAATTTTTAAAAAATACACACACTTGCAACCCCGCACACAGTTTCATGCTTGAAAATTGCATTCTCTCTTAAGCTCAAAGACGATTACAGTTTGCAGACCTATGGCATCCTTCTGGAAGTGTCTTCTCACTAAAATTGACTTTCCCAGACATCATAACTCGGGACTCAGGAAATCTGGATACAGCAATACAGGAATTTGGGCAAGAAATTACTGGTTTCGAATTTGGTTCTATCTAATCAGTTGTATTTGGTATTCTTGCATGGGATGCGTGTAACAGACTTCACAAGATTTGGCACTCGAGCCTTACATCTCCCTCCCTTAAAAATCCAAACCTTTCGAACATTGATCGAACCACTTCTACTGTATGGATCAGAAACTTGGACATTATATGTTCGTCTTGAAAGACGACTGGATGGCACATATACAAATCTACTTAGAAAAATCCAGAACATCAGTTGGAGATCCCATGCAACAATTAACCCAATTTTTCAGTGACCAATCTCTCTTAAGCTCAAACAAAAACGATTACAGTTTGTCGGCCACTGCCACCGAGCGGACAGGGAATCGTCTCATCCTTACTCGTATGGCATCCTTCAACAAAGTGTCTTCTCACGAAAATTGACTTTCTCAGACACCATAGCTCGTGACACAGTGTTGGACATTGGAGATCTGAGTACAGCAATACCGGAGCGAACAGTGTGGAAAGAGATTGTCACTGGAGTCGATTGATGATGATGACTTGTCTCTAATTTGTATTTAGGTACATTGTATTTATTTTCAATTTTTCTAATTGAATTGTTCACCTATATTGCATATACTCCATTATTGTACATAATTAGGTTGCAATAAAATTTGTATATTATCTGAATAATACATTCTGAAAGAAAGATAAATATTAACAGACTTAGATAGATAAATAGATAGATAGATAGATAGATAGATAGATAGGTTTAAACAAATTGAGTATGACAGATAGATATGAACAGAGATAGATAGATAGATAGATAGATAGATAGATAGATAGATAGATAGATAGATAGATAGATTTAAACAAATTGAGTGTGACATAGATATGAACAGACTGAGATAGATAGATAGATAGATAGATAGATAGATAGATAGATAGATAGATAGATTACTCCTATGGCATCTTTCTGGAAGTTTCTTCTCACGAAAATTGACTTTCTCAGACCCCATAGCAGGACCGAACAGTGTGGAAAGAGATTGTCGATGGAGTTCCGACCAACCATAGGGAAGTTGATTGATGATGATGACTTGTCTCTAATTTGTATTTAGGTACATTGTATTTATTTTCAATTTTTCTAATTGAATTGTTCACCTGTATTGCATATGATCCATTATTGTACATAATTAGGTTACAATAAAATCTGTATTTTATATGAATATGACCTTATGAAAATTGAGATGTAGTAGAGTGGGGGGGCGTATCATAGATTGGGGGGGAGGCACGAGACCCTTGCACCAGCTCTGTCTAATATTTTCAGGTACAGTTTGACATACTTCTTGTGGTCCGCTCCACTCCGCTGAACGTCTTTGTCAGGGTCGTTTGACATGGTTCTTGTGAAGTCCGCTCCATTCAGCTGAACTTTTTTGTCAGGGTCGTTTGGCATGGTTCTTGTGAAGTCAGCTTCACTCAGCTGATAGTCATCAAGAGAATAACTGTCAAAACAATTTCCATCTTCTGTCAAAACACTTCCCAGATGGTCAATGATTAAGAAAAGTAAAGTTGCTATTTTTTCCTCTTGGTCTTGACGATGAGGAATTCGTAGTTAACTTAAAATTAACTTACAAACTTAACCCCAAACTATTAGGTTGGTGCAAAAATAATGTCCTTTTCTCACATAGTAACATATGTGAGAAAATGACATTATTTTTGCACCAACCTAATATTAATTCGATAATTTTTTTTTCCTTTTTAGGCTTCCGTACTTTAAAATCGCAGAAAATTGCGCAGCACTTATTTGAATTAACTGCCTTACTTAGAACGATTACTTCATTAATTAAAATTTTGATTTATTTAAAATGGAATACTCTATTATGACATGTCTCTAAATTGTATTTATTTTCAATTTTTCTAATTGAAATGCTCAGCTATATTGCATATGAAACATTATCGTTGATAATTAGGTTATAATAAAATTTGTATTTTATTTGAATACTAACTTCTGAAAATCGAGATGTAATCGAGTCAGGAGTGCTGTATCATAGACTGAAGGCGCGTATTATGATCAGATATTAATCAAATATTGATTAAATACAACAATTGGAAATTATTTTTTTTAAATTACTTACCTTTTTACAAATTTAGCCTGAGTAAAACTGGAAGCCCCTAAAAACGAAAAAGAAAATTACAAATTGACTCTAACATTTCAAGTGACATATATAAAGAAAATATTTTTTGAATTTTGCTTATTGACTTTAGAGGAAAACAATTTAAGAATTCCGTTTATCTATGATCATTTACTTATCTCAGCCTGTTCATATCTATCTATCTCACTCTGAATATATCTCAATCTGTTTATATCTATCTATCAATCTATCTATCTAAGTTCGTACTTATCTATCTATCTATCTATCTATCTATCTATCTATCTATCTATCAGTCTGTTCATTATCTATCTGTCCATCTATCTATCCATCTATCTATCTCAGTCTGTTCATTATCTATCTATCTATCTATCTATCTATCTATCTATCTTCGTCTATACTTATTTATCTATTTTCCTCTGTACTTATCTATCTATCTATCTATCTATTTCAGTCTCTTAATATCTATCAGTCCCCGTCCGTAATTATCTATCCATCTACCAATCTATCTAAGTGTTGTGGTAGGATCCACCTAATTTGCATAGTGGAGTACCGACCATATAAATATGGTTGGTACCGGGAAGAGAGGGGAGGAATCGAAGAGATTCCTCGGCGACTGTCGAACTCTCTGCATTAGCAGAGGGGAACCCGGACGAGGCTTTGCCGAAGGGCAAGGTTTCGTCCGGGGAAGGTTGACAGGGCCTGAAGCCGTCTAGGCGGGTTCAGAAAGGCCATATTTTTGGCCGAGCCTACGGGCTCGGGGATACCCACATTAAAACGGCCTTGTGCCACATTCGATCCTCGTGGGTGGATTGATAAATACAGGAATCAAGAGATTCAACCAGAGACTCTGCCCGACTGCGACTCAGTCAACACATTCTCCAGGAACGGTCTTCCCAGGAATATACAAAAGACTATATGTAAATATTGTGTACACTTTCTTGTTTCAATACATTTTGTTCTAAGTACATTTTGTGTTGCATTATTATTCCATGCATTAGTCAAGTTACAACACTAAGTCTGTTCATTATCTATCTATCTATCTATCGTTACTGGTGATGATTCAGGGTCCGATAGGTGATGATGGAACCTTATTGGCTTTTCAAAGCATTAAATGTAAAAATCCCGCTTTTCTTCCATAGATCTGTTAGACCTAGATCAGAGGAAAGATCAGCTTCCAATCCCTGTTGTTTCCATTTTGACCCATGTCGACTCTCATAAATACATATAAGCGATATTTTGGATAAAGGTATGTGAAAACAAACAAATAAAGGATTATTTCTAATCCCAAAGACAAACAAAATAAGCTTTCTGCTCATCTAAATCATAATCTGTCGTACTCTTAATCTGTTCACAATGATTTTAGAAAAAAAATGTGGCTTTGCAGATCCGACCAGACACCAGGTTCGATCTTCCAAATAAATAAATATTTGGCCTAATCGATACCCACAAAATAAAACCATGAGATGATTGTAGCACTCGGCAAATCGATTTTAACCTTCTGCTGTAGATGAGTGAGGCAAGGTGAAGCAAGGCGGGGGTAGTTGAGGTCGGCTGAACACTCTAACAAGTGTGTCTTTTTCATAGTGCTCGAGTGGTCTCTTGTCTCTCTATGCCTATCCAGCATTTTTGCTGTTAGAGATCACTATCTTATATAGAACAGGACTTCTTTGTCCTGCCAACTCAGTCTTGTGAAGTCCGCTCCACTCAGCTGAACTTTTTTGTCAGGGTCGTTTGACATACTTCTTGTGGTCCGCTGAACGTCTTTGTCAGGGTCGTTTGACATGGTTCTTGTGAAGTCCGCTCCATTCAGCTGAACTTTTTTGTCAGGGTCGTTTGGTATGGTTCTTGTGAAGTCAGCTTCACTCAGCTGATAGTCATCAAGAGAATAACTGTCAAAACAATTTCCATCTTCTGTCAAAACACTTCCCAGATGGTCAAATTGCTGTACTTGTTTGATTTTGGTCTTCTCTAATTTGGAATTTGCATGATGACCCGTGAAGAGAAGATCTGTAAATGAAGGCCATTAGATACATTCTTTGAAAGGTTCATATATATATATATATATATATATATATATATATATATATATATATATTATGCCTCTTGATTTCTTGGAGAACATAGGGTCATAACAACCTATCTAACGGACGCGGTTTCAGGCGATCATCTTCAGCTCGGCCTATGTCATGCCGCCTGCCTCCACCTCTACGTCAACACTTCTGCGCCAAATCTGTTTAGGTCGACCCACTTTTCGCTTCCCTTGTGGATTCCAGACAAGGGCCTACCTAGTGATACTAGAAGCACGCTTGCGGAGTGCGTAGCCGGTCCATCCCTGTTTCTGTCTCTTGATATCAATCACGATTGGGATTTGTTTGTCCATGTCCCACATGGTAAAAATGTCGAAAGAAAAGAAAAATCTTTTTAACTATTTAAATAATTTTTTGTATTCTTAATTACCATTCCTTGAACCAAAGTAAATTTTATACTTTTCCTCCTCCGTCACTCCTCAAATTTTTTGTTTTTTCCAGACTCATTGTTTCACTAATTCTCCAAGGCCATGGGCATTGATGAGAGGATCTAAATGCAGAGGTGATATCGCTAAAGAAAACTTCCTGTCAACTTAATGTCACAGGCAAAAATCGCTATAATGTAAGAAATCGTGCCAAACAGTAAAATAAATCTTATGAATTTATATCTCATTTGACATGTTTGTCAAAATTCTATCTACCAAAAAATACAAAGCATGATAACCTACCATTAATCCCAATATTCTGGTAGTCTCTGTGAATACAATGGTTCCTTTCCCAAAGACGATAATATAATGAATCCGTTTTCACTTTTATTGTCTTCCAAACGCTATTCATGAAACCTAAAAAAAAAAGAAGAAAATTTTTATTTTAATCAGGCAATGCAATAAAGCTACTAAGACACGGTTACTGAGCGTGAAAGAATAAAAAAAAAGAAAAAATATTATTAAAGATCAAGAAAAATAAAAGAAGCGGAATCAAGACGACAGTAGATAACGATTGGCATTGCATTGCTTTTGAAGATTAAAGTTGGCTTGAAAGCATGGAGCCGGAAGAGAGTTCCACACATGATAAGTTCGAGAAAAGACACTGTTAGCATAGAACTTACGGTTGCATCTAACTAGGACAACTGTGAATTGATGAAACCTAGCTGCCAATCTAGTACTGCGCTTAAATTCATAAGGTCTCATTACAATAGGGGAAAGTTTATGAGAGCAATTACAACGAAATTATTTATAGCAAAGGCACAAGGCAGCTATATTATGGCACCGGACCATATGTGGCAGCAATATTCAAAGCATGGATGAATGGTAGACTTGTAAATATGCAAGATAGATTCTACTTTGGATTTTATCAAGAATCTCTAAACATATAGCAGAAACACCAGAACAGATGTTGCAACAAAATTCAAAGATGATTTTACTATAGAAATTAAATTAATGTTGATTTTTACTATTGTATTTACATTATCAACGTTTTTTACTATAGAAGTTCATTGGTCAATAATTTTTTCTGCAGAAAATCCTTGCTTCTGATTTTGCTTATTACCAATTATTTAAAAGTACTAATTACATTACCAATAATTTTTACTAAAGGAACTTTGCTATAAAAATTGGATTACTTATAATCTTTGCTATACTTATTTAATACTATGCAACATATAATTAGCTTTTATATAGAAATTTATTGTCAGGGATTTTTATTGTAGAAACTAAACTGGCCAAATATTCTGATAAAAATATATATATATATATATATATATATTAGGTGCTTTTTTAGCTGTAAAATATAAAACACTTCAACTAATTTTTTAATAAGTATTTATATAAAAAGATGTATTAAAAATTTAAATGATGTCACTTTAAGTGGCCTCATTGAATTTAAAAGACCCACTCACTGGCATCGTTAAAGTGAAATGATTTCAAAAAAATCAGCAATATATATATATATATATATATATATATATATATATATATATATATATATATATATATATATATACTGTCTGGATGTTGGAAGCTTGAAGTTACCGGTCATTGTAACGGGCCGAAGACCGGTATGCTGGAGGTGTGGAGTGACTGGTCATCTCTGGTAGTCAAGCTCCAGTAGACCAAGATTCCCCTCTGATCGCGTCTGTACCTTCCGCCTCGCCTGTAATGGGCGTACCAGCTTCCGGGACCGGGTCGGTTAATCCTCCGGTTGGTGTGACATCAAAGGCCACATTCCCCAAAGAGCCTTCACCCGCTGCTAGTGCAGTTGTGAAGGGGGAGGGAGAATGGCTGGTTGCTGGCAAGGCCAGAGGGAAGCGCCGGACAGCGGGTCCTCAGTCCCCTGAAACCCCAAGGAAAAAAGGCACTTACAGCCCCACTCCCTCTGGCAACGTTAAGGGCGATGCCCCGGCCTCTCAAATGACTTTTCAGGAAAAACAAAGGAAATTTAAAGAGCTGCAAAAGCAATTGGATGCTCAAAGAAAAAATTCAGAATCTATCCCTTCAACGTCCTCTTCTCGGCCCACCCCTTCACCAACAAAATGAGCTTCCCCCTTGATATCACCATCCAAATCCTCTCCCCTCAGTAGAGATCCCAGCCCCTATAGACATAGGTCTTTTTATACCCCTCTCCATACACCCACTCCTTCCCCCGTTAAACAAAAATCTACTCCTCTGCATACCCCCAGTCAGTCACCCGATAAAAAAACAGATATGCCACCTCCCGCTTCCAAGCGTCAAAGAAGTCCCACGCAGGAGCAAAAAGAAAAAAAGAAAAGGCTGATTTTTAACACGGGAGAGGAGGTTTGTCATATTTCCCCAGCCCAGTCCGAGAGAGCCCGGGATTATGGGAACAGGATAAAGGTCCTGAAATATTTGCTATCGATTAAGCAGTTTGCGGACTTGGACATAGAGGTACCGCAAAACTTTCCGAATGCACAGAGGGTCTTGACAGTGATAAGTTCAGGATCCGGTGCAAAACAGATTTGGGCTATGATGGACGAGGCTATCAATGCATATAAGATGGCTTTACCCATCGCGATCATTGAAAATGATCATTTAAAAAATTTAAAACAATTTTGTGCAGGGAGGGTCCCCGTTTTAGCTCACCTATCCCTGTATAGGGTCCTAAAACTGTCTTTTCCCTGGGATATTGGCGGTATCTCCCAAGACGGCACCATCAAGACTGAGATGGGTCATGGGTCTATGGGAGAGGCTGTTGGTATCCTAACACCGACTATGTTCAAACCAGTAGTACAACCCTAATCTGTTTTCATGATGGCGCTCTGGTTAGCTAGTGTAAATGTCCGGGGTCTGAGGTCCGAGTCTCGCAGGGCGAGGCTCTTTCGTGACCTTCAGCGCCTCGGGGTGAATGTGTGTTGTGTGCAAGAGACCCGGTTTTCTTCTCATGACCGTGGGGACATTCTGTCTAAGGGGTTCGCCCTTTATTCAGCGTGTTTTGATGGTCGTTCGAGGGGTGTCTCTTGGCTAGTGAGCAGGTCTTTGAAGGCTGCATGTACCCTTGTCTTCGCGGATCCGGCGGGCAGACTTTGCGTGCTGGATGTTACCATAAAGGATAAGGTTCTACGTCTCATTGGGGTTTATGCGCCCAATATCCATGCCGAGCGGCCTGCTTTGTTTCAGCAGATCGCGCCGTACTTGACGACATCTCGTCGGGTAGTTTTAGCGGGGGATTGGAATGCCGTCCTTGACCCCGATATAGATCGTATAGGGCAAAAACAGGGTACTAACAACCCGGACGTGAAACTATTTCGGGACTTTATCGATGAGTTTGATCTTGTCGATAAGTTCCGGAATGAACACCCTCGGGAGGTAGCATGGACTTGGACTAATAGTGGCAACTCGGCTCCTGGGACGCTTGCGAGCTACCTCGACCGAGTCCTAGTTAGGAGAGTCTTCGACGTAGGGCTCTTAGGGTGTACAAGTTTCCACTATATAGTTTATACGGATCATAGGCTTGTCCGGGTCCGTGTAAACTTAGATAAGCCTAAGGTTAGAACTGCTAGTTATTGGGAATTTAACTGTTCATTATTTGGTGAGCAGGGTTTCCGGGACCAGCTGCTACTAATGATTCAGGGGTGTGATCAAGTTGCTGCGTAAGGACAAGAACGGTGGGGATGGGTTAGGGAATTTTCTCCCTTTAACCATGTTAAAGATATTGGCGAAGATCATAGCCAACCGTTTGCAGCTTGTCCTGTCTAGTCTGATTGGCCCTGAACAGACTTGTGCTGTGAAGGGCAGGACTATTCAGGATAACCTTCATATGGTACGCTTGATCTTAGAACAAGTCGACAGTGAAGCCGCGCTGATTAATTTAGATCAGTCCAAGGCCTTCGATAGGGTTGACCATCGGTTTCTGGAGGCTGTCCTTTCGGCGGCCGGTTTCGGAGCCGACTTTCGCTCCTGGATCCGACTTTTGTATGTGACCCCCGGTGTGCTGGTGGAAGTGAATGGGGTAAGATCGAAGCCTTTCGTATTGTCTCGCTCCATTCGTCATGGTTGTCCGCTCTCGCCTTTGCTGTACGTTCTTGCGTTGGAACCATTCCTTCGCAAGTTAAAGGCGAATCCGGTCCTGCGCGGAATTTCCCTACCTGGGGCTTCCACCTCAGCCAGTTATTCTGCTTATGCTGACGACGTTTCGGTTCTTGTGTCGAGCAGAGCCGAGATTGACGAAGTCAGCAAGAAGATCAGTGGGTATGAGATGATGACAGGGGCCAAGATCAACCGCGATAAGTCTGTTGGCTTGCGGTTGGGTGCGTGGAAAGGAGTTTCTCTTCCCGGACCTTTCCTCTGGATGGATGGGCCGATCAAGATACTCGACGTCTGGTTCGGTCCTGATCTCCAGTTGGAAATGAATTGGTCGGAGGTGCAAGGGAAGGCCGAGATCGCGGTTAATCTGTGGTCTCGGAGGAGACTTTCCCTGAAGGGAAGGGCGGAAGTGTGTGTTTCACACATCTATCCGATTCTTCTGTACCGACTCTCTGTACTTCCACTCCCGTATGCCAGCCTAATGTTATTAGTACGGGTCTTGTTCTCTTTCTTGTGGAGAGACAAGGCCCCTATAGTATCTCGCGAGATCTGTTACCTTCATCCCTCTGAGGGCGGTCTGGGTATGCCTAGCATTGAGATTCGTCAACATATGCTGTGCATCACCTTTCTAGACCGAATGTGTCGCGGATCGGATGAGGTGGGCGCCTTCTGGAAAGAAGACGTCCGTAAACATTTCCCATCCCTGAGAAGTGTGCGAGGAGCAGGCCGGCCGTAGACCCCGAGCCGAGTGCTCCTTCTACAGCGAATGTCGTCGTGCTCTGAAGCTCCTCTTTCGGGCTTTGGATGGCCTCTCCGACGCCCAGGCGTTGTCTCGCAAGGCATTGTATCAAGTGTTAGTTAGGGGGGGGGCGTTCAAGATGGTCTAATTGGCGAGCTCGGTCTTACGAAGCAGGAGGCTCACTCGATATGGCCTTGGGCCCCTGGGTTGAAATGCCTCAATAACGATGAGGCATCACTCACCTGCCTGGTGATTCGTGAATCCCTCTGGGTCGGCAAGAAGTCGAGACCATTGGTCACGCCTGTTTTCAGTGCAAGGCGGTAGTGCCGTTGTGCAGGTTTGTTGAAGGCCTCATGGTTCGCATGCTGCAGGGAAAGTTTTTTGTCCTTGAAGCCAATTCTGTTTGTAGCAATGTGGTGCCGCAGATGACGAGGGCCGAACACTATGTTTTCTGTTGCCTACTAGGGGTCATGAGAGTCGTGATTTGGACGACGCGTCAGAAGGAATTCTATGAGGGTGAGAAGTTCACTTCTTCCCAACTGATCTTGTTCTTTAAGCATCAGCTTAAAGTCAAGATTAGGACGGAAAGGCGGCGGCTCACCTCATCAAAATTTGGCAAAAGGTGGGCCAGTCTTGCGAGTATGTGTCGAGTAAAAGGGGCTGACCTTGAGTGGCATTTTGATGCCGGTTAGGCATTAGGATATTGTATTCCTGGGTTGAACATAGGCAACCCATCCCGAAATTAGGTTAGTGTAGGTCTTGTTTTTTGATTTTTAGTTTTTCCTCTTTTCAGTAAACTTAGCTAGCGTGTGCTTGCTCATTGGTCCCTTTTTTTTCTGTCCCCATTTTTTTTCCTTTAGTTTAACTTCGCATCCCCTCTCTCGTTTAGGTGGTCAGTGATGTCAATTCTCTGGTAGATGCGGGGCGCCTTTCGTTTCGCTAGTGTGTTTTTCGTATTTGTTGTTGTGTATGAATGAGTGTGTGCCTGTGTGAATGTTTGGGGATGAATTAATGTTTTCTTTATTTTCATAGTCCCGTATTGATTTCGTCCGATTAACTGATATTACTACCACATTTAAAGTTTGTGGGGAGTTTTATTACTAACACTAATTTTTGTTTGGTTTCTTGTAAATATTTTTGTCATTTTGTATATACTCATTGGGGATCTTTTTAAAAAATTGTTGTTTTTATGCCCCTCCCCCCACAGACAATATTTGTACATAAGGGGGGTATTTAGGATTTGCATTGAGTCAAAGAGGTATTTTGGTGAATGTAGTAAGAAAGGTATGGATAAATGTGTTGTTTTGGTGAAAGGAAAATTGTTTTGTATGTTAGGGTCAGTGGTTGTGGCTAGCTAAGTTTTATATTAAGACAAGTGATGACCGTCCTTTAACCCAACCCCCTTTTTTGGCCTTGTGCCACATTTGTTGTAATTTCTTTTACAATAATAAATATTGCCGAACTTTCCCTGACGATCCGTTTAGGTGAAACCTAGGTAGGTTTGTCTGGCTCACTAGGTGTATCTATATATGTATGTATGTGTATAAGAAAAATTTCTCAGAGTTAACCTGTAGAAAAAGATAATATTTATAAATGTAAAAGACAATAGGAAAACTGTAATGTTAGTGCCGCCAATGAATATTATACAAATATTAATCAACGTCCAAGCTTTTTTCCTATTTCACCTTTCCTAACAGAATTACTACTCTCCTAAGCAAATGTACACAACTGTATCAAGAAATCAAAAGGAAATGGTTGAATCCGTCAGCACAACAATAATGACAATATCTCCACACGTGACAGTACTTGACGTAATTTTCAGTTGACTGTATGAATACAATAGCATTTTCTAAATTTTTCCAGTTGCTAAGGACATTTTGTTTTAAATGAAGAAATATATTTTTAAGGTGTGCTATATTTATAGGATAAAGTACTCAATATCAGAGATAGAGCGTATGTAAATATAAAAGTGAACTCTGAAGTCAGAGGCAACAGGTGAGGATTATGTCATGCATGAAACAGCCTGCCGCCTTTGAGTGTTGACTTCAATGTTCACTTTTACATATATATATATATATATATATATATATATATAAATATATATATATAAATATATATATATATGCGCAATAGAAATTGAATTTTTAATAATTTTCTTACTTCTAGATATGGTATAGTCAGTCCTCGATATAGATATGCGTTTATAATATTTTCTTCATTTAGATATTGCTAGAGATAGCGGTTCGGGTTGAAGAATCGGAGAGCCGAGTTCGAATTCCAGTCGAATCCATTACATTCACTTACGTTCTAATACCCTTGGGAAAGGCATGAATCCTCTTCTTCTCCCCTGATTTATTTATTAACACAAACAAAACAATTTATTATAATTTATAATAAAAAGGAGGCACTGTGTAGTAATGGATAGTGGCTCGGATTGAGGAATCATAGAGCCGAGTTCGAATTCCAGTCGAATCCATTACATTCACTTACGTGCTAATACCCTTGGGAAAGGTATGAATCCTCTTCTTCTCCCTCCAGCAATGGATAAATAGCAGGACAGACCGAATTCTATAGCCTTGGTTAGCAACTGGTCTGCCGCAGAAAGATATGGCAACCTACTGCGGGAAAAAAAATCTGCCTCGTCAGTCATGAATCGAAAGATACATGATCGCCTAAGCGTGTATCACGTATGGCACATAACTAATTGACTCTAGAGATGTTGCGTTTTTAATGAGTTTTGTTCTGAAATTATGGTTCTTTGAAAATATATTGTTTCGTCAAAGAAAAATTTTGAATCTAGGTAAATTTGCTCGAAATCAGTTGCTCGAAAAATAATTTCTCAAACTATCAATTGCTCGAAAGGCAGTTGCTCGAAAGCTGGTGAAAGCAGATTGCTCGATAATTTCGAAGCCCCACGTAAATGTGTTAACTGAACAGTTAAAATTAAAGAACGAGAACACTTAATAGCAGTCCTGATTTTTTTTCTTGAAAGGCAGTTTTTTTGAAGATCTCGAAACCTGTGATAAAAAAAAGGAAATAAGAAAGCACGTGTTTAAGCATTTCTTTTTTTTTTTTTGCAACATTTTCACATTTCCATTTGAATCTTATTGGTTCACTGTTTTTGTCCTTAATATTATAGATATATTAAGGACAAAACAGTGAACAATAAGATTCAATGGAAATGTGAAATGTGCAAAAAAAAAAAGAAATGCTTAACACGTGTTTTATTTTTTTTTTTAACCACAGGTTTCGAGCAAACTGCCTTTCAAGAAAAAAAATAAGACCTGCTATATAAATGTACTCGTTCTTTAATTTTAACTGTTCAGTTAACAACAATAAAGGGTCGGAATATTAGAAACAATGTAGTTTTTTTTTAACCACAGGTTTCGAACAAACTGCCTTTCGAGCAATTGATAGTTCGAGAAATTATTTTTCGAGCAATTGATTCCGAGCAATTTACTGTCGAGCAATTGATTCCGAGCAATTTACCGGATACCAAAAATTTTAAAGATGTAAAACTTACCTGTCATCCCTGATAACTGTGGCCAGTCAAGTTCATCTTCAAACGCTAGAACCACATCCTTTAATGCGTCCTAAAAATAAAATAGACATAAGAATGAATTAACACAGATTTCTCGTTTAATATAGGCGTTGAGATAACTACAATGCAAATATAGAATACTAGCAGACTTCGTAAAATATATTCACTAATTGGGGCACCCCGAGGCAGTGTAATGGTTAAGCAAGCTTATCCCGCGAGCACAATTGCGACTGAGTAGTGAGTTCGATCCTCACTGGTTGCCCCATACTTTCGGCCTTGTGATACATCTAAGCCAAAATGGAAAATCACTATATTCACTACTTGAAATCTTTGAATTCATGACCGACTAGGCAGAAGATTTTCCAGCAGTAGGTTGCCATTTCTTTCTGCAGTAGACTTGTTGCCAACCATGCTATAGGACCCATTCTGTCCTGTTATTCAAATCATAGCCAAAGGAAAAAGAGATAAAGCCAGTAAAGTGCCATCACGTGATACACATTTTGGCGATCATGTCTCTTTCGATTCAAGACTGACTAGGCAGAAGATTTTCCCGTAGTAGGTTACCATTTCTTTCTGTGGTAGACTTGTTGCCAACCAAGGCTATAGGACCCATTCTATCCTGTTATTCAAATCATAGCCTAGGGAAGAAGGGATAAAGCCAGTACAGTGCCATCACGGGATACACACTTTGGCGATCATGTCTCTTTCGATTCATGACTGGCCAGGCAGAAGATTTTCCCGCAGTAGGTTGCTGTTTCTTTCTGTGGTAGACTGGTTGCCAACCAAGGCTAGAGGACCCATTCAGTCCTGCTATTCAACCCATATCTGGATGGGGGAAGAAATGGATTCATACCTTTCTGATGGGTATTTTGCAGGTAATTTAATGTAATGAACCCGACTGGAATACGAACTCAGTTCTCCAATTTTTCATTCGGAGCCGTCATTCATTAAACCACTCGCAAATCTTGTCCATCTAATTTTGGAGTATCTCCAGCTCCTGCTGCAATTTGGAGTTGGCTACTCACCATGTACATTTTTATGAAAAAGTTACCATTCCAGCTTATATATACTCCTTGAAGTTGTTTACTCGTATCGGGGTTTTTTCTTTGGGCTTCAAACCTGCATCTGTGCGATTTTTTCGACAGAATTTCATGTTTGTAGCTCTTTCTTTTTTTAAGACCTTTTTTTTTTCCTCGAGATTGATTTGATTATTGGCAAATCAAAAATTCGAGGGTTTTTCGAAACGAGTATAGTTATCTATATTTGCATATATATATATATATATATATATATATATATATATATATATATATATATATATATATATATATATATATATGCAAATATTAAGAAAAATAGGAAAGAAAACGTTACGTAAATAATCCGGGGTTCTTTAGTATTTTTATTTTTAAAAAACAGTGCTCCATACAGAAGTAGAGCTTAAATTATAATTATTTTTTTAATGAATCATATTTTTTATAAAAATAATTATATACATACATACATATATATATATATATATATATATATATATATATATATATATATATATATATATATATATGTATGTATGTATGCCTGCTTGCCATTGCTTCACAAAGTAAGATATATTCACTACTTGAAATCTTTTGAACAAAAATTTTAAATGAACATTTCATTCATAAATTGGCTTGTTATAGTTATGAAAAGTTTTCCAAATAGATGCCAACTTTTTGAACGCAAGTAAAATGCAAATTTCAAAAACTTTTCTGTACTCAGGCGATATTCCTAAACAGAACTATTTTTGATATGAAAATCAGAACAATCTTCGAATAAAAGAACAGCAATGAAGGACAGTTAATTAATTGATATTTTTCTATTTGTTTGCATATTTTTCCTGATATTACTTTTTGTGGGATTTGATAGTCTTCATGTTGGTTTGTTTAAAAAATTGTTATTGTGATATTTTAACTTAATGAATGGTTCTACTTTCATTATTTTTCTAATTCTATTATCTAATTTTTCTTTGGTTGCTATGTTTTTTACTTCTTTATTTATGTTATTTTTTGATTCATTATTTATAGTTTTATAAAAGTTATTTATATTTATTAATTTTCGATTAAATTTTTACAATTGGTTTATTCTATTTTATATATTAATTACGACAGGTTTCGCCCTCTCGCAATCGCTTCGCTATTCACTACTTGAAATCTTTGAAACAAAAAAATTTAAATGAACATTTTATTCATAATTTGCTTCTTATAGTTAAGGAAAGTTTTACAAATAGATGCCAACTTTTTGAAGGCCAAGCAAAATGAAAATTTCAAACACTTTTCTGCACTATATAAAACAATATTCCCAAACAGAACTATTTTTTATATGAAAATTTAAAGAATCCTCGAATAAATGAACAGTAATGAAGGACAGTTAATTAATGAAATAAACGGTTTTAAAATCAATATGCAAATTAGTTAAACCTGAAAAGTGATATTGCCTTGAAGTAGAGATATCTCTATTACACATTACCTAATTCTGGGTGGTGTAATGGTTAGCAAGCTTGTCTTGCTAGCATAATTATGAATGTGTAGTTAGTTCGATCCTCACTGGGCGACACATACTTTCGGTCTCGTGCCACATCTGAGCTACGCTTGGAAAATCATTATTATCTAATTCTGGGCACCTCGAGGTGGTGTAATGGTTAGCAAGCTTGTTTTGCTAGCACAATTATGACTGAGTAGTGAGTTCGATCCCCGCTGGGTGACCCATTCTTTCGGCCTTGTGCCACATCTGAGCTACGTTTGGAAAATCACTATTATCTAATTCTGGGCTCCTCGAGATGGTGTAATGGTTAGCGAGCTTGTCTCGCTAGAACAATTACGACTGAGTAGTGAGTTCTGCCTTGTGAACGCTTGGTAATTCACTATATTATCTAATGTGTATATTATCTGAGTGTAATTTCACTCAGTTGCGACTCACTCTCTTGAGGGGCATGCACAT
Source organism: Acanthosepion lycidas (assembly GCA_963932145.1). Taxonomy (NCBI): domain Eukaryota; kingdom Metazoa; phylum Mollusca; class Cephalopoda; order Sepiida; family Sepiidae; genus Acanthosepion; species Acanthosepion lycidas. The sequence continues at coordinate 7,052,944 of OZ010615.1, read as the reverse complement.
TTGGACTTCCCTCGTATAGGGATTCATCCCTGCGCTGGTGGTATCACGGCTACGACTATCTTGGACCGGCTCTGGCCTTGACCAGCTTGGACAAGCTATGACCAGCTAAGACCTGCTTGGACCAGCGGTCCGAGTGAAAACATTCGGATCCCCACGTTAAAAACTGACCTTGTGTCACGACCTGACTCAGTGGTGGGGTTAAGTAAATAAATACTTAGTTGCGACTCCATCAAAGGACAGAATCGCAACTGAGTAAATTACGCTAAGAGATGCCCAGCCCTTGGGAACAGCTGCCCGTGGTGGCGCCCTCTCATTGCACCAGAGAGAGGGATCAGTGCTCTCACCGCGGCCTGGGGGCAATGAGTTTTGTGTAAATTACTATAAAGTAGAGCTGGGGCTTTTTAATCTCAGAATTCACGGGAGAATTGAGCTCTAATGTTGCATTTATTCATATAGATTCCATAATATATGTTTTACTTAATTAGCTATTATGTTTCATTAACTCTTCAAATGTTGAATGTATGACTAATACTAATTTCTATTTTCTCATCTTTACACTATATAAATTCTTCTTTTATAAATTGTCCCCTGTTCTGTCACCCATAAAATAAAAATAATTGCTTGTATGGAAAGTAAGGACCTACATACATCAAATCGTCTTTAAATTAAGTGGCAGCAGAAGAATTATCGTTGAACTTTTAAAAGGTAAGCTTAAGCATTGATTAAATACTTAAATGCAGCGATCAATTTTGAGTTCTTCTGTAGTTTATTGATGCCTATCGCATCTCCTCCTCCCTAGCTATAGTGATAATGACCACACCAAGAGTCCTCCACGGGCGGCATTTAAGCTAGCTTGAAATTTTAGCTAGCTTAAAATTTCAAGCTAGCTGCAATTTTGGATACAAAAGAAAAATAAGAGTTACTCCCCTTGAACCATGAAAGCAACGATAATGGCTAGTATAATATATATATATATATATATATATATATATATATATATATATATATGTGTGTGTGTGTGTGTGTGTGTGTGTGTGTGTGTGTGTGTGTGTGAAAAGTGTGTGTATATAAATATAAATAAATATATATATATGTATAATTATTTACATATTATATGCGCGGTACTTATTAGAAAGCGCTCAATATCAGAGATATAGATAACATATTTGGTTGGATAGATGTCACAAGTTCACATCTATCCAACCAAATATATATATATATATATATATATATATATATATATATATATATATATATAATTTATGAAAAACTAAGTAGTCCGTATGAGGAGGATAAAATCCAGAGGATAAAATCCAGAGAGCTCAATGTAAATCCAGAGCAAATAATTTAAATAAAAACAGACCACTTTAAGTTTCCATGTAATAAATTATTTCACCACAGCCCTTTTTAAAAGGACTGCGGATCATCAGACTTTACATCCAAACAAAAAATGAAAAGAAAATTTACACAATTTTTGACGGGCCGTATTAAACATATGTAAATTAACGAAGTCAGGAAGTGAGTGGGGAGAGGGAAGACATGAGTGAGTTAGCAGATATTGACACATTTAAACTCACTCATGTCTTCTCTCTCCCACCTCACTTCGTTAATTTACATATATTTAATATGTAAGAAGGGTATTTTTTTCTCTTCATTAACTTGTATCATAAAACGGCATGTTGCAAGTTAACCTTTCGTCATTGCATTCAGAATCATTTTTGCCGTCTATCAGCATGGCTGATGCTAACCTCCATGAAAGCAATTTATTGTATCTCCTTGGTCTCACTTATTTTACTGACATGAAAGAGGTCGATTATATTGAATCAATTACTAAGTCTGCTACTAAGATGTTTGGTTCTTTGTATCATGCCAGAATTTTTCTTTCGACTCTTCTTTCAGCCTCTCCCTCTCTTTCTTTCAGCCTATCTCTTTCTCCGTCTTTCTCCTCCAACCATTCTCTTCTCTTTGTCACCCTATGTCCCACTCTCATCTCTCTCACCTTCAGTCTCACACTCTCTCTTTCTCCCACCTTCTGTCATTCTTTTCTCTTTATCTCCCGATGCTCCATTCTCATCTCTCTCTTTCACCCTATCTCTTTCACTCTTTCTCCCTCCCTCCTCCCACTCTCTCTCTCTCTTCTCTTTGTTTCGCTGTGTTCCATTCTCATTTCTCTCTCTCTCTTTCCCTCTCTCTTTCTCGGCCTCTCTCTCCCTCTCTCTTTCTCGATATCTTTCTCTCTCTTTCCTCCTCCTCTCTCTCCGTCATTCTCCTCTATTTGTCTCTCTATGCTCCATTCTGATCTCTCTTCTTTAAACCCCTCTCTCTTTCACCCCTCTCCTTCTCTTTCTCTTCCTCTTACCTTTGACAGCTTCTTGGCATCAAACCATTCTTCTGGAAGATGTAAATGAGCAGCCACTGAGTCTCCAACTACAGCAAAACCTCTTTGGCTCGTGTTCTTGCAGAAAAGATCTTCATAAGGACGTCCTTGAGAATCAGTCCCCTAAGAATGCAAAAAAAAAAAAAATCAGTTCTATGGTCTCCTGAAGATGACCAGAGAATGACCCGTGTAGAGTTTTATATTCTGAATTTCAAAGCAAAAACAAAAAAATACAAAAAAAACGGAGAAACGAAAATACTATTTTGAACAAAATTTGAATTAACGTAAATTTGTCATTTGAGAATTTTTTTTAAATCAATCTGAAGACAAAAAACAATCGGTTGAAAATTCTGTGATCAAAATAATAAAGATAAGGATATACGTCTGCATAATTCGTGAAAACATGCAAATGAGTTTTCTTAAATCTTGAAACTAAGGAACTCAAAGCAAGAAAAAACTTGAAGTCACTAGATTCTTAATGACAATCCTGACATACCTCTGATGTGATGACCAGTTCCTATAAGATAATCGAAGTTAAACACCGTTGAACCTGGTCAGTACATGGACGGGCGACCACTTGGGAATAACAGAGACTGTAAGCTTGGATGTGCGGGTGGATAACGACTATGAATTGTTAATCGCAGAAACAAGTTCCAATTCCAGTCAGATTCGGTATAGTCACTTACGCGCAAATACACTTGGAAAAGGCATGAATCTACATCGTCTACTCCCAGCTAAGAGTTAATTAGTATCACGTATATCACTAAATCATTATTATGCCAAAAAATATGTTACAACCTAAAAATATATTTTCTAGCTTTAAATAAACCATAAAGGTTTTGATAATCCATAAGAAAACAAACCAATCTATCGAATCTCTGGTGTGATGATGCAACTGGTAACTAGACATGACAAATTCCAGTCATACGAACATTGCTCTTAAAACAGTTCAGTGAGTCATTCTCGGAGATTCGGCGGAGGTCAAGACATGTCAGTGATGAATAACTTTATGAAATCATTGAACTTCAATAGAGCCAGATTCCACAGCAACACTCTCAAATCCTAGCGTACCCTGTATTTGCCACAACTCCAAGCGTACCCTGTTATTGCCACAAATCCTAGCGTACCCTGTATTTGCCAAAAATCCTAGCGTACCTTCTTATTTCCACAAATTCTAGCGTACCCTCTTATTGCCACAAATCCTAGCGTACCCTGTATTTGCCACAAATCCTAGCGTACCTTCTTATTGCCACAAATTCTAGGTTACCCTCTTATTGCCACAAATCCTAGCGTACCCTGTATTTTCCACAAGTCCTAGCGTACCCTCTTATTTGTACAAATTCTAGCGTACTCTATTATTGCCACAAATCGTAGTGTACCTTCTTATTGCCACAAATCCTAGCGTATCCTGTTATTGCCACAAATCTTAGCGTACCCTGTTATTGCCACAAAACAACTGACATACTTATACCATTCGTTACAACGTATCTTTGCCAGAAATCCTTTTCGAGGATGGCAGGCATGAAAACAAGAAAAAGAACAGACTTCCTTGTGGAAATGGCATGAGAGTGGCACTTGTCAAGGTGAAGCCTCCTGGTGTTACGTATCGGTTTTCTTTTTGTTTCCATTTTCTTTAAAATTTCGTCCATGGTATTCTCAGCATCCTTCTGTAGCTTCTTGTCCCCAGGGATCATCCATCACTCATTGTCATACAAGCAAACATATATCATGTTTGATACTTTTTCCTTGTTTTTTCGAAATTTTCCTATTTCTTAATACTCTGCTTAGCTTTTGGAAGGCACCTTTGGCCATCCCAATGCACCTTCAGATTTCAGTGCTGCATTTTCCGTCCTCTGTTAAAACGCTTCCCGGAAATTTATTTTCGTACTTGTTTGATTTTGTTATCCCCAATTTGTCATTTTTATTTTGGGTTGTCCCTTTTGCTAACAACCATGTATTCTGTCTTCTTGCAGTTGATGATTAGTCCTTTCTTCTGGCTTTCCTTAACTAACTTCGGTAGAAGCTCTTGTGGCTTTCTTTCTGCGTCTGCTATCAATACTGTGTGATCTGCATACCTTATATTGTTAAGATTGTACAAAATCTAAAGAAGGAAGCTATGGAGAGGCATGGTTGCCTATTCCCTGAAGAGACATGGTACATAAAAGGAAATGTTTTCTTGCATTTCATGATTAGTCCTTTCTTCGCGTTTTCCTTCTCCAACTTGCGTCTGATATCAACACTGTGTCATCTGTATACCTTACGTTTAAGATTGTGTAAAATCTAGAGAAGGAAGCTGTGGAGAGACATATTTAAAGAAATAATGAACGTATACTTACATGGATACCGTTACAATTGGAATCTACATTAACGTCAGAGTCGATAGCTCTGGAAAAATAGAAAGAATAAAAAAGAATATAAGTTCGAAAATATAAAAAAATAATTAATAAAATATTTTAAAATATAAACAATTATAGGCATTACATTCTCTCTCTCTCTCTCTCTCTCTATATATATATATATATATATATATAAACAATTTTTGTAATTACATTCTATATATTTATATATATATACTAGCAGCATAACCCGGCGTTGCCCGTGCTTGATTAAAAAATCGTACGACTCACTTGACTTAAAATAGTTTTGCCCTTCCTTGTCTTTAAAGGAGTGCCCTTTGCCGTGCTGATGTTGCTACATGCCTTACTTCTTGCCTATCTCACACTGCGAATTTTTTCTAAGCTCTATACTAAACATTAAATCTGTTACGAAAAAAGAACTAAATAAAATGAACACAAAACGATCAGCTTTAAAAAAAGGACTCGTAACTGGAAAAACCAAATGAAAAAAGAATGTTAACAACAATTACTTTTTCACACTCAACCCAGTTCTGCGGAATCAGAATCAACGTTGAGTTTAAGCAAGCGAATGAGCCAATTGGAGTAAAGTGCCGTGCAGATTTAAATTTTTCCCACTTGTGACGAATGCAGCTATCGATTTTTTTGCATGCTAGTTAACATTCGTATCAGTCAGCTGTTGGCTCTCACGCTGGCCATTAGAATCTTCCTGCATATTCGTGGCAGCTAGCTATAGGCTCTCACTCTGGCCAGTAGAAAATGGCCGCAAACTACATGAAAACTGCCGTAGAAGCATGAAAAAATCGATTATTTCCACTATCGATGGGAGTTGGGAAATGCAAAGTCAGTCTTGGCCTTCCCGCTAACTTGGAGCATGTGCATGTAAATTCTGGTGCAAATCCATCGAAAATTGCGGCCGTGTGCATTCGTTACACACACGCACACACACATCTTGCCTTTTATTGATATATATATATATATATATATATATATATATATATATATATATATAGAATGTAAATAAATAAATAAAATATAAATACATAAAAATTCTATGTATATATATAAAATTCTATATATATAAAATCATATATATATATATATATATATTTATATATATATATATATATATATATATATATATATATATATATATATAACTTTATGTTAAGTTAAACAGGTCAAAAGTTAGATGTCCTTTCTGGAAGGTTAACTCCACAGATGGCACGCAGACAGCTTTTAAAATATTTTTTTGAAAATATGCTTCCTATATATATATATATATATATATATATATAGGCAGCAATTTTTCATTACTGCATGTTTCATTCAATAAATTTACCAGTTTAATCATTAGAATGCGGTATCTGAGTCACTTTTTTGCACAGAGTCTCATTTATATCCAAATTTATAATTATCAATAGAATACCTTAAGGTGAATAAACTTTTTTCCTAGGTGGTCGGGAAGTGGGTATTTATATTAGTAAGATTAAAAATTATTTTAACCCCAAAAACAATAGACAAAAATATTTTTAGTAAAAACATCAGGTGAGTCACTTTTATCAAACAGCACTGTATTTATGTTATAATTTTCGAATAAATCATATATATATATATATATATATATATATATATGTTGTGTATATTTAGGCAGCATATTTACATACAAACAGGTTTGGTTAAATAATCAATTTCCTAAGGCAACCAAAAGATTAATCCGGGTACATGAAAGGATCACAACGAAAACTAATTATTTAACCAAACCTGTTCGAATATATACATATATATATATATATAAATATATATATAGTTCTCCTGTATATATACAGTTTTCCTATTGTCCTTTACCTTTATATATATATATATATATATATATATATATATATAGATATATATATATATATAGATAGATAGATAGATAGATAGATAGATAATATTAGTGGTCAATATATATATATATATATATATATATATATATATAAACGGTCTTTAAATGTAATGCAAATTTTCAAGTACATTCTTTCTAGTCTCACGACTGACGCCAGCGATATATAATGCAACTACCTCGCCTAAATGCCAGCTTTATCATTCTCTGTTTTAATAGTAAAGACTCTTGCTAAAATCAGTGACACTGTTTTATGTGGTGAAAATCTGCCATCAATCAAATATAGCATCCTGGTGACACTATAATCAATACCTACCTATATGTAGGTAAGCCGATATTTACCTAAGTTCATGTTAATTACGTATTGATCAGGTAGTTAATTTAAAATTCATGTCGTATGACAAATCAAAATTAAAAAGGGAAAAGGTTAATTAATGATTGCATGGCAAACCACATATGTAATAGGAAAAGAAGCAGATATGTCCACCATTAAATAATGTTAAAATAATAAACAAGAAATGATTTTGTCAAAAGATATGTAATCAAATACAGCAGACTGTCATATAGGAAGAAAATGAGTAACTGCCGACAGCGAGGTTCGATCGCGACAATCTGGACTTACGAATATGTTGTGGCCTGTTAGGGGCCAGAAAGAAAAACACAGAAAAAGGTAGGTTTAACAATTGTATTGAAATAACAGAACATATATACAAATTAAGAGTGTTATTAGTCAGCAGATAGAAGTGTCCATCTGAACTGTCAGGTTACACCGCGTTCCGACTACCTCCTTAGGAAGTCTCGCAGGTTAGTATTTATGGAGGAGGAAGAGTTCATTCTAATGTAGATAGGTCACCATAACATAATATATGTTTTCCGTCAGGTGTATAAATAGCGCTGACTGGAGTGATTATTGAATGGAACTATCCAGTCGAATTAGTGTGAATTATTGCGCGTCGCTGATTCGGGTTTTGATTTAGGATTTACCGCGCTACTAACAAGGTATTCACTGAAATGGTTAATTATCTTAGGTTGACTTTTACTTCTTTGTTCTTATTAAGTATTTGTTTACGGTTGCAATTAAATAAATAATGAACAACAGACAATTTTGTCAAAAAATATATGTAATCAGGTGCAGCAGACTGCCATATAGGAAGAAAATGAGTAAATACCGACACTGAGGTTCGAGCGTGACATTCTGGACTTATGAATCTATGTTTTCCGTCAGGTGTATAAATATCGGTGTCAGACTACTGACTGCAGTGATTATTGAGTGGAACTATCCAGTCGAATTAGTGTGCATCAGTGAGCATCGATGATTTGAGTTTTGATTTAGGATTTACCGAACCGCACTGCTAACAAAGTATTCACTGAAATAGTTAATTATCTTTAGTTGATTTTAATTTCTTGTTCTTGTTAAGTATTTATTTGCGGTTGTAATTAAATATTTTTTTTATTTAACATTGAAGTTTTGAGTTATACTTAATTATTAACGGCCACCGTACGTCGCAAAACAGACCATATACAGAGGGGAAACAGAGCACATATACCCTAATAAAATGAAGAAAGTATCATCCTGTTAAATTAATTAACAAAGTATCATACTGTTAAGTTAACTAAATCATCATATATGTGGCGGGAAAGGGAGAAGGCATTATCCTAATAATGAACAATAAATCAAGTTTTCATTGATTCTCTTCCAGCAAGGTAATCAAGCCACTAAGACGCAAGTGGTTCATTGAGTGTGAGAGAATAATAATAATAATAATAAAAGAAATCTTTATTAAGATAAGAGAACAACAAAAAATGCGGAACTAAGAAGACATGAAATGACGATTGACATTGCATTTAAATTTTTGAGGATCAAAGTTGGCTGGAAAGCAAGAAGCCTAGAGAGTTCTACAAGCGAGAAGTGCGAGAGAATACACTGTTAGATAATCCTCATTCCAGAAATTCAGCCAGAAATTTTAAAATGGATATAGAACTTAATAACTGCAATTAAAACGGACATATTAATCAGTATGAAAAATTAACAAAAATGTTTACATTACCGTAAAGGTATAAAATTAAAAAAATAAATTAACAACAAAAAAAAACAGTTGATCCTCATCAGTTCTAACTCAAGAATGTGCACAACAACTAAAATAACCAGTACCAACACCCGGATATTATATATGAAAAACACCGGAGGCTAATTATACTTAAGCCTATCAACAACTTCTGCTGACAGAGAGATGGCTGAAAGGACTTAATATAAATTAAAACCTTAAAGTGAAAATCAGAATGAGCCTTCCACAGTATTATTTAATAAATATTTAGCTATCGCTGATCCAGTTTTATTAACGTACCTATGGAAATCGTACAAATTACCTTTCCGAATATTAGATGGTATTTGTTGAATAATCTGTGCTTCCTCCCTCTGACCCATTCTTCATGTGTGTCTATTATAAAAATAGCAAAGATGAAGATATTTAGTTGACTTACTTGGCACCAGGGTGGATTTTCGCATTGGAATCATCGCAGTCTTTGCCTCTCCAGTAGGCACCACGAAATGTCTGCAAAAGACAAAAAAAATGAATTTCAGTGTTATCTCAGCCTTTCTGTACAGATCGGACCAAAAGTGGAATATTGCTGTCATCGTCGTCGGCACCCGCTCGCATCTGATCATCGGGATCGTCATCCTCTTTCCCTATTCCCTTTCTTTCCCCTGGTGGCGGTGGAGGAGATGGCTGTTAATCAAAGAGAGTCTGACGAGGCCATTCGCATTAATTTGATTTTGGTGGTCAACTCTGCGCGATGGAGAAGCCAACAGACGTGGCCAAAAGCGCCTCGCTCAAAGGCAAGACCTGACAAACCTGGTTGCATCAGGCTGTCAGATGCTTGGTCCGTCAAAGTCCACCTTGGTTACAACAGCCCTCTTCCGCCTCTTGGCCAGTTGAGATAGCGTAGATCTTTGTCTAATCCGCCACTGGGGTCTTCGGGAGTTAGTCGCGTTCATTCTGGTCTCTTTTCTTGGAACTGACCGTCATGGGTGGCCCTACAGGAATTAGAACTCCAGACGTCTTCGTTCTAGGATCAAGCAAGCCGTCTACCATAACAAGGAACGACCATATAAATTATAGATTATCAAATCACGTCTAAATAATATAGTGATATGATATTATATAGTCGGCACCCGCTTGCATCAGAGCGCCGGGATCGTAATCCCCGCTCCTTATTCCATTTCTCCCCTCTGGTGGCGGAGATAGCTGTAAAGACCCAGCCTAGTCCTGTAGGGTTGTCAAGGAGTTTAACGAGGCTATTTGCGTCAATTTGATTTTGGTGGACAACTCTGTGCGATGGAGGATCCCACACACTTGGCCAAAGGTGCCTTCCTTCACGGCTCAAAGGGGATTGAGACAGGCAAGATCTGGTAAACCTGATTACATCGGGACATCGCATACTTGGTTTGTCTTGGTTACGCCAGCTCGACTGACGCAGCCCGACTGGTGCATGTCGACTGGTGCAGCCCTCTTCCGCTGGTTTGGTCGTTAAAATCGTGTAGATCTTTGCCTATTCCGCCATTAGGGTCTTTGGGGGTTAGTCGCGTTCATTCTGGTCTCTCCTCCACGACCTTACCACCATGGGTGGCCCTACAAGAATTGGAACACCAGACAGCTTCGCTCTTAGGAACACCGAGACGCACAAGCGAACAAGCAATTAAACAAAACAAAATAAAGTGAGGACCAAAAATATCGGAAGTCTTCTGGCGGTTCTGATTGAAGCCAATGGCGATTTTATTAAATAAATTTACTCTTTCGTATTTCAAGATATTTTTGTGCAATTTTGGTAAATATATCTGTTAAAATGAGATGTCATTGCTATTTTCATTTTGGCGTCATTTGGACGACAATTTATTCATCGCACCATGCATGCCAAAAATATACTCACGTACTTCTGACTGAAGAGATCACCATCTTTGTCATATACGGGCAGATGTTTGTGAAAACTGAAAATAAATTCAGAGAAACATTTAGGTTTTTTTTAAACATCTATCTACCTATCTAAGTCTGTTCATATCTATCTGTCAATCTGTTTGTCAGTCTATCTTTGTTCATATCTATCTATCTGTCTATCTTCCTTTATATTTATTTATCTGTTTACCTATCTATCCATTTAGTCTGTTCATATCTACCTATCATTCTTCATATCTATCTATCTTAGTTTGTTCATATCTATCTATATATATATATATATATATATATATATATATATATATATATATATATATATATATTACAGTCTGTTTCCAGCTATCTATTACAGTCTGTTCGCATCTATCTATCTATCTATCTATCTATTATAGTCTCTTCTCATCTATCTATCTATCTATTACAGTCTTTTCTCATCTGTCTATCTATCTATCTATTACAGTCTTTTCTCATCTATCTATCTATCTATCTATCTATTACAGTCTCTTCTCATCTATCTATCTATTTATTACAGTCTGTTCCCATCTATCTATCTATCTATTATAGTCTCTTCTCATCTATCTATCTATCTATCTATCTATTACAGTCTGTTCCCATCTATCTATCTATCTATCTATTACAGTCTCTTCTCATCTATCTATCTATCTATCTATCTATTACAGTCTGTTCCCATCTATCTATCTATCTATCTATCTATCTATTACAGTCTGTTCTCATCTATCTATTACAGTCTGTTCTCATCTATCTATCTATCTATCTATTACAGTCTCTTCTCATCTGTCTATCTATCTATCTATTACAGTCTTTTCTCATCTATCTATCTATCTATCTATCTATTACAGTCTCTTCTCATCTATCTATCTATCTATTACAGTCTCTTCTCATCTATCTATCTATCTATTATAGTCTCTTCTCATCTATCTATCTATCTATTACAGTCTGTTCTCATCTATCTATCTATTACAGTCTCTTCTCATCTGTCTATCTATCTATCTATTACAGTCTCTTCTCATCTATCTATCTATTTATTACAGTCTGTTCCCATCTATCTATCTATCTATCTATTACAGTCTGTTCCCATCTATCTATCTATCTATCTATCTATTACAGTCTGTTCCCATCTATCTATCTATCTATCTATCTATCTATTACAGTCTCTTCTCATCTATCTATCTATCTATCTATCTATTACAGTCTGTTCCCATCTATCTATCTATCTATCTATTACAGTCTCTTCTCATCTATCCAGCTATCTATTACAGTCTGTTCTCATCTATCTATCTATCTATCTATTACAGTCTCTTCTCATCTGTCTATCTATCTATCTATTACAGTCTTTTCTCATCTATCTATCTATCTATCTATCTATCTATTACAGTCTCTTCTCATCTATCTATCTATTACAGTCTCTTCTCATCTATCTATCTATCTATCTATCTCTCTATGCATCTGTCTGCTTCTGCCTCCAGTTTCCCAATTTGCAACACAGATTTGAAAATAAATATATAAGCAAACAAACAAACATACAAGAAACTCGAAACCAACACATTACTGCTTACTCGCATCACTGGTCTCTGTTTTTCATCCGACACCAGTTTAAAAAAAAAAAAAATAAGCCCACGTGTCTTTTACACAAACATCTTTGGATTGCCCTAGATCCTCGCCAGAATTCTTCCAGCCCAGGCATGAAAGAAACATAAATGAAAAAAGTAGCCTAACCACTGGTGATCCTTCCCTAAGACAGCACCTCTTCACTACACTAAGAAGTGCATATTTGTGGCACAATGTTTCGTCAGCAATTACCAGCCACTCTACGGTGACAGGTCGGTTTGATGTGGGCATCCATACGCGTATATATATATATATATATATATATATATATATATATATATAAATTAATTGATTTAAATGTTTTTTCGCTACACAGTTCTAACCATGTTTCAAAAATTGAAGCTAAATTGAAACATGGTTAAAACTATGTAGCGAAAAAAAACATATTTTAAATCAATTAATTTATAATATTAATGCTCTGTAAATTTACATTGAGCACTATTTTGTAAAAATAAAAATATCTATAAGAACACCGGATTATATATCTTACTGTTCTTTCTTTTTATTCATATATATATATATATATATATATATATATATATATATATATATATATATATATATGCTCTCTAGGATAATATGGGAGATGCTGCCACATGGTTGAAATCCATGAAACTAGCCTTCTCTTACTGCTTTCAGTGTGTTTATTGATTCATTCTTTTTCTGGCTTATCAACCTTCTGCACGTTGTGTAAAGCCAAGAAATATTTTTAGATTTTAACAATTATTTTTTTAGATAATAACGGAACACAGCTCTCCGATTTCGAATTTTGAGGCAACCTGCAAAATGTTGATAAGCTGTCGGAAATGAATGAATCTATGAAATCATTGTGATCATAATCTAATCACAGCTCTCCACCACTTCTTTCATTTAATATGCATAAAAGAAATAAAAGCATTATTGGCTTCTCATTTTCTGTTTTCCTATGAATATTAAAAAAAAAAAAAAAAAAAAAAAAGACTGCGTTCTGAACCTTCATTTCACCGGAAAAAAGCAAGGAAAAAATCCCTTGTCAATAATGTAAAGAGCAATAACAGTTATTGGATTTTATAAATTTCAACCAAAAGTGGCACTGGGCATTCTATCAGTGAATGCTGAGTGTTTCCTTATAAGGAAACAATTAATTCTTTCTTTCTCGCGCTATTTTAGTCGAGAGATGAAATTGATTTTTTTTATTATCGCATTATTCCAAAATTTTAACACATCAACAGATAGCTATTAATGTCAACAAATGAGCATAAATAGTTATTAATTAAAAAAAATTAATAATTCAATGTATAATATTATCCATAACTCCATGTACAAGAAAGTCGTTTTTCATAAAAGTTTTTAAAAAAACTATAAATACGTACAAAATGCGTATATTGTCGAAAATTGCTTTTTCCAAAAAATAGCTGTTTGTGCTATGTTATAATGCTTATTACCTAAACAATAATAATACTGAATATTTTTTTAAACATTAAAGTATATATTTAATCACATCTCCCTAATAGCTGTCAAGGTCTGTAAACTAGGCCGTGATTTTCATACGGAAGTAAAAAAATATTTGTTTCAAATCAGATTAATTATACTTTAAAACAGCTAATATTCCTCAAATAGTCTCAAAAAAGTATATTTCATGATTGGAAAATTGTGTTAATACACGGAACTACATTACGATTCCAATCAATATAATTTCTGTTTGAAATAGACCAGAGTATTTTACTGACTAGAAATAGTAAATTTAATCCTTTAGCTTTAAAATTAAAACTAAAATGAAAGCTTCAAGAAAGCATTTTCCACTATTTAGATTATCCTGACTATTGTCCTCATCTTTGTTGACATATTTATCACAAAGTTTCGGCCCTTCAGTATCTGCCTATATTTCTGAGATGAGGTATTATGTACACTATTTACATTATTCGGACGATTGTCCTCATCTTTGTTGACATATTTATCACAAAGTTTCGGCCCTTCACTAACTGCCTATATTTCTGAGATGAGGTATTATGTACACTATTTACATTATTCGGACTATTGTCCTCATCTTTGTAGCCATACAACGGCCGAAACGTTGTAATAAATATGGCGACAAAGATGAGGACAATAGTCCGCCGAATAATCTAAATAGTGTACATAATACCTCATTTCAGAAATATAGACAGATGCTGAAGGATCGGTACGGACCCGATACACCGAAAATATGGAGACAAATTGAAAAATTCTACCAGAAACTGGCACGAATATCGAACCATCTGTGGAACTAAAACATGCTACCTCAGTAAGCGAAATAAAGGGTTCAGTTTGACATTCCAACCACCTGAAGAAGGCCGGAGCGTACAACGACCGAAACGTTGTAATAAATATGGCGACAAAGATGAGGACAATAGTCCGAATAATGTAGTGTACATAATACCTCATCTCAGAAATATAGACAGAAGCTTTCTTTCATTTCTAAAAATTAATTTTAAACCTTAGGTATCGTGAATTAGTGGAAGTTCCTTGTAAACACCATTTATAACAAATTTCATACAGGTATTAAGAAAATGAAACTTAGAATAGGGTTTGTCTCTTAAATTGCGACAAAAGTAACACATTTAATCTAAAAACTCAAATTATGTTCTTAACTAACTTCGTCAGGCCGTGACTTTCATACGGATGTCATGAATGGCGCCAAACTTTTTCAAAAATATCTAAACTGTCAGTTGTATACAACGGCTTTCTCGGATTAATGTTTTAAAAAAAGGGGTTTCGAGCGGATGAAGCCTTTAGGTTTTATTGATGAATGGTGCGGCTGAATTACAAAGTGAGAACTGTTAGATGACAGGAACTACATTCTTTGATGACTTTCAATAAAAGCAACAACTAAAATGGACGTCATATGTAACGCGAAAGGATAATAATGCCATAACCAAGATGTTCCACACTTCTTAAAAATAAAAGGTTAGGAAGGAAATCGCCATCAATACTCGAAAGAGTGATAACAGCTACTGGGCTTTGCAAACCTATTTTTCATAAAAATTTCTTTTCAGAGAAAGATTTCATAAATTTCAACCGACCACAGCATTCTATTCGGTCAATGAATTCATAATTACCATGTCTTAATACTTTGCTTAACTTCTGAAAAGCATTTTTCACTGTTCTAATGCACCTTTCAATCATCTGTTATTTCATTACTTGAAAGTTTCCGATTAAATCATGATTGATACCAAGATCCTTTCTTTCCAGGATCCACAGATTTAAGAATTAAGAATCCAGTTAAAACTAACTGAAACACAAATATCCAAAAGAGTGCTGAACCATTCACAATCTGACCTGGCATCACGACTCCAGTCACTTTCTCACAGACGTAATGTGTCTTCCCTCTGTCTTTTCTACAAATATTTTCATGGTAACTGCTCTGACGAGCTAGTTTCACTGGTGCCCCAACTGCATGAATTTAAGCGTGCTACTAGGTTGGCATCACGGTCACGCCCTTTTCCTGTCGAAACAGTTAAATGTAACCGCCTCTTCTACTCCAACAGCTTCTACTATCTCACACAGCAGTAGAACTCTCTTCCTCTTGATTCCCTGATAATAATAATCTTCGAAAATTTAAATGTAATGTCAGTCGACATCTTCTGATCTTGATCCCCGTCCTTCTCTTTATCTTTTTCCTCAAAGACCCCTCTTTACTATTATTTTCACTTTCTGTAACCCCTAGCGGGTTAGTGGCACTCCCGCCTTGCTTGGGGTGTGTTGAGGTATACCTACAGACGATAATGGGTATGTCCCCATTCACATAAATACAGTAGTAAATACTGTACGTTGGTCTGCAGTTGGAGATTCATTGTGGAATTCACTTGACTCACTTCTAGCAGTTGACTACTACTTCTACGCGCCGCTGGCGAATCTTATAGGTGTTGTTCTTGTCCCAAGTATTATTGTTTATTACCAAACGTCGTCATTTGATTATTCTATTCAGTAAACTCCTCTAGTTTGCATCAGGGTAAAATGCTTAAAAAAAAAAATAACAAAGAAGTTGATGAAATCTGAAAATTTTCAATTCAAGGCAAACAAAACTTTAAAAGAAAGAACTTACTTTTTTAAAGCTAAACAGATTTGTTTAAGGAGAGGAAGCTTGCAAAGAAATTCAAACTGAAAAAGATACAAACAGAAAAATAATTTGTAATGCACACACACACACACACATATATATATATATATATATATATATATATATATATATATATATATTATACTAGTATACCATATAAAAATCCCAATGAGCCAGAAACTACCTACCTAGGTTTCATCTAAATGGATCTTCAGGGTAAACTGGATTACTCCATTTAGCTGAAACCTAGGTAGGTAGTTTCTGGCTCATTAGTATTTTTTTATACTCTGCTTTATTTTGTTTTGAGCACTTATTTTACACGATTGCTTTTTATTATTCTTTGGACTGAAAATTAAGGCTCTAGGCGATTTTTTCGTCCTACTCGGATGTTTTTAGTCTTTTCTTTTTTCACCAATTTTTTTCCCAGATACCAATTTGTTTTAATATATTCTTATTTGCAAATTGTACTATCCGCGTTTTTTTTTACACCAGTTGAGTATAAACATTAACATTATATATATATATATACATACATATACATACATACATATATATATATATATATATATATATATATATAAAGCCGATGTGATGAGAACGAAAGTAATATATAAATTCCAACGTTCACAGCATTAATCCAAAAGAGGGCTTGATACCGATAGTACAGCGATAATTATTTTATTTCTTATAATTTTATCATATAGATAAACTCACCCGTCGAAGTACAGTTGAAATGCACTGAAACGAAGTTGCATCTTTGTAGTGAGTAAAATGGTTTTGTCTATATGATATAAATTATAATAAATAAAATAATGTGTATATATATATATATATATATATATATATATATATAAAGAAAGAAAGAAAGAACAGTATGATATATAATCCGGTGTTCTTATTGATATTTTTATTTTTACAAAATGGTGCTCAATGTAAATTTACAGAGCATTAATATTATAAATTAACTGGTTTAAAATAAGTTTTTTTCGCTACACAGTAATTACCATGTTTCAAAAATGGAAGTTAAAAGCTTCGAATTTAATTTTGTAATTAGACTCCAAAATTCGCTTGAGGATGAAATGGAACTAATGTTTTTAATTTAATTACAAAATTACATTCGAAACTTTTAGCTTCCATTTTTGAAATTTGGTTATTACTGTGTAGCGTAAAAGCCATATTTCAAATCAGTTAATTTATAATATATATATATATATATATATATATATATATATATATATATATGGGAGTGTATCAAATACAGATCAAACGTGGATCGGAATCTGACAGAATGATAAGATAAAGATCAAATAGCAAACGTTTACCAATCTAACATGTTTCGCTTTTATAAAAGCTTCATCTGAGAATGAAATATGAAGAATAAATAAACAAACTAGGATTATTATACACTTTCATTAAGAAATATTTAAACTTGAAACTTTGGATGGACGCGTTACCTCTCCTTAAATTCAGAACGCCACAAATTATACTAACCTTGGTTTAAAAAGTCAAATTCACATGAAACATGACTGACCAATGAAAATCAAACAACACAACAATACAAAATACCAGAATTTCCTTTTCTCCTCCCAATCCCATTCTCTGATATTCTTTAAATAAAAACGAAACAAGTTAGATTGAAAAACGTTTCTTATTTGTTCTCTATCTTATCATATTTAGGCAGTATATCTTCAGTCAAACATGTTTCAGTGAATAATACAGATATATTGTGTCTACTTATTTTTATACTGATTCTTTCTGGTTGTCTAAACAGTTTCCCGGTGTTAAGATGAAAGTCATCAAGGATGGAGGCATAATTTGTTATTAACCCAAGTACTTTTCGAAGATCATCGTGTAACTGCTATAAAATCTGCATTCCGTTGTGATGGTGTTTTTTTAAAAAGACTCAGGAACGCGCTCTGTAATTATTTTTAAATTTAAATTCATCTGTTGTAGCTATGGATTTTTTTTTTTTTTTTTTTTTTTTGCAAAACAAGCTTCCCAGTATAAGGGAGCTGACAAGAAATTGTTAGAAATGCAATGAAGTGATTTTTTTAAACAGTTATTTTTTTTTTAAATCAATGCACTGAAACCAAAAAATATTTCACATTAAGTGCTGGTGTTAACAGATCTATAATTTATATGAATGATAAATATAAGATTTCCCCCAACGGTAGCACTAAGAAAATTGCATATCATTATTATTATAATTAATAATATTTAAACCCTCGTGGAAATTAATTGAAACAACTGCTTTAGTTTCCTTTCTTTCACCATAAGGTCAGTTTTAGACACACTGGAGTGACAGGGTGTAATCGATTTCTATTTTTTCCCTCAGGTTAGGTCATTTGCAGTGGTGTGTAGTAATATGAATCTATTTTCGGGTTGTCTGATGAAATTTGTTTGGCCTTGAAAAATATTGCGTCATCCGGGATTGCATCATATTTTTATCACTCCCAGACACTATTGTCTCGACAGTCGATTAGTTGTCCTACGGCCATTGTCTGCGATGGTCGTTACTCTAAGGAAGCGTACGAAAATTGTAACGCTGCACGAACACACTGGCAAGCCTTACCAGTGAGCAAATCAAAGTACTATGGAGTGGCCTGGAAACTCTCCTGATTCGAATCTAATCGAAAATCTGTTGTCAATCTGCAATGAACTATTTCGCAGAATGAAAATACGAAGTACTGACATGTAAACTGGGTAATGTTTCATTGGAAAAATATGAAAAAAAGTATATAATAACGGAATTATACGCTCTGTTTTAATTAATTTGCACAAGGATGTATAAATATGTGTGTGTGTGTGTGCGTGCGTACGCGCGTGTGAGTGGTGTGAGTAGCCATGCTTAAAGGCAAAATAAGTAACACAACTCTCAAGCAAACAGAACTGACAAAGTTTTCAAAAGCAATAACAAGAAAAACAAAAGAACAGCCCCCAAAATAATATAAAGCAAGCAAACAATATATGCAAGGCAAATTAACAGTAATAAGGCAAAGCAAAAGTAATATGGCAAAATGTTCACAAACTAAGAATTGGGGAGGACACACTAAAGCTAATTCGGACAAGCGAACGTAGCGTTCAACCTTGAAGACAAGACAGACCGGGACTGACTCAGATGTAAACGAGAACCGGCCTATTTTATTGGACAGGAAGAAATCCCAGCATGCGTTTGTGTACTTCTGTCTATAAATTGGGGAAGGTCAATTGTTTTGTAGTCATTCCTATACCGATTGAAACCAACAATATATATATATATATATATATATATATATATATATATATATATATATATATATATTGGGGCAACGAACTTTCTTTTAAACATCCCTCATTAAATATGGCAGACAAGGAAAATGTATTTATTTAGTATTTAGTTTTTTCATCGTTCTTGCTTTATTTTATCCTTGAAAATGGCTGAAGAAGCTGCCAAAAGCGCTTAGGTGAATGGATATTATGGAAAATTTTTGTACTCCCTTACACCTACCAAATAGAAAAATGTAAGAACGCTGGAAAAATTAAACAACATATATATATATATATATATATATATATATATTAGAGCCGTTGGTGTTAGTTGGCTTTTAAATCAGTCCACTCCAAACACACCTTTGTGACTGACCTTCTTATCTTAAAAAATCCCAACGCATTTTCCTGGGGTCTTTTTTGTTGTTTTTTGGAGGTTTTTTTTGTTTGCTTGTTTGTTTTCTTGTTGTTGTTGTTTTTAATTTTAACCTGAAGAATCTAAAATGTCGTCGAAACGCGTTGTTTATAAACTTTTCCACTTTGTTACATTATCTTTTCTTTCAGATGCTATTATTCATCATACACCCCAATATATATATATATATATATATATAAATATATATATATATATATATATATATATATATATATATATATATATATATACGTATGTATGTATGTATACAGATGTGGCCTGATGATTGCGTTTAGCATGAAACAGTCTGAGCGTTGACATCGATGTTCACTTTTATATTTACATACGCTCTTTCTCTGATATTGAACACTTCCTCCCATAATATAGAATACCTTAAAGGAAGTACAGACAATCAACAAAGGATAAAAAGAAAGATACGCCTCAGCCACTATGATTGATTCGAAATGTGCTGTATCTCAATGACGTGGCATTCAAAGGGGGATGGGCTGATTTGCCAGACTGCCATCGGTGTGATCTTGGTTTAGAGGAAACGGCTTCGCACGCCTTCTACCATTGTCTTCAGGTGCGCCCGTTCTTGGACTATGTCAGCGAGTTGACGGCTCGTATTGACCCCAAACATTTTGCATCCATCGATTTCGTATATGCGTGCGACAATGTGTCGCATCTGTTCTCTGGGGTGAAGCAGATGGTGTTTTTGACGTTGCTAACTGTGGCAAGAATGATAGTGTGGGCGTCGTGGATGGAGGGAACATTTCGATACGAATCCTATTCTCATCAGGATCTGGTCGGATTCTTTGGGCATCAGCTCTTTACAAAATTACGTCAATGAAACTTAATCTACAAATTGGTTTCAAAGAATACATTTTCCATTCATACAAACCGATCCCAGAAATCTTGTCAGTATAAATAACCCATTGAGGTTGATATGCCGTACAACAAAATAAACTAAACCAAAACCATGAATTTGTTGCATTCCTTGTCAAAGATTTTACACATTTACATAATCCACCTAAAGATTTGCTAATCTGGTATCTTGTATCCAATTATTGTGAAGGCAAATGCTAAAAATATTAAACTTTAAACAGCGCTTCGGAAAATGTGCATTCATATTCTTGCAAAAAAACATGATTAAATGATTTTTTTTTTTTTTAGAAAAACATTCTTTGGGTGGAATTAATGACTTACGTTGTTTAATTCTGGTTCTAATTTTTCTAAAGAGACCACTGTTTTTGCCAGTTCATCCTGAAAGAAAGAAAAAAAGAAAGTAAAAAAAAATTGCATTTTTAATGACAGAATATTTTAGATATATAAATTTACAAACATTTTAAATGGCAGATTACTGGTGTTTCTGCTCTGTATTTAGAGATTATTGATAAAATTCAAGGAAGTATCTGCAATGTTATCGGTCCTGATCTGGCATCACGCCTTCAGTCATTTTCCCGCCACTATAACTTAGCTTCCCATAACTTAATCTAGCATTCAACTCAACCCAGACCTCAAGTGGAACATGTACACACCCTAAAGATGATGTGAAAAGGGTCAGTTCCTTGTACCTATCCAGCATGTACCTCAATCCTTCCGCTATCCACTACCTTTGCAAGAGCCAGATCAAGCAGAAAATGGATTACTGTTGACATCATCATCATCCTTCAACCTCCCTATGGTTGGTAGGAACTCTATTGACAATCCCTTTTCACAATGTTCAGTCCTGCATTGCTGTCCCCGGATCCCAAATATGCAACCCTGCGTCGCGAGCTATGGTGTCTGAGAAAGTCAATTTTCGTGAGAAGACACTTCCAGAAGGATGCCATAGCAGTAACCTACCTCCCTTTCTATCTATCCGTCTACCTCAGTCTGTTCATATCTATCTATCTACCTCAGTCTGTTCATATCTGTCACACTCAATTTGTTTAAGCCTATCTATCTATCTATCTATATATATATATATATATATCTCAGTCTGTTCATATCTATCTTTCTTTCAGGAAGTAGTATTCACATAAAATATAAATTTTATTGCAACCTAATTGGTGCTGAATCATTTCAACTCTTCTTATTAATAAATGCAGTGTTTCTTTCCAGGTACGAGGGTGGGATGAAATGTTCATAGGCTGACTATGAAGGAATGATGCTAGAGCTGTGAAATCTTGCATGCATTCATTTCAAGTCTTATTAATATCTGCATTGTTTCTTTCCAGGTACAAGGCAGGGCTGAAATGTTCATAGGCTGACTATAAAAGAGTGATGCTAGACTGTAAAATCTTACATGCATTCATTTGAACTCTTCTTGTTATTAACTGCATTGTTTCTTTCCACATATGAGAATGGGCTGAAATGTTCATAGGCTGACTATGAAGGAATGATTCTAGAGCTGTGAAATCTTGCATGCATTGATTTCAACACTTCTTATTAATAACTGCATTGTTTCTTTCCAGGTAAACTGACATATGACATGTACCACATTTTTTTTAGATTTCCACTTTAAAATTTTTGTATTTCGAGAAGGTTTTTGAAGATCTTCAAAATCTGTTACGGTCTTCAGAAACTGCCATATCAGTAAGAAAGTCCATTCTCTTCTTGTGGTCTTTGATCACTATGTCAGAGTAACTACTTTTGATTGTTCTATCTGCATGTATTGTAAAGTCCCCTAAAATTGTTACAGGCCTTATTATAATTGTTATTATTATTAACATCAGCGAGTAACATGATATTCGGATTCGAATCTCACCACAGTCGATTTGTCAGGAAGGACTGGAGTGGTCGATCCCAGCGTGCGGCGATTTTGGAAAGTGCCTGGAAACCATACCACAGGTTGATCCCACCCATGTGAGTGAAATTGGGTAGACGGAACCCCTGGGTGCCGTCGATAGCTGTGCTAGCACGAAGTTACAAGTCATCGTGGCTGAGGGCTTGAGCGTACTGGCCTTTTTCAAATTGTTGATCACTCTACATCACACGCTCTTTCCCAGAAACTGTAACTAAGGTCTGCTCAGCATAGTTGCAGTATAAACCACAAGTGAGTTTTGTGGGTGTTGAATAAACACAAATGCGTCTGAGCAAGCGTCTTCAATAGGGATTGACTAGCCACCCTAGTAGACGGGTATCCTCGAATACGAGTGGCCAGCTATATATATATATATATATATATATATATATATATATAGCTGGCTAGTCAATCCCTATTGAAGACGCTTGCTCAGACGCATTTGTGTTTATTCAACATCCACAGAACCCAACTGTGGTATATATATATATATATATATATATATATATATATATATATATATATATAGCTGGCCACTCATATTATATATATATATATAAAAGTGAATATTCAAGTCAAAATTTAGAGGCGACATGCTGTTTCATGCTAGACGCAATCTTTGATAATGGCTTATGTAAGACGAAAGATTAGATTGTATTTAAACATGTATCAATATGGTGATTTCCTTTCGTCTTTCAATATATATATATATATATATATATATATATATATATATACAATGATGTGCAAAAGTAAGTGAACTCCTAAGACAATATTTAAAATAACTGTCTCTTTTTTCCAGATAGTCAATAAATCTTTATTAAACTATATATTAATTAAGAAAAACTTTATTAAATCAATTACACTTTGAAAGATTATTTATCAGGCTGGGATAAAAATATTTATTAAAAATTAAGCCTGTCGCCTTTAAGTGTTGACTTCAACGTTCACTTTTATATTTACACACGCTCTATCTCTGATATTGAGCACTCTATCCCATAAATATAGCACACCTTAAGAGTATACTTCACATCATTGACCTATTGGAAGTTCCAGCCCCGACTTAAACCAACTTTTGAACTGAGTGAATAAGTGAACACTTTCATTTACACACTGTATTTTTGTTTTACATGGTTGCCAGTGAAAATTATTTTTTGTGCATCTGTAAAAATCAAAATGACACATGCTCATTTTTGGTAAGCTGTATGTACTGCAGTCAAACTCATTGTGTAAGCAAAAATGTGCAGTTAGAGACTAAATTTTAATATATATATATATATATATATATATATAATTAGTTTATGCAAAACTAGGTAATCTGTATAGGTAGACCCAAGGAGGATGATATCCAGAGAGCTCAATGTAAACTTTTGGCAGTAATGTCTGATGATCCAGAGCCCTTTGAAAGGGTTGTGGTGAAATAACTTATTACATGGAACCTTAAAGTGATCTGTTTTTATTCAAACATATATATATATATATAAGAAATTCCTGAAACTTTAAAAAATCCCACATTTGAAACCAATAATGATGGAAAAGGCTACAAAAAGCTATCAAAGCGATTTGGAGTTCACTTCTCCATTATGCAACAAATAGTAGGATTTTAGTATGATAGCATCACAATCAAGAAGTGGTCGTCCGCAAAAAATAATAGGAGCAGCAGGTAGACATCTAGTTCAGCAAGGCCAGGCAAATGCTGCTCTGACTTTTGCGGTTCTCCAATGGTCAATAGCCAATGTCGGAATCAATATGCATAAATCTACAGTGCGACGAAATGGCAGAAGGCCTAAAATAGCCATTGCTTAGGAAATAGTACAAGCATGCTCGCCTCAACTATACCAAAGCTCATATTAACACGCTAGAAACATTCTGGCTAAAGGTTTTATGGCCAGATGTGACCAAACTAGAGCTTTTTGGCAGGGACAATATACAATATATCTGGTAAGCTCCTAGTACAGCTTTTGAAGTGATGAATCTGATATCAACCATTAATCATGGGGGTGACAACATTATTATTTGGGAGTGGTTTGCTGCAGCTGGAACAGGCAAAATTGTATGCATTGATAGCATAATGGGCCTGCAAGATACCAAGCAATTTTGGACGAAAGTTGGTTTAGGTCGGGGCTGGAACTTCCAATAGAACAGTGATCTGAAGCATCAAAGTAAATCCACAAAAGAACGGATTCCTGAGAAATTTCAAGTCTTGGAATGGCCTAGTCAAAGTCCTGATCTAAACCCAATTAAAAATCTGTGATTCAAGTGAAAAATGTAGTGCATGCAAGAAATCCAGGTTAGATCGGGCAATTTTGGGAGTTTTGCCAAGAAGAATGAGTAAAAATCAGCACACACTACTGCCAGAAACTTCTGAAAAATTACAGAAAAAGACTGGTTGACATTGTAACCTCAAATGGAACCATCACCAAATATTTAAATGTAAGGATTCTCTTAGTTCTGTACATCTTAATTTTTTTATTTTTCATTAATATTTTTAGTCCAGCTGAATAAAAAAAAAATTTAAAGTGAATGTAATTCATTTAATAAAGGTTTTTTTCTTAATGAAGTTTTAGTTTAATTAAGATTTGTTGATTATCTGAGAAAAAGAGACAATTCTTTTGAATATTGTCTTAAGGGTTCATTTATTTTTGCACAGCACTATACATACATATATATATATATATATATATATATATATGTGTGTGTGTGTGTGTGTGTGTGTGTGTACCTCTGGGTGTGTATTACTTACCACAAATGGAAAATATTTTCTCATTTTAATATATTTTTGAAGTTCATCTGTAGTACTTTTCTGAAAAACAAGTAAAAATTATTTTCCTTAAACATAATCATCAATATATGATCAGAGAACAAATTCGTACTAAAAGATACTTCATCTATTTTAAACTTAGGATATTATATATATATATATATATATATATATATATATATATATATATATATATATATATATATATATTTAAAAATATTTTTTGTGTGTACAAAACTTTATTACGGCGTTAAAAACAAGAATATTTTTACATTGGACCATGATGTTATTAAAATAAAATACCATCCGACCGGTTTCGCCCCCTCTCTTCAGAGCTGTAAACGGGGGAAAAATTATGAAACAGGAGAAAAAAAAAATATATATATATATATGGGTGACGTGAATGAACGGAAGGGACAGTTGTAACACCTAAAGATGCTAGAGACCCAGAAGAGCAAGCCCAAGCAAACAATCTCTCTGTTTACAAAGAGAAGGTCGCCCAGACCTGATAAACAGCGTCTCCAACACCTTCAGATGAAACAACGAGTGTGAAGTGGACAACACAGAAAACCAATTCACACTGAAGTCCACCGCACAACCAGGACTATTTATGAAATGATCCGCTATAGATGACCCGTATGTATTTCGAACGGTATCACCAATCGAAAAAATTTTATTATAAATTTTAGCAGACACGTGTTGCTTGATTCTAACATCCAAGCGTTGTGTAGTTCTACCTATGTAGTCGGCACCGCAACTACATTTAAATTGATAAATTACAGAATTAATATGATGAGGAGGTAGAACATCCTTACTCATGGATGGAAGAACAGATCTTGTTTTAAACACAACAGGTACATTCGCTGCAAAATAGCATTGATTAGAACTCGATGAAATTTGCTTAGCCAACATTTCGCTATCCCTACCAAAATATGGCACTCGTAAATAAACGGAACATTTTTTAACAAGCACAAGCATGTCGGCTAAGCAAATTTCATCGAAATGAAACGACCGTTTAGTGCTTTCCGCATTCTATTGAGGTTTCTTCTACACTCGATGAATTAATTAATTATAATTATCTCAAAATCCTCCTAATAATTTCTACCACTTGTATATCCTTGCTTGAACCCGCTTCTAATGCCCTGACTAAGCGACTTGGCGATAATAGTCGTCGCTCGTGGAGGCACAGTCCTATGGGTAAAGAAAGACTCGGATGAGTTCCACTACGGAATATGTGAACGAGCGACGCTATATCAAGTCTAATTAGTTATAGGTTTGTCACCGAGGCCCGTTGGTACATTTGGTATGATGCCTCCGTCGTATCGTGACTGTCCGGGTTCAGTTCTCGGTAGTGGATGCGCCCTGCTGATAAATCCCAATATAGGACGAAACGGGCGTCTAGTGCTTTCTGCATTCTATTGAGGTTTCTTCTACACTCGATAAATTACTTAATTTATATATATATATATATATATATATATATATATATATATGTGTGTGTGCGTTTGTTTAAGAACGATTGACAAGATACTTCGATTAAGTTTTTTATTTAATTTTTCTTGTGTTCTTATATCTTTTTTTCTTTTCCGGGCATAAACTAATGTAGAAATTGTCCGAACGTTCTCTACGTTCAAGCGCTTTCGGCTATACTTTTAGCCATTATCAAGGATGATTTTATTGTTACTTTGTACTGAATCTATGGATATTTTTTGTATGTATCTAGAGTTATAGGAATTTTGATTTTCCAAACACGGTCAGCACAGTGCGGCCATGATCATAGTTGATATTGTATTAAAGTTCATATATATATATATATATATATATATATATATATATATATATATAGGGTGTAACATCAAAATTGTCCAAATCGTGAAACAGTAAAATTGTTCAATTGTTAGATTAAGTTTTGAACTGTGGTATCTTAGAAATGATTAAAGATATCTTACTGGAATTCTCCGAGGTTTTTATAACACTATAAGACTCCACTTTGAACAATAAGAATGTATTTAGCTCTAAGTTGAAATGATGACCCTTCTTGTTATTGTAACCTTCTGATCAAATTTTACTCTATACTGTTCCCGCTTTTAAAAAAATTATTCACCGTTATCTTGATGGTTCTTGAATGGACTTTGAAGATGGAAGCCAGAGTATGAATGTTCGTGCCATTACCGAAGTCCTGAATGATCTTTTTTCATTGCTCAGTTAGGAAGATATAGTGGGGCTGACACAAAACAAAACTTATTCACCGTTCTCTTAATGGTTCTTGAATGGATTTCGAAGATAGAAACCAGAGTATGAATGTTGGTACAATTACTGAAGGCCTGAATGATCTTTTCCCACTCACCATTGCTCAGTTGGAAAACATAACGAGGCTGACACAAAACGATTTTTACCTGTTCTCTTTCTAGTTGAATAGCTCAATAAATTGGGGCAAGATGGCTAAACGTATTATCTGAAAACTCGGAAAGAACAAACTCAGTTTAGATATTAAACATTTCGTGGAATTTTGTTGTTACACCCGATATATATATATATATATATATATATATATATATATATATATATATATATATATATATATATATACGTGTGTGTGTGTGTGTGTGTGTGTGTGTCTACTGGTCTGCACACGCAAGAAATCCGGATGAAGAGAATATGTTCTCCCGTAGGGACCGAACTTGCATTGCTCTTTTGTAAGGGAAACCAACATATAATCCGTTCTGCTTTTACCCCTTCCACACAAAGAATCTCACAGCAAGCTAGGCTCTGTTTTCCCTTTTTAAGGAAAGTATGGAGGGAGTAGATATTTACTCAACCCACCACCATGTCAGGTTGTGACACAAGGTCGGTTTAAAGTGGGGAGTCCGAGCGCATGCACCGGGGCAAGGAACAAAAATTCTTAGTTCCCCCGCAACCGGGAATAACGGTGTAGTAGTGGATAGCGTCTCGGATTGAGGAATCAGAGAGCCGAGTTCGAATTCCAGTCGAATCCATTACATTCACTTACGTGCTAATACCCTTGGGAAAGGTATGAATCCTCTTCTTCTCCCCTGTTTATTTATTAACACAAACAAAACAATTTATTATAATTTATGATAAAAAGAAGGCACTGTGGAGTAATGGATAGCCGCTCGGATTGAGGAATCAGAGAGCCGAGTTCGAATTCCAGTCGAATCCATTACATTCACTTACATGCTAATACCCTTGGGAAAGGTATGAATCCTCTTCTTCTCCCCCCAGCTATGGATAAATGGTAGGAGAGACTGGGTTTTATAGCCCTGGATGGCTACTGTTTAGTGGGGGGCTTTTTTAGATATAAAATATGTTGTGGGATGGAAATGGTGTTACACGATTTGTAAAATTTTGACGTTAGACCTGGTATATAAATTAGTATATTTTGGACATGACTTATTAAATTCAACTAACAAAGAAAATGATAAAAAAACAACAACATTTCACTCAAATATAATAATGCCTTTAAAACGATATATCTTACCTGTGGGAACAGATTACAAAACTTTCCTTTTTCATTTTTACAGATGCGTAAGGTCTGGCATATTAGGTCGGGAGTAGCACCTAAGAAATGCCTGGAAAGAAATGCGATAAAGGGAAAATATTAAAATATCTTCAGTTAATATTAAGCTGGTTGGAAAATAATACCCGATTTTAGAACCAATTTCTTGTCCTGAATGCCTCTGTATGACGTTTCTTTTCATGGTATTTTCTCGGATGAACCCTTCGTTCTCAGGCCTAGACTCTTTGAATTTAAGTGCAGTGCTAGATTGGCGACTAGGTCTCACCAATTTACAGTTGAGTTCCCAATGCTAACAGTTTCTTTTCTCGCACTTACTTTACTCCGACAGGACCAAAGCAATTCATTGCTTCTAGTCGACCATTCAGACCAAATCAGTCTTGCTATCAATTAATCACAACATGGGGCGAGATAGGACTTGGGTCGAAGCGATCAACTCAACGATAAGCCGAGGGGATCGAGCTTGAATGCAGAACAGTCAGGGTAGACGTCATACACTGACAAATAAAAGGGAGGTAACTCCAAGGATCTGCAGAGTTTGTTTTTTTTACTCAAAATAAAATGAGAAAAATAAAATTAAAATGAACTGTGTCAGAGTGCAAAAGAATTTAATGGAACAAAATAGGTATACTCACATATTATTCAGCCACGGAACTATCTTTGAGATTTGTTTTTTGCACAATTTTGCTAACAGATCATTGGGCAAGAAAGAACAAAACCGTGAAGCTGCTTGACTCATTGATTCATTGTAGACAAAAGACAACTGATCCAACATGGAAACAATGTAGGTGCAACCTAAAATATGAATGAAATAATTCATTAAAAAAATAGAGATGTGCGGATGGTGCAACAGTCAGCAGTTCAGAACGAAAATTTGGTGATCTGAGTTCAAAATCCAGTCGAGTTCGTTACATTCACTTTCGCGCAAATACTCGTGGGAAAGAAATGACTCCGTCTCTTTCACCCCTATCTAAGTGTTAAATAGTAAAACGAACAAGGATCATCAAACTTGGTTGGCAATCAGTCTAATTAGAAGGGCAACTTTGAATTCAAAAGCAGTTAGAGCTAACAATACTATCCCGTAAACTCTACTTGATACAGAAACCATAGGAGTAACATTTTGTGCTCAAGCACACATGGCCCAGTGGATAAAGGTGTTGGTTAGATCCAGTGACTAGACCCAAAGAGTTGTGAGTTCAATACCAGATTACAGCAATGGTGAACAAAAAAAACAAAAAACTTGGAGAATTGAATTAAAGAGAAATATCTGAAACTGACATATCTGGAAAAGGCATGGCACGTGGAACTAGAACAATCAACCCCAGTGTCCGAAATAAAGGGTTCGGTTCGAAATTTAAATCATCTGAAGAAGGCCGGAGCGTAAAACGGCCGAAATGTTGTGAATATGGAAATGAAGATGAGGATAACAGTCCAAATAATGTAAATAATGCAAGTAATCATAATTCCTCATCTCAAAGATATAGAGGCTGAAACGTTGTGAAGATGACAATGAAGATGAGGATAACAGTCGGAATAATGTAAATAATGCACGTAATGATAATACCTCATCTCAGATATATAGAGGCCGAAACGTTGTGTATATGGCAATGAAGATGAGGATAACAGTCTGAATAATGTAATCTGTAATAGTGTGAATAACAGTTAACGTGTTGTGAGCTATGGCCCCATATTCTTTAGAGCAGTCTACAAATCCTGAGTGCGTGAGTTGTAATAATATATATGTAACCTGAAAAATTAATAATTTATTATATATCAGAAAATATAAAAATGACATTACAAGTCAACATGCACGCATATGCATTGTTCATATAATAATGAAACTATTTATACAATTGTTCACATAATTGTTCATATAACTGTTCACATAATAAAAACTTTTTAATAATGAGTTTATATATGCATGGGTCAGGCAACCTGTTCTCCTCTATTTAGATGAGTTCAAATATCCAGTGGAGTTCATTACATGCTCTTTCCTGCAAATACACTTGGGAAATGAAACCATCTTTTGTACCCCTGGCAATGTGGTAGTCTGTACTATACAGCCTTGGTTGGCAAACAGTCTACGAGAAGGAAAACTCTGAATTCAAAACCAGCTGAGCATGAGGTTAGCAATGCTATTTCACAAAAGTCTATGGGACATGGGTGAATGAAAACAATATATGTTAAACATAAAGAATGAATTAATTTATTGAATATCTGAAAACATAAAAATGGCCTCATAAGACAAACCATACACATATTTATACAGAGACACTTATTGATTCTATAATTAAACAAATAAATACAATATGGCTTTATATATTTATCAGTCAGGTAGCCTGATCACTCCTAATTGGTTTGTTTTGTTTTGTTTTGTTTCACGGCATATCAACCTCAATGGGTCATAAAATGAAGGACAACTTTTTTTTTTCCTGGTAATATTTTTGTTTTGTCAAAAATCTATTTCTGGAAATATTTTTTCCTCAAAATTGTATAGCTGGTAATATTATCTTCAAAAACGTATTGCTGGTTATAGTTTTTTTCTTCAAAAATTTATTTCTGGTAATAATTTTTTACAAAGGATTTCTGGTATTAAAACCTATTTTTACACTTTCAAAATGCTTTTTACCTCAGTTTCGGAGTTAACTATTTGCCCGTAGCCGGGACCCTAACAGGTGCTACCACCTCGGGTCAGGGTGGACCTGGAAAGACCAGCAATTAAGTGGTGGTTCCACACTACTCAAAGACTTCTGATCAGAGGCACTTGCTGTTGGACGTAGTTTATCTTCTTACCCTGGACGCGGATGTAGTTTATCGTCATACCCAGGACAGTACTCCTAATTGGTAATGAGAATTTCAGATGAAAGAGAAGAAAATGTTAGTATAGAAGTTACGGCTGCATCTAGCCATTTCAACTGTAAAATGATGAGACATAGCTGCCAATCTATACTGCGCTTAAGTTTTATAACGCCTCGGTACCATAGAGGAAAGTTTATCAGAACAATTCCTATGGAAGTATTTCTAGAAAAGGCACGTTACATGCTGAGAAAGAGACTGAATCCAACATAATATTGGTTTGGTTTATTTTGTTTTACGGCATATCAACACCTCAATGGGTTATTTAATGCCGACAAAAAATTTTTATTGCTGGTAATATTTTGTTTTGTCAAAAATCTATTTCTGGTAATATTTTCCCTTCAAATGGAGTATTGCTGCCATATATGGTCTGGTGCCCCTTCTGTTTGCCTCGGGGTTCTTCATAGGCTCCAGAGGCGGATATGCAATGTAGTTGGCCCTGCCCTGGCGTCTCGTCTACAGTCACTTTCTCACAGACGCGCCGTCGCCTCCCTCTGTCTGTTCTGCAAATAGTTTCATGGAAATTGCTCCGAGGAGTTGCATTCGCTGGTTCCCAGACGTCATGAGTTCCAGCGCCTTACGAGGCTGGCATCCCGTTCTCACCCCTTCACTGTCGAAACTCCTAAATGTAGCCGTCACTTCTACTCTAATAGCTTCATGTCT
>OZ010615.1:7002913-7015413 GCA_963932145.1 Acanthosepion lycidas | reverse complement strand
TGCAAATAATGTATTTAAATTTGTAGAGTTGTGTTTAAAAAAAAGTATTTCTTTTCGTCACTTATCCTGTACATAAAACGATCAAAAATTAAACGACAGCTGTCTAGACAAATAGCAACAATTTAAAGAAAAGAGGGGAAAAAAGAGAGAAATGGTTAAAGAGCTAGTGTAAATTGAATGTAAAAGAACGACATTCTAAACATACGCACATCCGCACAGACGGACGCATGGGTGCACACGCGTGAATGCACACATATATTATAAAGAAAGAAAATTGTCCCAATGGTAAAAGCATATCAAAAAAAGAAAAATCGAGAAATACATGCTGATAGTTGCTGATATGCCCAGACTAGTGGACGGACAGGTCGGTCTATGAAATTCACAATACTGAAGGTAACTGTCACCAGATCTAATTAACGCCTTTAGCCTCAAGAAGTCATGGCACAGTGGATAAAAGCGTTAGTTAGATCCAGTGAGAGAACCCAAAGAGTGTGTGTTCAATGGATAACTTTCAGAGGGGAATTAACAGGAGATAACTGATAACTGACATCCATTAAAAAACATGGCACGTAGAACTAAAACAGTTTACCCCAGGGAGCGAAATAACGGTTTCAGTTCAACATTCTTACTACCTGAAGAAGGCCGGAGCGTACAACGGCCGAAACGTTGTAATAAATATGGCGTCAAAGATGAGGACAATAGTTCGAATAATGTAAATAATGTACATAATGCCTCATCTCAGAAATATAGACAGATACTGAAGGGTCGAAACGTTGTGATAAATATGGCGACAAAGATGAGAACAATAGTCCGAATAATATAAAAAAGGTTGTATGTAGTCCTAAATTGTGTAGTTGTTATTTAACACCAAAATGATAATAAGTTATTAATGAGAAATGAATATTATGTTCTCCTAAATGTTATTTCTGCCGTAATTAGCACTACCATGATGATTATTAAAAGTTTAGCGAAAGATAAACTTTGCTGTGAACGCAGTCATATCGCAATGTTTACATTTTCTCAGCTGAGCTTGCATGGATACGAGTTGATTTCGTTGCTATGGAATTATTCTTCAAATAGGCAATTTATTATGAAGTAATGTCAGTAATATATAAGGTAGACATGGTTTTATTAGTTTTATTGTCAATTTATTTGATAATGTGAATCTTTTCATGTACATTATTGGTCATCACACTAAGGCCGAGTTTAGACTACTGACAAACTTCACTCAGAATTTAAGGTTTTTTTTTCTTTAGAATTATATTATTACTATAAGACGACCCCCAATTTTTAAGAGTGATTTGTTGGATATAAAGTTTATCTTATACGCAGAAATATATATATTAAGACATTTTTTATGTTTATACATTCTTTTTATAGATACAAATATTAAAGTAAATGCTCTGTTTTATAATAAACAGCATTAAACAACATTTACCGGCCTGAATGTCCGAGATATTTTCATAGAAAATAATTGTCCTCCGACAGGATACGAACCTGTATCCTATACGGAACCGTCAATTAGCTTGACGTGCCTTTACCGATTTGTCCACGAAGGAGCGTTCGGTTAGCAAGTTCGAATTTATATATATTATTTCTGTCTGAACTTCTGGGTGAGATTATTTACATTAATTGAACTTTGTGAAGAAATTAAAAATAATTAATAATATTCAAATCAGCCGCATTAATGTCTAATAAGATCACCTGATATGCTAATGTGCGAGATCTCTTCTAGGATATGTCGTATGGAAACCATTAATGTAAAAAAAAATAGAAAGAGAAATGATGGCGGAGAGAGTCAAGCTTCAGGGCAAGGGTTCAGCATGATATAGTGAAAAAAGTCAAAACAACAGCAATGGACATGAAGGTTGAAGGATTCAAATTTTCAGGATTTTCCGTAGTATTTAACCCATAATGGGGGTAGAGATTAGGATGGCTTCGTGGCATTTGTGAAAGCAACTGACGAAACTGGAATTTGAACTCGTCTCACTGATTCCACTTCCAGTGTTGATCAAAAACGTTGCGTTAATTAATATGGATGTGATGATTGACAGATAGATAGATAGATAGATAGATAGATAGATAGATAGATAGATAGATAGATATGAACAGACTGAGATAGATAGATAGATAGATAGATAGATAGATAGATAGATAGGAACAAACTGAGATAGATAGATAGATAGATAGATAGATAGATAGGAACAAACTGAGATAGATAGATAGATAGATAGATAGATAGATAGATAGATAGATAGATAGATAGATAGATAGGAACAAACTGAGATAGATAGATAGATAGATAGATAGATAGATAGATAGATAGATAGATAGATAGATAGATAGATAGATATGAACCAACTGATAAACAGATATTGGTCTGGGATAGAATGTGAATGTTTCTTTAGATTCTTGTTCAATATCATCAACAGAATGTGGGATCAAACAAAAGTAAATTTAATCATTATATCAAAAGGTATTTATTCTTCTCCTTTCTCATAAACGTCATTGAAAATATCTTTGATTACAGCAAAAATTACTGCCGGCCCAAGTCAACTTAGAATTGTTTTTTAATTATTATTTTAACATAGAAAATAAAAGAATATCAGCAGCAACACTAACCCTGTAAGAGCGATGGGATATTGACAGATGAGAATGCAAAATCGAAACAAGTACTTGATAGTTAAATAAAAGCTTAGTGGTATGCAAACTGTGTGGTTCTTGGTTAGTTTAAGGGTGATTCTGCTGTTGAAACAACAGTGGAGATCGTGACTCAGATTTAGGAATCAGAGAGCCGATTTGTACAGCTTTCATTTGGATGTGGCGGTTCGTTTAACAGAACCGGGTGCGAATGAATACGACCCCTGAGTCGCTTGGTCCGCTTTCGTTCGGATGCAGCGGTTTCGTTTAACAAAACCGGGTCCGAATGAATACGACCCCTGAGTCGCTTGGTCTGCTTTCGTTCGGATGCAGCGATTTTGTTTAACAAAACCGGGTCCGAATGAATACGACCCCTGAGTCGCTTGGTCTGCTTTCGTTCGGATGCAGCGGTTTCGTTTAACAAAACCGGGTCCGAATGAATACGACCCCTGAGTCGCTTGGTCCGCTTTCGTTCGGATGCAGCGGACTCGTTTGACAGAACCGGGTCCGAATGAATACGACCCCTGAGTCGCTTGGTCCGCTTTCGTTCGGATGCAGCGGTTTCGTTTGACAGAACCGGGTCCGAATGAATACGACCCCTGAGTCGCTTGGTCTGCTTTCGTTCGGATGCAGCGGTTTCGTTTGACAGAACCGGGTCCGAATCAATACGACCCCTGAGTGGCTTGGTCTGCTTTCGTTCGGATGCAGCGGTTTCGTTTAACAAAACCGGGTCCGAATGAATACGACCCCTGAGTGGCTTGGTCCGCTTTCGTTCGGATGCAGCGGACTCGTTTGACAGAACCGGGTCCGAATGAATACGACCCCTGAGTCGCTTGGTCCGCTTTCGTTCGGATGCAGCGGTTTCGTTTGACAGAACCGGGTCCGAATCAATACGACCCCTGAGTGGCTTGGTCCGCTTTCGTTCGGATGCAGCGGTTTCGTTTAACAAAACCGGGTCCGAATGAATACGACCCCTGAGTCGCTTGGTCCGCTTTCGTTCGGATGCAGCGGACTCGTTTGACAGAACCGGGTCCGAATCAATACGACCCCTGAGTCGCTTGGTCTGCTTTCGTTCGGATGCAGCGGTTTCGTTTGACAGAACCGGGTCCGAATCAATACGACCCCTGAGTCGCTTGGTCTGCTTTCGTTCGGATGCAGCGGTTTCGTTTGACAGAACCGGGTCCGAATCAATACGACCCCTGAGTGGCTTGGTCTGCTTTCGTTCGGATGCAGCGGTTTCGTTTAACAAAACCGGGTCCGAATGAATACGACCCCTGAGTCGCTTGGTCCGCTTTCGTTCGGATGCAGCGGTTTCGTTTGACAGAACCGGGTCCGAATGAATACGACCCCTGAGTCGCTTGGTTTGCTTTCGTTCGGATGCAGCGGTTTCGTTTGACAGAACCGGGTCCGAATGAATACGACCCCTGAGTCGCCTGGTCTGCTTTCGTTCGGATGCAGCGGTTTCGTTTAACAAAACCGGGTCCGAATGAATACGACCCCTGAGTGGCTTGGTCTGCTTTCGTTCGGATGCAGCGGTTTCGTTTGACAGAACCGGGTCCGAATGAATACGACCCCTGAGTGGCTTGGTCCGCTTTCGTTCGGATGCAGCGGTTTCGTTTAACAAAACCGGGTCCGAATGAATACGACCCCTGAGTCGCTTGGTCCGCTTTCGTTCGGATGCAGCGGACTCGTTTGACAGAACCGGGTCCGAATGAATACGACCCCTGAGTCGCTTGGTCTGCTTTCGTTCGGATGCAGCGGTTTCGTTTGACAGAACCGGGTCCGAATGAATACGACCCCTGAGTGGCTTGGTCCGCTTTCGTTCGGATGCAGCGGTTTCGTTTAACAAAACCGGGTCCGAATGAATACGACCCCTGAGTCGCTTGGTCCGCTTTCATTCGGATGCAGCGGACTCGTTTGACAGAACCGGGTCCGAATCAATACGACCCCTGAGTCGCTTGGTCTGCTTTCGTTCGGATGCAGCGGTTTCGTTTGACAGAACCGGGTCCGAATCAATACGACCCCTGAGTCGCTTGGTCTGCTTTCGTTCGGATGCAGCGGTTTCGTTTGACAGAACCGGGTCCGAATCAATACGACCCCTGAGTGGCTTGGTCTGCTTTCGTTCGGATGCAGCGGTTTCGTTTAACAAAACCGGGTCCGAATGAATACGACCCCTGAGTCGCTTGGTCCGCTTTCGTTCGGATGCAGCGGTTTCGTTTGACAGAACCGGGTCCGAATGAATACGACCCCTGAGTCGCTTGGTTTGCTTTCGTTCGGATGCAGCGGTTTCGTTTGACAGAACCGGGTCCGAATGAATACGACCCCTGAGTCGCTTGGTCTGCTTTCGTTCGGATGCAGCGGTTTCGTTTAGCAAAACCGGGTCCGAATGAATACGACCCCTGAGTGGCTTGGTCTGCTTTCGTTCGGATGCAGCGGTTTCGTTTAACAAAACCGGGTCCGAATGAATACGACCCCTGAGTCGCTTGGTCTGCTTTCGTTCGGATGCAGCGGTTTCGTTTGACAGAACCGGGTCCGAATTATATGCTTGGTCAGTTTTGATTTCGATCCGGGGATTCGTATGAGGGAACAGGATCCGAACGAATACGACCTCAGCTACACTTAGTCAACTTTTGTTCATCTTCGTATGACGGAGCCGGTTCAACCGACGCGGGATTTTTTTTTTTAATTCACCTCAAAATATTAATTCACACCAAAATAAAAACAATTTATATTTACTAAAATACACACCAATTTCTCCCAGATTGAGGCCCTTCCATTAC
This sequence comes from Acanthosepion lycidas, assembly GCA_963932145.1. Classification (NCBI taxonomy): domain Eukaryota; kingdom Metazoa; phylum Mollusca; class Cephalopoda; order Sepiida; family Sepiidae; genus Acanthosepion; species Acanthosepion lycidas. Next base: position 7,009,993 of record OZ010615.1, on the reverse strand, counting down.
ACTCCGGTTGGGTTGACCTTTGCAATCGCCCCAAACGTGTCCGACTTGGGTGCGCTATTTCTAAGTGTGGGGGTCTAGATCGGCGCCCCCTCTGATGACCGAGCCAAAAAGAGATATCATACAAATCATACACCCCGAAAATAGATTCATATTACTGCACACCACTGCAAATGACCTAATTAGAGGAGAAAATAGAAATCGATTACACCCTGTCACTCCAGTGGATCTAAAACAGACCATATGTTGAAAGAAAGGAAAATAAAGCGGTTGTTTTAATTAATTTGAATAAGGGTGTATATACATTAAAGGGTTGACTTTACTAAAAATTCCATGTACATTGGCAATTATGAATTTATTTTATAAGAGCTAAAATATCATATTAGGGAACTTGTTGGAAACATTATCAGCATGCCATTTCTCCTGCAAGTTGAATAGATTTGTTTAGATGGTTTTTCTATTAATTCACACGCAAAATAAAATAAAAATTATATTTAATAAGATTCACACCAAATTTTCCCAGAGTGAGGTCTTACCATTTCACACCGGTTCGGTTGAAATTTGCGAACGCCCCAAATGTAGGCGACCAGGGTACGCTATTTCTATCACGCTCACCTTCGATAAACAAGCCAAAAACATATTTTCTTCTCTCTTTTTTTTAAATTTAAATTGTAAAAAAAATCCTTGTAAGTATCTTGAATATCATCCGTCCTTACGAAATGTGAATAACTCATTATTTTTTTTTTTTTTTTTTTTTCATTCTGTGGGTTGGAGTTGTTGAGATGAAAGCTAAACAAACTAAAAATAAATAAACAAACTTTGATCTAAAATTTGTAATTTCTTGGTGTGAATTAATATTAGCGGTAAGTAATTTCACATTATTTGGGGCGAATTTATAGAAAAGATCCATTCTCGGCATTGCTCACATTTTTAGGAAAATACAGCCCATTAAATAAATCCATCACATCCTCAGAAAGACTTCAGCGAGTAAACAAAACAGGACCTTATGAAAAATGATGCTGATGATGATGACTACTGTCAAATGACTTCGAGATATCCAAAGGAACAGCCCGAGCTTCACTATTCTGATCTAAAACGTGATAGTTTCAGCAATAATCGTTAATATATCAGGAGACCTAGAGTAACGAAAGTTATATTGTTTATTTGAAAGAAGACCCTGCGTTGTGAGGTGGTTAGGGTATCTCGTATTTTGCCAAAATGAGGTAGATGTGTGATAGTCCGGTTGTTAGAAGAATACAACATTGCACTTGAGTTCTTAAAGACTGCAACTCCAGAAGATGATTTCCAATAAGCAGGAATCAGCCAGGCATTTATTGTAAACTTTAGAGAGAATAAAAGAACATATCTTTAGGAATATTGCAGGGATACCATCATTAATGAACTACTAATTTTTAGGTTTTTTGAAAACAGCGAATTTGATAAAAAATATTGGATCAGTTCAAATATTTGCCCAGAGTCAAGCTAAGCATATTTTGATTTTTAAAATTGATAATTTCTTGATTAGCTATATTAACTTTACATTATTTGGGGGTGAATTAACAGAAAACATCCATTCTCGGCATTGCTCACATTTTTAGGAGAATTCTACCTATTAAATAAATCCATCACAGAGACTCAGAGAGACTTCAGCGAGTGAACAAAGAAGGACGTTATGAAAAAAGATGATGTTCATGATGATGATCATGACTACTGCCAACTGCCTTCGAGAAGTTCAAAAGAACAGCCTGAGCTTCACTATTCTGATCTAAAGCGTGATAGATTCATCAATAATCGTTAATATATAAGAAGACCTAGAGTAGTGAAAGTTATATTGTTTATTTGAAAGAAGATCCTGCGTTTTGAGGTGATTAACCAGTTCAGAGTTGATTAGGACATTTCGTATTTTACCAAAATGAGGTAGAAGTGTAATAGTCTGGTAGTTTGAAGAATACAGCATTGCACTTGAGTTCTTAAAGACTATAACTACAGAAGATGATTTCTCATAAACAGGAATCAGCCATTACTCCTGCTAGGCGAATGGATTATTAGCTGGGTTTTTTTTTCTATTAATTCACCCAAAAATAAAATAAAAGTTACATTTCACACTAAATTTTCCCAGAGTGAGGTCTTTCCATTGCACTCCGGTCGGGTTGATATTTTCGATCTCCCTAAAGGTAGGCGACTCGAGTGCGCTAATTCTAAGCGTAGGGTCAACGTTCGCACTTACCCCAAATGAACAAACAAAAAACAGATTTTCATTTTTTTTTTTTTTTTAAATTATAAAAAATTCCTTGTAAGTACCTCGAATATCATACGCACTTACGAAATGTGAATAATTCCTTGATTTTTGGTCATTTTTCATTCTGAGGGTTGGAGATGTTGCGAGGCAAACTAAAGAAATTTTGATTTAAAATTTATAAATTTCAAAAGAGTTTAAAAAACTTAATAAAAAACCTTGATTGAAAATTTACAATTTCTTTGGATGAATTAACAGAAGAGGTACAACAAATATTCCTAAAGAAATTATTTCAAGAAAAATATTATACATAAAGTTCTTCCCAAATCTTCCCAAAAGTAATTCAATAAAAAAACTCAAAAAATATTTTTCTAACAGTTGGTGCTTTCATAAATTAATAAAACAATTTATTTTCTTTCAGACTGGACAGAAAAAAACATCTACACTTCACTTATTTAAAAAAAAAAAAAAAAACAAAACAAAAAAAAAAACATAAATTTTAATATTTCATTGCGATTTTTAAACTTATCCCGTTCGGAAGAATATTTTTGTTTTTTAAATGAAAAAAAGTTGAAAAAATCGCAAAAAAAAAAAAAGCGCTTTTCAAGAGAGGGATTAAAAGATATATATATATATATAGTTGTTGACCTCTGACCTTATATAAAATTTATAAATTCTTGGAATTAATTAATATTTGCAATAAGTAATTTTACATTATTTGGGGAGAATTAGCAGAAAAGATCCTAAATTCCTTTCTATCACTTTTTAAAAAAACTTAAATATCCCACATAGAAAGATGGACAAAAAGAAAAAGTAACAATGAAACCGGCGAGACATGGGATTTTAACCTGGGGATCCATAGACATCACTTAAGTCCAATAAAATCTTAAAAGATATAACTCGTCACAAGAAAACTTCTTACACATATATCGTTTATATATATATATATATATATATATATATATATATATATATATATATATATATAAAATAGACAGCAAATCATTTAAATCCGTATGCTAGGGATGCTCACCAATCCCTGTTGCAGACACCTACTCAGCTACATATGTATTTGTTCAAAAGATACAGGGCACCATTAGAAAAGGACATATACTCACACAGACACAGACACACACACACATATATATATATATATATATATATATATATATATATGTATGTTAGATAGATAGATAGATAGATAGATAGATAGATAGATAGATAGATAGATAGATAGATAGATAGCCAATGGATTCTCATAGAAAGTGTATCGAAATTCGGTATATTTTTTGTTTAGATAATTGAAATATAATACAAAACAATATTGATTTAGACTTACCGATGCATTGAATACCACCGTTGATCCCTTTTCCATAATTCTTAGCCGCGATGCTTGGTATAAAAAAACCGAAAGCCGATAACATGAAAACAGATAAAATAATGACTACTTTCATTTTGTCGTCCCTAACTTTAAACTACTAAAATTTGGGCTGATAAATAAATGCAAATAAATACTATTTGTCAGTAACGATAAGTAACAACTTGAGAGTGTATGCTTGTTTTTTTGTTGTTTTTTTAGTAGGTCTATGTGATCCTATCAGGAAGTAAACGTAAGTAGGTGTTTTCAAAACAGCAAGTGTTCGGCTAAACTGAAATATTGTAGTAGTCAGAACACAAACATTTAAATATGCAAGAAATTAAAATAGCCGAAGGGTAATTTATAATAATAATAATAATATACTGGTAACTAAAGATTTAGCCTCGGCTTTCTTGTAGTTGTTTTTGTTGTAAATAAGCAACAGTAAGAAAGGAAAAAAAGAAAAAGATTTTTAACTTTTCCAACTGCTGAAAAAAAGGAGCTTAAAGCACGCACTCAATGTGGATGACAGTTTAAAAAAAAACTTTATAGTTTTCTAAATAACTAAAAAAGAATTGTAACATTGATTTAAAAAAAAAACATTAACACTAACAGTGTTCTTTTGTTTTCTTTCTTGTTCCTAAAAAATTAAGTCGATCTCACTTTCTTTGTAAAATTAAAGAGAGATTAATTTTTTTACGCGACCTAAATTTAAAATTTCTTCCTCCATAAAATACACATTTTTTTTCTTCTTGCAAACTGCTGGGAGACGGCGCGATAAGCAATTGATATTTATTATCCCGTGCTTTCTTTTTTAAAGTTAAAAAAGCGTACCAAAAAAAATTTCCGGTTGTAGAGGGTCGAGGGAATTACAAAGTGCAAATTACAAAGGCTGGCATCACGTGATGGTATTTCGACGCTTCTGATTGGATAACTTAAAAATAAATTTAAAAAAAAAAAAAAAAAAAAAATCTCAGAATTTCCCAATCTTTATAATTAGCAGATTCCTATTCTCCGAAAAATGAAAACATTCATCAGACACTGATCTGTATTTCGATCTTTTCAGGGTGTTGGGGACGTTAGGGAACGTATAGCGTCCGGTCGTATGAGTTATTAGAATAGCACTAGAAATGGTCTCAAAGAAGCTTGGATAAAGGCAGAAATAACAGGATATCAAGAGTCGCAAACCATCTATCACTGCAAGAAGTTAGAACACTGAGGAAGGTGCTGTAGTATCGTACAGACCTGCTGTCACTTGATCCCAATGTTAACCGCTAGTTGCTACTGGTGTGATCAATCGGTGTGGGAATAATAATTCTATTATAATTGTGCTTGTTCCGTCATACGTTAGTTAGCACCACCGTTACGTCTTGCCAATAACTAGCAAATAATGGACTATTCCGCGTTTTAATCGCGTGGAAAGAGGGGAAAATACGCTACTTGGGTTTCAGTGAGAACATGAAAGAAAGGAAAGATATTAGGTTGGTGCAAAAATAATGTCGGTTTTTGACGTATTTTTAACATCAAAAACCGACATTATTTTTGCACCAACCTAATAGAAGTGTCGAGAGGGAGAATCAGATTAAGCTGTTAAGAACAGATACTACACTCTGACCTCGGCCAAAAGGCCGAGAATCGAGGACACCCGCGATAAAATGTGGTATTTTTCAGACGCGCATATATAAATACCGAAACCGAATAAGGCAATCGCCAGAAAAACAATTACCATAAATTACATAAAATAACACTGAATTATTCTAAAATTATTATTAAGAGAAGTGTTCGCAAGGATGGGGGTTTGGCTAGAAAGACAGAAAGAAGGGGAGATAATAGTGTTTCACGTCTCTTGCCAGTACCTCATAAATATTGGACTTTTCCGTTTTGATCTTCTGGAAAGCGGGGGAAATACACTCATTGATTTCCGTGAGAAAATAGAGAAAAATAGGAAGAAAGAAGAATTTAGCAGCTGTTTCAGTGAATTTGGAAATGTCATTTCTATATCTTTTCATATATATTTCTACATTTATATTTATTACTGTTATTGCAACATTTTGTTGAAAATTTTGTTAAGATTGTTAAGCTCAAATATTTAACGAAACGATAGGGGGAATTTCTACAGATATCTTATTGTCGTAGAACTCACCATCAGCTAATTCATTCATTAACTTAAGAATTAAGATCCATCAAAAAATTTAAATAGAAAAACCGTGAAATTATTACGGTTCTTTCTATTAGGTTGGTGCAAAAATAATGACGTAATAATGTCCTTTTTTTTACCTTAAAAAATACGTCAAAAAACGACATTATTACGTCATTATTTTTGCACCAACCTAATAGTTTTGTGAAGGTTGTTTAGCTCAAATATTTAAAGATGCGATAGGGGAATTTCTACGGATATTTTATTGACGTAGAACTCGCCATCATTAATTGAAAAATTAAAATTCATCAGGAAATTCAAATATTAGGTTCGTGCAAAAATAATGTCGTTTTTGACGTTCAACTTTATGTGAGAAAACGACATTATTTTTGCACCAACCTAATAGGAAAACCGTGAAATTATTATGGGTCTTTCTTGTTTTGTTAAGGTTGTTAAGCTCAAATATTTAACGATGTGATAGGGGAATTTCTACGGATATTTTAATGTCGTAGAACTCACCATCAGCTTATTCAATCATTAACTGAAGAATTAAGATTCATCAGAAATTTGAAATAGGAAAACCGTGAAATTATTACAGGTCTTTCTAGTTTTGTTAAGGTTGTTAAGCTCAAATATTTAACGATGCGATAGGGGAATTTCTACGGATATTTTATTGTCGTAGAACTCGCCATCAGCTTATTCAATCATTAACTGAAGAATTAAGATTCATCAGAAATTTGAAATAGGAAAACCATGAAATTATTACAGGTCTTTCTAGTTTTGTTAAGGTTGTTAAGCTCAAATATTTAACGATGCGATAGGGGAATTTCTACGGATATTTTATTGTCGTGCAACTCGCCATGAGCTTATTCAATCATTAAATGAAGAATTAAGATTCAAGAGAAATTCAAATAGAAAAACCGTGAAATTATTACGGGTCTTTCTAATAATAATAATTACGATTGCTCAATCATATGAGTTAAGTCAGCCGATATTAGTTTGAAACAAGGTCGAAAGTATGGAGCATCCACGTAGACCTAAAATGGAAAGAAAGATAAACAGGGAGATGTACAAAACGAAAGAAAAGCGACATATAGAGAAAGAGAGAGAGATAGAAAGAAAAGAGCGAGGAGAACGAGAAAGAATGGCGGGAGATGAGGGAGAGAAAGGAGCAAGAGAAAAAGAAGAGAGCAAGGAAGAGCGAAAGAGTAAACGGCGAAAGAGAGAAATAAATAGCGAGATACAAAGATAGATAGATAGACAGATTTTTAAACAAACTAAAAGAAACTGATAGATAGATAGGTAGATAGATAGATAGATAGATAGATAGATAGATAGATTTTTAAGCAAACT
>OZ010615.1:6907913-6997913 GCA_963932145.1 Acanthosepion lycidas | reverse complement strand
ATCGCTAAATGACCAGGAACAGAGTTTTGTAGAAAAATGACTAACAATATATTTTTATAGTAAAAGGAACAAAATATATTTTATATCAAAATTACATTCAGTACAACACTAAAGTATAAAAATATATTTTATCGTAAAATTATCAGCAATACATTTTTGTAGCGAATATTAACAACAATAAATATTGAAAAAATAATTTCCAAAAATATATTTAATCATCAACGAAATATATATTTTAACATACTTTTACCTAGAAAACATAAAATTACATACAAAATATTTATATTTCGTCTTTAAATAAACAAAATGACCAACAATACATATATGTAGTTGAAGTCATACAATTGCGTTCAAAATGTATTTAGTTGAAACCATAAAAGTGTGTTCAAAATATTTAGATTTCGGTATTAAATAACCCATACAGATGTTGATATGCCGCTAAACAAAATGACCAACAATACATATATGTAGTTGAAGGCATACAATTGCATTCAAAATATATTTAGTTGAAGCCATAAAATTGTGTTCAAAATATTTAGATTTCGGTATTAAATAACCCATAGAGATGTCGATATGCCGCTAAACAAAATGACCAACAATACATATATATAGTTGAAGGCATGTAACTGCGTACAAAATATATTTAGTTGTAGCCATAAAATTGTATTCAAAATATTTAGATTTCGGTATTAAATAACCCATAGAGATGTCGATATGCCGCCAAAGAAAATAACCAACAATACCTATATGTAGATGAAGGCATACAACTGCGTACAAAATATATTTCGTTGTAGCCATAAAATTGTGTTCAAAATATTTAGATTTCGGTATTAAATAACCCATACAGATGTCGATATGCCGCTAAACAAAATGACCAACAATACATATATATAGTTGAAGGCATACAACTCTGTACAAAATATATTTAGCCAAAGCCATAAAATTGTGTTCAAAATATTTAGATTTTAGTATTAAACGACACATAGAGGTAGATACTCCGCTAAGCAAAATGACCAATAAATGTTTGCGTTTGGTCGTGATTCATTCACTATTTTCGGATGCTTTTTAACTGGTTGAGCCATGACCACCGCTTTACTGGTGGTAAATAAAAATGACGTAATGCCCAGCCACCGGTTGAACAGTGGTAGAGAAAAATGAGTTCATGCCCAGCCACCGGTTGAACAGTGGTAGAGAAAAATGACGTAATGCCCAGCCACCGGTTGAACAGTGGTAGAGAAAAATGAGTTCATGCCCAGCCACCGGTTGAACAGTGGTAGAGAAAAATGACATAATGCCCAGCCACCGGTTGAACAGTGGTAGAGAAAAATGAGTTCATGCCCAGCCACCGGTTGAACAGTGGTAGAGAAAAATGACGTAATGCCCAGCCACCGGTTGAACAGTGGTAGAGAAAAATGAGTTCATGCCCAGCCACCGGTTGAACAGTGGTAGAGAAAAATGACATAATGCCCAGCCACCGGTTGAACAGTGGTAGAGAAAAATGACGTAATGCCCAGCCACCGGTTGAACAGTGGTAGAGAAAAATGAGTTCATACCCAGCCACCGGTTGAACAATGGTAGTGAAAAATGATGTAATGCCCAGCCACCGGTTGAACAGTGGTAGAGAAAAATGAGTTCATGCCCAGCCACCGGTTGAACAGTGGTAGAGAAAAATGACATAATGCCCAGCCACCGGTTGAACAGTGGTAGAGAAAAATGAGTTCATGCCCAGCCACCGGTTGAACAGTGGTAGAGAAAAATGACGTAATGCCCAGCCACCGGTTGAACAGAGGTAGAGAAAAATGACTTAATGCCCAGCCACCGGTTGGACAGTGGTAGAGAAAAATGACGTAATGCCCAGCCACCAGTTGAACAGTGGTAGAAAAAAATGACGTAATGCCCAGCCACCGGTTGAACAGTGGTAGAGAAAAATGACGTAATGCCCAGCCACCGGTTGAACAGTGGTAGAGAAAAATGACGTAATGCCCAGCCACCTGTTGAACAGTGGTAGAGAAAAATGACGTAATGCCCAGCCACCGGTTGAACAGTGGTCGAGAAAAATGACGTAATGCCCAGCCACCGGTTGAACAGTGGTAGAGAAAAATGAGTTCATGCCCAGCCACCGGTTGAACAGTGGTAGAGAAAAATGACGTAATGCCCAGCCACCGGTTGAACAGTGGTAGAGAAAAATGAGGTAATGCCCAGCCACCGGTTGAACAGTGGTAGAGAAAAATGAGTTCATGCCCAGCCACCGGTTGAACAGTGGTAGAGAAAAATGACGTAATGCCCAGCCACCTGTTGAACAGTGGTAGAGAAAAATGACGTAATGCCCAGCCACCGGTTGAACAGTGGTAGAGAAAAATGAGTTCATGCCCAGCCACCGGTTGAACAGTGGTAGAGAAAAATGACGTAATGCCCAGCCATCGGTTGAACAGTGGTAGAGAAAAATGACGTAATGCCCAGCCACCGGTTGAACAGTGGTAGAGAAAAATGACGTAATGCCCAGCCACCGGTTGAACAGTGGTAGAGAAAAATGAGTTCATGCCCAGCCACCGGTTGAACAGTGGTAGAGAAAAATGACGTAATGCCCAGCCATCGGTTGAACAGTGGTAGAGAAAAATGACGTAATGCCCAGCCACCGGTTGAACAGTGGTAGAGAAAAATGACGTAATGCCCAGCCACCGGTTGAACAGCGGTAGAGAAAAATGACATAATGCCCAGCCACCGGTTGAACAGTGGTAGAGAAAAATGACGTAATGCCCAGCCACCGGTTGAACAGTGGTAGAGAAAAATGACGTAATGCCCAGCCAACGGTTGAACAGTGGTAGAGAAAAATGACGTAATGCCCAGCCATCGGTTGAACAGTGGTAGAGAAAAATGACGTAATGCCCAGCCACCTGTTGAACAGTGGTAGAGAAAAATGACGTAATGCCCAGCCACCGGTTGAACAGTGGTAGAGAAAAATGACGTAATGCCCAGCCATCGGTTGAACAGTGGTTGAGAAAAATGAGTTCATGCCCAGCCACCGGTTGAACTGTGGTAGAGAAAAATGACGTAATGCCCAGCCACCGGTTGAACAGTGGTAGAGAAAAATGACGTAATGCCCAGCCACCGGTTGAACAGTGGTAGAGAAAAATGACGTAATGCCCAGCCACTGGTTGAACAGTGGTAGAGAAAAATGACGTAATGCCCAGCCACCGGTTGAACAGTGGTAGAGAAAAATGACGTAATGCCCAGCCACCGGTTGAACAGTGGTAGAGAAAAATGACGTAATGCCCAGCCACCTGTTGAACAGTGGTAGAGAAAAATGACGTAATGCCCAGCCACCGGTTGAACAGTGGTAGAGAAAAATGACGTAATGCCCAGCCATCGGTTGAACAGTGGTTGAGAAAAATGAGTTCATGCCCAGCCACCGGTTGAACAGTGGTAGAGAAAAATGACGTAATGCCCAGCCACCGGTTGAACAGTGGTAGAGAAAAATGAGTTCATGCCCAGCCACCGGTTGAACAGTGGTAGAGAAAAATGACGTAATGCCCAGCCACCGGTTGAACAGTGGTAGATAAAAATGACGTAATGCCCAGCCACCGGTTGAACAGTGGTCGAGAAAAATGACGTAATGCCGAGCCACCGGTTGAACAGTGGTAGAGAAAAATGACGTAATGCCCAGCCACCGGTTGAACAGTGGTAGAGAAAAATGCGTTCATGCCCAGCCACCGGCTGAACAGTGGTAGAGAAAAATGACGTAATGCCCAGCCACCGGTTGAACAGTGGTAGAGAAAAATGACGTAATGCCCAGCCACCTGTTGAACAGTGGTAGAGAAAAATGACGTAATGCCCAGCCACCGGTTGAACAGTGGTAGAGAAAAATGACGTAATGCCCAGCCATCGGTTGAACAGTGGTAGAGAAAAATGAGTTCATGCCCAGCCACCGGTTGAACAGTGGTAGAGAAAAATGACGTAATGCCCAGCCACCGGTTGAACAGCGGTAGAGAAAAATGACGTAATGCCCAGCCACCGGTTGAACAGTGGTAGAGAAAAATGACGTAATGCCCAGCCACCGGTTGAACAGTGGTAGAGAAAAATGACGTAATGCCCAGCCAACGGTTGAACAGTGGTAGAGAAAAATGACGTAATGCCCAGCCATCGGTTGAACAGTGGTAGAGAAAAATGACGTAATGCCCAGCCACCGGTTGAACAGTGGTAGAGAAAAATGACGTAATGCCCAGCCATCGGTTGAACAGTGGTTGAGAAAAATGAGTTCATGCCCAGCCACCAGTTGAACAGTGGTAGAGAAAAATGACGTAATGCCCAGCCACCGGTTGAACAGTGGTAGAGAAAAATGACGTAATGCCCAGCCACCGGTTGAACAGTGGTAGAGAAAAATGACGTAATGCCCAGCCACTGGTTGAACAGTGGTAGAGAAAAATGACGTAATGCCCAGCCACCGGTTGAACAGTGGTAGAGAAAAATGACGTAATGCCCAGCCACCGGTTGAACAGTGGTAGAGAAAAATGACGTAATGCCCAGCCACCGGTTGAACAGTGGTAGAGAAAAATGACGTAATGCCCAGCCACCGGTTGAACAGTGGTAGAGAAAAATGACATAATGCCCAGCCATCGGTTGAACAGTGGTTGAGAAAAATGAGTTCATGCCCAGCCACCGGTTGAACAGTGGTAGAGAAAAATGACGTAATGCCCAGCCACCGGTTGAACAGTGGTAGAGAAAAATGAGTTCATGCCCAGCCACCGGTTGAACAGTGGTAGAGAAAAATGACGTAATGCCCAGCCACCGGTTGAACAGTGGTAGATAAAAATGACGTAATGCCCAGCCACCGGTTGAAGAGTGGTCGAGAAAAATGACGTAATGCCCAGCCACCGGTTGAACAGTGGTAGAGAAAAATGACGTAATGCCCAGCCACCGGTTGAACAGTGGTAGAGAAAAATGAGTTCATGCCCAGCCACCGGCTGAACAGTGGTAGAGAAAAATGACGTAATGCCCAGCCACCGGTTGAACAGTGGTTGAGAAAAATGACGTAATGCCCAGCCACCGGTTGAACAGTTGTAGAGAAAAATGAGTTCATGCCCAGCCACCGGTTGAACAGTGGTAGAGAAAAATGACGTAATGCCCAGCCACCGGTTGAACAGTGGTAGAGAAAAATGACGTAATGCCCAGCCATCGGTTGAACAGTGGTTGAGAAAAATGAGTTCATGCCCAGCCACCGGTTGAACAGTGGTAGAGAAAAATGACGTAATGCCCAGCCACCGGTTGAACAGTGGTAGAGAAAAATGACGTAATGCCCAGCCACCGGTTGAACAGTGGTAGAGAAAAATGACGTAATGCCTAGCCACCGGTTGAACAGTGGTAGAGAAAAATGACGTAATGCCCAGCCACTGGTTGAACAGTGGTAGAGAAAAATGACGTAATGCCCAGCCACCGGTTGAACAGTGGTAGAGAAAAATGACGTAATGCCCAGCCACCGGTTGAACAGTGGTAGAGAAAAATGACGTAATGCCCAGCCACCTGTTGAACAGTGGTAGAGAAAAATGACGTAATGCCCAGCCACCGGTTGAACAGTGGTAGAGAAAAATGACGTAATGCCCAGCCATCGGTTGAACAGTGGTAGAGAAAAATGAGTTCATGCCCAGCCACCGGTTGAACAGTGGTAGAGAAAAATGACGTAATGCCCAGCCACCGGTTGAACAGTGGTAGAGAAAAATGAGTTCATGCCCAGCCACCGGTTGAACAGTGGTAGAGAAAAATGACGTAATGCCCAGCCACCGGTTGAACAGTGGTAGAGAAAAATGAGTTCATGCCCAGCCACCGGTTGAACAGTGGTAGAGAAAAATGACGTAATGCCCAGCCACCGGTTGAACAGTGGTAGAGAAAAATGACGTAATGCCCAGCCACCGGTTGAACAGTGGTCGAGAAAAATGACGTAATGCCCAGCCACCGGTTGAACAGTGGTAGAGAAAAATGACGTAATGCCCAGCCACCGGTTGAACGGTGGTAGTGAAAAATGAGTTCATGCCCAGCCACCGGTTGAACAGTGGTAGAGGAAAATGACGTAATGCCCAGCCACTGGTTGAACAGTGGTAGAGAAAAATGACGTAATGCCCAGCCACCGGTTGAACAGTGGTAGAGAAAAATGACGTAATGCCCAGCCACCGGTTGAACAGTGGTCGAGAAAAATGACGTAATGCCCAGCCACCGGTTGAACAGTGGTAGAGAAAAATGACGTAATGCTCAGTCGCCAGTGGAACAGTAGTTGAGAAAAATGACGTAATGCCCAGCCATTGATCGATCAGTGGTAGAGAAAAATGATGTAATACCCAGTCACCGGTTGAACAGTGGTAGAGAAAAATGGCTTAATGCCTAGCCACCGGTTGAACAGTAGTGAAGTAAAATAACGTAATCCCCAATCACTGGTTGAATGGTGGATAAACACTTGCGTCGTGTTTTGCTGTTGGTTGTCTTATTTTGAAGAACCAATCAGAAAAGCCGTAGTATTCTGTCGTCATCGAATGTTATACCAACACGTCGTTTTTACCATGAAGCGTGCAGAGTGTCAGCCTGCACCGTCAGGAAAGCAATCGGGCACAAATCACGCGAGAAGAGTTCTTTTCTCGCGAGATTTGTGCCCGATTGCACAGCTCAGCGAGTAATTGATTTGTTTGAGGATTTTGACACGGGTGTTCAGGCAGAAGGATTAAAATTGTTCAAGAACGCAGGGATCAAATGGTTAAAGAACTACAAAATCAGAGTTGTGACCTAGAATTAAATGAATCACACGTCCTTGTTTAACAAAGGAAGAGCGTTAAATTTGTTGAATACTATTCAATGGCAGTCACTTAGCACGGTGGAATAATGGATAGCGGCTTGGATTGAAGAATCGGAGAGCCGATTTCAAATTTCATTACATTCATTTACGTGCTGATACCTTTGGTAAAAGTATGACTTCTTCTTCTTACCACCTATGAATTTTACGATACGAACGCATTGAAGATGAGTCCGAGAGGGATTGTCAGTGGTCAGGAATTAAGACATGCATTACTGAGAGAATAGAGTATGTATAATAGGAAAGTTATAAATCCTCTTCTTCTCCCGCCAGCTATGGGTAAATAGCAGGACAGACCGGGTTGTATAGCCTTGGATGCCAACTGGTCTACTGCAAAAAGAAATGTCAACCTACTGCGGGGAAAAATATCTGTCTTGTCAGTCATGTATCGAAAGATACATGATCGCCTAAGCGTGTATCTCGCATGGCACAGAACTGACTGACTCTAACAGAACTCTATATTCTCCATATTGTTGGTTCTTCTGATTTTTAACTGATCATCTTTCCATGATAGAACCTTATCACAGAGAAGAGTTCGTTCTTTTTTTTCTTTCTTTTTTCTTTCTTTTTTTCTTTCTTTTTTCTTTCTTTTTTTCTTTCTTTTTTCTTTCTATTTCTTTTTTCTTTCTTTCTCTTCTTTTTGCTTTCTTTTTTATTTATTTTTCTTTCTTTTTTATTTCTTTCTTTTTCTTTATTTGTTTCTTTTTTCTTTTTTATTTCTTCCTTTTTTGTTTCTCTTTTCTTTCATTTTTCTTTCATTTTCTTTCTTTTTTCTTTCTTTTTTACTTTTTTTCTTCTTTCTTTATTTTTCTTTCTTTTTTCTTTCTTCCTTTTTTACTTTCTTTTTCTGTCTTTTTCTATTTTTCTTCTTTCTTTTTTAACATCTTCCTTTTTTCTTTCTTTTTCTTTCTTCTTTCTTTTTCTTTCTTCTTTCTTTTTCTTTCTTTTTTCTTTCTTTTTTCTTTCTTTTTCTTTCTTTTTTCTTTCTTTTTATTTCTTTTTTATCTCTTTTATCTTTTTCTTTATTTCTTTTTCTTTTTTATTTCTTTTTTCTTTTCCTTCTTTCTTTCTTTTTCTTTTTTACTTTCTTTTTCTTTCTTCTTTCTTTATTTTCCTTTGTTTTTTCTTTCTTTCTTTTTTACTTTCTTTCTTTTTCTATTTTTCTTCTTTCTGTTTTCTTTCTTTTTTCTTTCTTTTTTAACATCTTTCTTTTTTCTTTCTTTCTTTTTCTTTCTTTTTCTTTTTTCTTCCTTTTTCGTTCTTTCTTTTTGCTTTCTTTTTCATTTATTTTTCTTTCTTTCTTTTTTCTTTCTTTTTTCTTTCTTTTTCTTTTTCCTTCTTTTTCTTTCTTTTTTTCTATTTGTTTTTTCTTTCTTTCTTTTTTGCTTTATTTTTTATTTCTTTTCTTCTTTCTTTCTTTTTCTTTTTTCTTCTTTTTTTCCTTTTTTCTTTTTACTTTCTTTTTCTTTCTTTTTACTGTCGTTTTTCTTTATTTTTCTTTCTTTCTTACTGTCTTTTTCTTTTTTCTTTCTTTTTCTTTTTTCTTTTTTACTTGCTTTCATTTTCTGTCGTTTTTCTGTCTTTTTTCTTTCTTTTTTAACATGTTTCTTTTTTTCTTTCTTTTTTACTTTCTTTCTTTTTTCTTTTTCTTTATTTTTCTTTCTTTATCATTTTTCTTTTTTACTTTCTTTTTCTTTATTTCTTTATTTCTTTTTTCTTTTTTTACTTTCTTTGTCTTTCTTTTTACTTTCTTTTTCTTTATTTTTCTTTCTTTTTTCTTTCTTTCTTTTTTATTTCTTTTTCTTCATTTCTTTTTTCTTTCTTTTTCTGTCTTTTTTCATTCTTTTTGTTCTTTTTTTTTACCATCGTTCTTTTTTTCTTTCTTTCTTTCTTTTTTTCTTTCTTTTTCTTTCTTTTGTCTTTCTTTCTTTTTTATAATTTCCACCATTTTTATAAACGGATTCTGAAGATCAAAACATCCTAAATTACCGACTTCACAATTTCAAACCACATGACTTCATCCAGGGTCTCACAATCCCTGAAATTTTTAGGACATTTCCTTTCGCTATTTCTCATATAAACCGTATTGCAAATAACTTCAGGCGGCAGGGAACTGCACCACGGTCCAAGACACCTCTGAATCAACCCCCATATGTCTTGTGTTGCACATACGCTGCGATGATATCTTGTGAAACTTTCTAAAATAGTTACTGGTCGAAATAAAAAACAAAAAACAACTTCTAATATCTATTTTTATATCTATTTAGTTCCGACCATGTAGAATCATGTCCCTTCCTTAATATAATTAAAACTATTTTAAAAAAAGAAAGACGATGCTTGTCATATCGAGGTATGCGAAATCGTTGATTCAGTGGTTTGTCAGCTGTCTGGCCGCATTTCAGATCTTCCAAGACCTCTTTCCTCATTAAGTACCCTAGAAATTTCAAGTCTCTCTTCAGATTGTTAAGTATAAGTTTTCTTTTTGTTTCCATATTCTCTAAAACTTCGTCATGGTTCATGGTATCCTCAGCATCCTTCTGCATAACTACATTTCTGTTGCTTCAAGTCTCTTATTCAACTTTAAGCAGATTGTCCAGAATTCACTGCCATATAGGAGGGTTGATATTACATAACAGTTCAGTACTCTTTTCTTTGTTTCTGTTGCTTCAAGTCTCTTCTTCATCACTGAGGAGATTGTCCAGCCTTCACTGCCTTATAGGAGGACTGATATTACATAAGAATTCAGTACTCTTTTCTTTGTTTCTGTTCCTAATATATATATATATATATATATATATATATATATATATATATATATATATATATATATATATATATATATATATACACCATTTTCCCATGCTTGGAGTATTGCAACCACATATATATCGTCCAGTGATATTTACCTAGAGATATTTGATAAAATACAAAGAAGAATCTGCAATATTATTGGTCATGATCTGGCATCTCGGCTTCACTTTCTCGCTGCCATAAGGTTTCTTCCTTTTGTCTTTTCTATAAATACTTTCATAGTAATTGTTCGGATGTTCTCTTCCCTATGCTACCTAGATTTCATGAATTTAAGCGCAGTATTAGACTGGCGACGAGCTTTCACTAATTTACAGTTGAGTTGGCTAGATATAGTCGTAAGTTGTATGTAACAGTTTCTTTTCTCGCATTTCCGCTTGCTTTCCAGCTAACTTTCTCTATGCTTTCCAGCTAACTTTCTCTATGCTTTCCAGCTTTCTCTATGCTTTCCAGCTTTCTCTATGCTTTCCAGCTAACTTTCTCTATGCTTTCCAGCTAACTTTCTCTATGCTTTCCAGCTTTCTCTATGCTTTCCAGCTAACTTTCTCTATGCTTTCCAGCTAACTTTCTCTATGCTTTCCAGCTAACTTTCTCTATGCTTTCCAGCTTTCTCTATGCTTTCCAGCTAACTTTCTCTATGCTTTCCAGCTAACTTTCTCTATGCTTTCCAGCTTTCTCTATGCTTTCCAGCTAACTTTCTTTATGCTTTCCAGCTAACTTTCTCTATGCTTTCCAGCTTTCTCTATGCTTTCCAGCTAACTTTCTCTATGCTTTCCAGCTAACTTTCTCTATGCTTTCCAGCTAACTTTCTCTATGCTTTCCAGCTTTCTCTATGCTTTCCAGCTAACTTTCTCTATGCTTTCCAGCTAACTTTCTCTATGCTTTCCAGCTTTCTCTATGCTTTCCAGCTAACTTTCTCTATGCTTTCCAACTAACTTTCTCTATGCTTTCCAGCTTTCTCTATGCTTTCCAGCTAACTTTCTCTATGCTTTCCAGCTAACTTTCTCTATGCTTTCCAGCTTTCTCTATGCTTTCCAGCTAACTTTCTCTATGCTTTCCAGCTAACTTTCTCTATGCTTTCCAGCTTTCTCTATGCTTTCCAGCTAACTTTCTCTATGCTTTCCAGCTAACTTTCTCTATGCTTTCCAGCTAACTTTCTCTATGCTTTCCAGCTTTCTCTATGCTTTCCAGCTAACTTTCTCTATGCTTTCCAGCTAACTTTCTCTATGCTTTCCAGCTAACTTTCTCTATGCTTTCCAGCTTTCTCTATGCTTTCCAGCTAACTTTCTCTATGCTTTCCAGCTAACTTTCTCTATGCTTTCCAGCTAACTTTCTCTATGCTTTCCAGCTAACTTTCTCTATGCTTTCCAGCTTTCTCTATGCTTTCCAGCTAACTTTCTCTATGCTTTCCAGCTAACTTTCTCTATGCTTTCCAGCTTTCTCTATGCTTTCCAGCTAACTTTCTCTATGCTTTCCAGCTAACTTTCTCTATGCTTTCCAGCTTTCTCTATGCTTTCCAGCTAACTTTCTCTATGCTTTCCAGCTAACTTTCTCTATGCTTTCCAGCTTTCTCTATGCTTTCCAGCTAACTTTCTCTATGCTTTCCAGCTAACTTTCTCTATGCTTTCCAGCTTTCTCTATGCTTTCCAGCTAACTTTCTCTATGCTTTCCAGCTAACTTTCTCTATGCTTTCCAGCTTTCTCTATGCTTTCCAGCTAACTTTCTCTATGCTTTCCAGCTAACTTTCTCTATGCTTTCCAGCTTTCTCTATGCTT
Source organism: Acanthosepion lycidas (assembly GCA_963932145.1). Taxonomy (NCBI): domain Eukaryota; kingdom Metazoa; phylum Mollusca; class Cephalopoda; order Sepiida; family Sepiidae; genus Acanthosepion; species Acanthosepion lycidas. The sequence continues at coordinate 6,986,498 of OZ010615.1, read as the reverse complement.
TCCAGCTTTCTCTATGCTTTCCAGCTAACTTTCTCTATGCTTTCCAGCTAACTTTCTCTATGCTTTCCAGCTTTCTCTATGCTTTCCAGCTAACTTTCTCTATGCTTTCCAGCTAACTTTCTCTATGCTTTCCAGCTAACTTTCTCTATGCTTTCCAGCTTTCTCTATGCTTTCCAGCTAACTTTCTCTATGCTTTCCAGCTAACTTTCTCTATGCTTTCCAGCTAACTTTCTCTATGCTTTCCAGCTAACTTTCTCTATGCTTTCCAGCTTTCTCTATGCTTTCCAGCTAACTTTCTCTATGCTTTCCAGCTAACTTTCTCTATGCTTTCCAGCTTTCTCTATGCTTTCCAGCTAACTTTCTCTATGCTTTCCAGCTAACTTTCTCTATGCTTTCCAGCTTTCTCTATGCTTTCCAGCTAACTTTCTCTATGCTTTCCAGCTAACTTTCTCTATGCTTTCCAGCTTTCTCTATGCTTTCCAGCTAACTTTCTCTATGCTTTCCAGCTAACTTTCTCTATGCTTTCCAGCTTTCTCTATGCTTTCCAGCTAACTTTCTCTATGCTTTCCAGCTAACTTTCTCTATGCTTTCCAGCTTTCTCTATGCTTTCCAGCTAACTTTCTCTATGCTTTCCAGCTTTCTCTATGCTTTCCAGCTAACTTTCTCTATGCTTTCCAGCTTTCTCTATGCTTTCCAGCTAACTTTCTCTATGCTTTCCAGCTAACTTTCTCTATGCTTTCCAGCTAACTTTCTCTATGCTTTCCAGCTTTCTCTATGCTTTCCAGCTAACTTTCTCTATGCTTTCCAGCTAACTTTCTCTATGCTTTCCAGCTAACTTTCTCTATGCTTTCCAGCTTTCTCTATGCTTTCCAGCTAACTTTCTCTATGCTTTCCAGCTAACTTTCTCTATGCTTTCCAGCTAACTTTCTCTATGCTTTCCAGCTAACTTTCTCTATGCTTTCCAGCTTTCTCTATGCTTTCCAGCTAACTTTCTCTATGCTTTCCAGCTAACTTTCTCTATGCTTTCCAGCTTTCTCTATGCTTTCCAGCTAACTTTCTCTATGCTTTCCAGCTAACTTTCTCTATGCTTTCCAGCTTTCTCTATGCTTTCCAGCTAACTTTCTCTATGCTTTCCAGCTAACTTTCTCTATGCTTTCCAGCTTTCTCTATGCTTTCCAGCTAACTTTCTCTATGCTTTCCAGCTAACTTTCTCTATGCTTTCCAGCTAACTTTCTCTATGCTTTCCAGCTTTCTCTATGCTTTCCAGCTAACTTTCTCTATGCTTTCCAGCTTTCTCTATGCTTTCCAGCTAACTTTCTCTATGCTTTCCAGCTTTCTCTATGCTTTCCAGCTAACTTTCTCTATGCTTTCCAGCTAACTTTCTCTATGCTTTCCAGCTTTCTCTATGCTTTCCAGCTAACTTTCTCTATGCTTTCCAGCTAACTTTCTCTATGCTTTCCAGCTAACTTTCTCTATGCTTTCCAGCTAAATTTCTCTATGCTTTCCAGCTTTCTCTATGCTTTCCAGCTAACTTTCTCTATGCTTTCCAGCTAACTTTCTCTATGCTTTCCAGCTTTCTCTATGCTTTCCAGCTAACTTTCTCTATGCTTTCCAGCTAACTTTCTCTATGCTTTCCAGCTTTCTCTATGCTTTCCAGCTTTCTCTATGCTTTCCAGCTAACTTTCTCTATGCTTTCCAGCTTTCTCTATGCTTTCCAGCTTTCTCTATGCTTTCCAGCTAACTTTAATCTGCAAAAATGTAAATGCATTGTCTGTCTACTGTCCACCTGATTACTCTCTTCTCTTTCTCTTTATCACTAATGTTTCTGTTCCTAATTCTTTCACACCTCTTGTGTCGTAGTGGCTTTATTGGCTTTCTTATGGAACTCCCTTCGGGCGCTATGATTTCTAGCCAACTTAAATCTGCAAAACATTAAATACAATGTCAATGACTATCTACTGTCCTCCTGATTACTCTTCTTTTTTTTATTGTTTTCATTCCTTGGTAACGTTTCTGTTTCTAAAGCTTCCATACTAAGTAGCTCCTTGCGTCTCAGTGACTTTAGTGCCTTCTATGGAGTAAACGATTAAAAAAAAGAATTAAAGTTTGATTACAAAATCCATCAAACAATTATTGTGTTAACGTTTCGGATAATGAAGCTAGCAGATGGAGTTTGTATTTACCAATCTTCCCGACAATGCAGTATGTGGCACAAGGCCGATTTTTATGTGGGTCGTTTCCGAGCCTGTAGGATCGGGCAAAAATTCCTCGTAGACCCCGCAAACACGACCCCAGACGAGATTGCCCGTAGCCATAGCCTCCTCTGGTTTACTCTCTGCTGACAGTTCGACAAATAATTAGTAGCTAACTGGTTTTTATCAACCTCCCCACAAGGCAGTACATAGCACAAGGCTGATTTTTATGTGGGGCGTTTCCGAGCGTAGAGAAAAAATTCCTCGTAGACCACGCATACATGGGGTCGGGTTTGTCTACCTCCCCAGACAAGCATAGCCTCGTATGTTTTCCTGTCTGCTGACAGAGAGTTCGACAAGTAATTCGCGACCCTGGTAGTGAACTGGCTGACTTGAACTTATAATGATTTTCCAAGCGTAGCTTGGGTGTGGCACAAGGCCGAAAGTAAGGGGCACCCAATGAGAATCGAACTCACTACTCAGTCGTAATTGTTCTAGCGGGGCAAGCTTGCTAACCATTACACCACCTAGAGGCACGCTTTGATTTTCCAAGCGTAGCTCAGATGTGACACAAGGCCGAAAGTATGGGGCACCCAGTAAGGATCGAACTCACTACTCAGTCGTAATTGTTCTAGCGAGAGAAGCTTGCTAACCATTACACCACCTCGAGGTGCCCCGCTGACACATTTAGTCCTGTGAATTCCTTAAATAGTTAAACGAGACAGATTTTAACATACAAGTCTCTCGTGATCAAATTGGTAACGATAAACTCCAGGGGTTGTTTCCATACTGGAAAAGGAGATGCAGGCTTGACTTATCACTGGAGACATATTACCATTACACTGCATCGATTGGTTGTGGTTGTCGACTCATGGGTGAATCTTTATTTATTCAGCTTTTATATTTTACTATAAACAAACAAATCTCATGTATCAGCATTTGAAATAATTGTTATATAACAGGCGCCACTTAAAATTTTACCTTGGCGTCTCGGTGGAACAATTATCGAGGTTAATATTTTCAGTTGGCTGCATCTAGTCACAAGACAAGCCCATGTATATAAAGACGAAAATTAAACCGTAACTATTCTCAGTTGGTCGTTCCTATTTCTGCGATTTAAAAAGCTGTCACCTCATATTAACCCAATTAGAATTCTGCTATTATATTTGACAGACGCATATCGGATGGTTGATAAATTAATCTCCACCATTTTTTACATCATGGCTAACTTGTAAAATTACTAGAAGAGTGTACCGTAATTCCCCATGTATAATACGCCTTCATACATAATATGCACACGTAAAATTGTGCTGATATCATAGGAAAATCACTCACGCATAATACGCACTTCTTGTTTGGTAATCAAACCCTATAAATTGTACCTCTCCAGTTTCATTACGGCCAGCGTTTTCTACTCTTATTTTAAATATGGTTTTAAACATATATATTCTAATTTAATTCAAAATTTAAAATATTATTATGGATTACCGTAATTCCTCATATATTATTCGCTTTCATCGATAATACCCACTCCTAAAATTGTGCTGAAAGTCTGGGAAAATGCTTCTACTTACGCATAATACGCACCCCTTGTTTGATAATCAAACCCTATAAATTGTACCTCCCCAATTTCATTACGGCTATCGTTTCTTACTCTTATTCAAGTAAGTATTGTTAGATACATATTATTGTGTTTGACATCCTTATGGGGTTACAATTGCTGAATATTAGTGTCAAATTGTCGGATGTTTGTGGTGAGTAGTCATTTTACAACTGAAATCCACCTATGAATGTTTTAAAGATTTTTTTGTTGCTGTACATAATACGCACCTCTAATTTTTCTTAGTTTTTAGAAAAAAACGCGTATTATACATTTTAATGAGGAAAAATTAGTCATTACATTTGAAAATGGGAAACGTCTGCTGAAATAGGCATTTATTTTAAAGATATAATTGTACTTAACCCCATGAGCACTGCGTTCCTGAAGAAATTTAACCCTTCTGCCTGAGCTCCTGGGTCAAAATTCGCAAATATTTGGTATGTAATGTTTCACGGTAGATATAAAAATAATTATAAGTGTTTACCAACTGTTTAACTGGTGGGTGGGCATTAAGTCATTTTTCCCTACCACAGTTCAACCGGTGGCTGAGCATTACGTCATTTTTCTCTACCACCGGTAAAGCGGTGGTCAGGGTCAAAGGGTTAAGTGAAACCTGTGCTTGATGTGCCTCAAAAAAGATAATAATTAACTTTAATAGTTGACATGTTTTTAAATCATTTTCCGCCCAAGCAAGGCAATAAAGCCACTAAGATGCAAGGGTATACTGAGTGTTAGAGAATACGAGAAAAATATACTATTAAGGAAGACAATAACAGAACAACAATTAAGAAAACAGAAGATAACGATTTACATTCTCTAAAGTGTATAATTCCTCGCTGCCTCTTGTTTTCCTGCTTGCTGGAAGTCAGCATCTATTGTTCCAGTTTTTAAGACCTCGAGTGAACCGTCCAACACTTCCAACTGTCAGCCTATTCAACTTTCTACCTCTTTTGGGGAAACTCCTAGTTGCTCTAATCAACGCGGAATTAGTTGATCATCTCTCATCGCAAGGCTTTTTTTTATTTCAGACAGGCAATATGGTTTTGGCTTCTCCAGGTCAACTGTGATGTATTTTCCACCTCTCTCTTCTAGGGAGGTCTCTTAGTTGACGGGGTCGATCCCATAATAATAATGTTGCCTCCTCCTTTCTCGCTCGTCTTCTGCCAGCCAGATGTCGAAGTGTTTTTGGAGTCCGGAGATTAAAAAGATATCAACAAAGGGAATTTGAAAATTGATCTATTTTATTAAGCACATCGACGTGTACATTTTTAACTAGCCAGTGGGGTCGCTCAAAAACCCCCGTTTGGGATCAAGATCTCCGAGACACGAAATAACCACGACTGCTGTGTATGACGTATAAAAACTTAACTCACGAAATCATCGTCTATCCACCCACTGGGGAGAAAGTTCCATACACGAAAATAACACGTCTGCATTCTTCGACGTGTAAAACTTAACTCCCTGAAATCACTTTCTGTCTCTGACATACCCAAGTTCGGTTCAACCAATCAAAATCAACATCCTTATTTAGTCTACCATCTGACCTTAAAGGTCAACCTTTAAAGGTCTGAGCCAAAATGCACTGCCACTAAAAAATAATACTCTGAAACTATTATTTAACAAATTACTGATGTACTGGCGATAATTAAAGAAAGAGCCTGTCATGCTCTACATAAAAATGGTGAAGCCCGGCTTGTAACTTTGGACTTCTCGAAAGCTTTTGACCATAGATGTATTAACCACATTTTTTAACTAATCCAGACTTTCCTATCAAAACGTGAAATGAGGGTTATCCTGAACAGACACTCATCTAGAACCTTTCGTACTAACTCGGGTGTCCCCCAAGGCTCCATCCTTGGTCCTACCCTGTTTTTTTATTAATGACCTTCCCGATGATATCAGCTCTCAACTTGGTATCTACACTAATGACACAACCATTTCCTCCTGCATCGATAGTAAAGCTGCTCAATCCGACAAGGTCAAAATGACAGCCGATGTCAAAACCACCATCAAGTCCATTGCAAAAGATAGCAATTTTAATGCATCCGAAACTAAACTTCTCTCTGTTAATCCTCTGAGAGATCCACTCTTTGCCTTCCATCAGCATGGCTGATGCTAAACTCCACAAAAGTGACTCGTTGCGCCTCCTCGGGCTAATGTTCGAAGCTGACATGAAGTAGAAAAACAATATTGAATCCATTGCTAGGTCAGCTGCTTAAAAATTTGGTTCACTGTGTTGTGCGAGACAATTTTTCTCTTCAGAATCTTATCTTACTTATCTGTAAGTCAACCATTTTTCCATGTTTAGAATATTACTTCACAATGCGGTCTGTTCCGTTGCTATATACCTGGGGCTCCTTGATAAAATCTAAAGAATCAGCAATATTATTGATCCCGATCTGGCATCTCATTACATACAAATTAATTGCGAATTTCGACCCAGGAGCTCGGGCAGAATGGTTAAAATTGTTCAGGGGTCAAAGGGTTAAATATTGATTGCACCTTAGGAAAGCGGAGATTTCGGCAATTGTCACGACCCTATGAATGATTTCTCTTGACCTCTAAACCGTGCAGAAGTTGCAAAAAGGAGAGATATTGGTCATCAGTATTTCTCCAAATCATAACTTTTTCAGTCCGTGACCCATTAATACTTCATTAAGCCATTCACCATGTTTCCTTCCTTCTTTAATTTTCTCCTGTTTTAATTTTCATCAATAACATTTCCGATGGCGTCAGATTTCAATTTGGTATCTGCGCTCATGTCACATTCATTTACTCCAACCTCGATAAGTAAAGTTGATTAGTCCGACAAGGTCAAAATGGCAGCCGATGTCAAAAACACCATCAAGTCCGTCGTTAACTGGAGCTAAGGATAGCTTGTTAATTTTAACACTTCAAAAACTAAACTTCTCTCTGTTAATCATCTGAGAAACCCCTTTCTACCTTTCATCAGTATGGCTGATGCTATCCTCCAAGAAAGTGATCTGTTGTGTCTTCTCGGGCTAACGATCTCAGCTGACATGATGTAGAAAGACTACATTGAAGCAAACGGTAAGTCGGCTGCTAAGAAAGTCGGTTCACTGTGCCGGGCAAGACATTTTTTCTCTCCTTAATCTATCTTACATATCTATAAATCTACCATTCGTCCATACTTAGAATATTGCTGCCGTATATAGTCCGATGCCATTGCTATTTACCCGGAGCTCCTCGATAAGTTCCAAAGAAGAATCAGCAATATTATTGTTCCTGATCTAGTGGTTTGGCTTCAGTCACTTGTCCGCCGACGTAAGGTTGCCTCTCTGTACCATTCTTATAAACACTTTGATGGTAATTATTCGGATGAGTTATTCGCTATGGCACCTGTGCTGTATGAATTTAAGCGCAATACTAGAGTGGCGGTGAGGTCCCATCAATTTACATCAATTTAGCTAGATGCAGCCGTAACTTCTATGCTAACAGTTTCTTTTCTCGCACTTCTCGCTTGTGGAACTCCCTCCTGGCGCAATGCTTTTTCTACAACAGGAAAGTCATTAATGAAATTTAAAAACACGGAAGGACCAAGTATGAAGCCCTGGGGGTCACCCGCGTTAGTACGAAAGTATCTAGTCGAGTGGCCGTTCAGGATAACCTTCATTTCAAGATTTAATAGGAAAGACTGGATTAGTTAAAAAATATGGAGAAGACCTCTCTGCTGATCAGTCCGACAAGGTCAAAATGGCAGCCGATGTCAAAAACAACATCAAATCCGTCCTTAATTGGGGCAAAAGATAGCTTGTTAATTTTAACGTCCCCAAAACTAAACTTCTCTCTATTAATCATCTGAGAGACCCCTCTTTGCTTTTCATCACCATGGCTGATGCTAACCACCAGGAAATTGGCTCCTTGCGTCTCCTCTGGTTAACGTTCTCAGCAGACATGGAGTGAGAGACGATACTGAATCCAATGTGGGGTCAGCTGCTTTATTTATCATACATTATAAGTTTTATTGTTAAATTTATTTTATTGTTATTTATATAGACACAAATATTTAAGTAAATGATCTGTTTATAATAAATAGTATTAACATTTACCGGCCTGAACGTCCGAGAAAATTCATAGAAAATATGGGTTCTATGACAGGAATCGAACCTGTATCGTATACGGAACTGTCATTTAACTTGACTTTGTTATAACAGTTTAGAAGAGCATCTATTTTTCTTACTTTCTTTTTTTCTATTTCTGTCTGTCTGTCTTTCATTCATTCTTTCTTTCTTTCTTTTTTTCTTTCTGTTTCTATCTGTCTGTCTTTATTTCATTTTTTTCTTTCTTTCTTTCTTTTTTTCTTTCTGTTTCTATCTGTCTGTCTTTATTTCATTTTTTTCTTTCTTTCTTTCTTTTTTTCTTTCTGTTTCTATCTGTCTGTCTTTATTTCATTTTTTTCTTTCTTTCTTTCTTTTTTTCTTTCTGTTTCTATCTGTCTGTCTTTATTTCATTTTTTTCTTTCTTTCTTTCTTTCTTTCTTTCTGTTTCTATCTGTCTGTCTTTATTTCATTTTTTTCTTTCTTTCTTTCTTTTTTTCTTTCTGTTTCTATCTGTCTGTCTTTATTTCATTTTTTTCTTTCTTTCTTTCTTTCTTTCTTTTTTTCTTTCTGTTTCTATCTGTCTGTCTTTATTTCATTTTTTTCTTTCTTTCTTTACTTCATTTCTATTTCTGCCTGTCAGTCTTTCTTTATTTCGTACTTTCTTTCGTTTTTTCTTCTTTACATCATTTCTACTTCTGTCTGTTTTTCTTTACTTCCTATCTATTTCTCTCTATCTTTCTTTCTTTATTTATTTCTTTATTTTCACTCATATCTGTCTGTCTTTCATTACTTTCTTTCTGTTTCTATTTTTCATTCTTTCTTTCTTATTGTATGACTTTTTTATATATCTATACTCTACTCTTCGCTTCATTTTTCTTTCTTTTTTGTCTTCTCTCTTTTCATATTTCTCTTCTTATTTGATGATCTTTCTTTCTTTCTTTCTTTTATTCATTTCTATTTCTGACTGTTTTTTCTTTCTTTGCTTCATTTCTGTTTCTATCTTTCACTCTTTCTTTCTTTCTTTCTTTCTTTCAATCTTTCTTTCTTTCTTTCTCTCTTTGCTTCATTTATATTTCTATCCGACTGTCTTTCTATTTCTGACTATCTTTCATTCTTTCTTTCTTTCAATTTTTCTTTCTTTCTTTCTTTCTATTTCTGCCTGTCTTTCTCTCTATTTCTTTCTATTTCTGTGTCTTTCATTCTTTCTTTCTTTCTTTCTTTACTTCATTTATATTTATCTCTGTCTATCCATCTTTCTTTCTTTCTTTCATTCTATATTTGTCTTTCTTTTTCTTTCTTTCTTTCTTTCTTTCTTTTTTTCTTTCTTTCTTTCTTTCTTTCTTTCTTTCTTTGCTTCATTTATATTTCTGTCTGGCTGCCTTTCTTTCTATTTCTTTCTATGCTTGTCTGTTTTTCTTTCGCTCTTTCTTTCTTTGCTTCATTTCTGTTTCTCTCTGTCTAACTTTCTTTCTATATATGTCTTTCTTTTTTTTTTCTTTCTTTCTTTGCTTCATTTCTATTTCTCTCTATCTTTCTTTCTATATCTGTCTTTCTTTTTCTCTCTTTCTTTCTTTCTTTCTTTGCTTCATTTCTATTTCTCTCTATCTTTCTTTCTATATCTGTCTTTCTTTTTCTCTCTTTCTTTCTTTCTTTCTTTGCTTCATTTCTATTTCTCTCTATCTTTCTTTCTATATCTGTCTTTCTTTTTCTCTCTTTCTTTCTTTCTTTCTTTGCTTCATTTCTATTTCTCTCTATCTGCCTTTCTTTATTTCTTTGTTTGATTCTTTCTTTCTATATACGTCTGTCTGTCATTCTTCATTTCTATTTCTGTCTGTATTTCTTTCGTTCTTTCTTTCTTTATTTACTTCATTTCTATTTCTGCCCTTCTTTCTTCCTCTTTGTCCTTCTGTCTTTCTTTCTCTCTTTTTTTACCTTTCGTCCTATTTCTGTCTTTCTTTCTTTACTTCATTTCGATTTATTTATTTGCCATGTTCTCAAATAAAAGCTTTCCACTTGGTCATTAAAATGCACTTCCTGGTCATTTTTCAAATCCTTTTTCTCAAATTCAAATTCAGTTATTGTTCAGGATTTAAATCAAATCCTGTTTTGACGAAAATAATCTCCTTACTAAAACCACTTCCTGTCCTCAATTTGAGCACTGTCTAGCATTTGTTAGCTGAAGCAAAACCCTCGTATGTCAATGAATGGCGATAAAATGGTTTGTTTGTTTCACACACACAAACACACTCACACAAACACACTCACACAAACACACACATATATATTTGAATGAAAACTCTAACATTTTAGGCATTTAAAACAACATGCCTGGCCGTGTACACAATTCCGTAAAATCCTTGTTGAAAACACAACTATACTTAAACATGAAAACAATAAACAAAAACTAAAAATTCTTGAAGCTATATACATAAAACAGCTGAAACCTAACCTAAACAAAATAAACTATGAAATCTCCACAAATATTCTTAAATGTCTATAATTGGTAACAGAAGCCACTGGTTTATACCAACGGCTTCCCATACTTAATACTTCTCGAATTCACTCTCGCGTGGTAATGTGTGACGTCATGAGCTGCGGTGCGATTTTCGCTTCCAGCGTCTTATATGCACGTGTTTACCGTTGATTGGAAATCATCCATGTATACAGAAACAGACTATCATCACATTCTTGTCCGTGTATTGCTTAATATATTATACTGTAATTGTCATCTTTGATAATGGCTTATGTAAGCCGAAAGCTTAGATAGGATTAAAAAATATGTATCAATATTGTGATTTTCTTTCTTCGTTTAATGATAATGTTATTAAGCTTATCAGACGTTACGAAAAGAATTTACATAAAATAAATAGACAACACTTGTCTATATTATTTAATGAAACATGAATACATATATATATATATATATATATATATATATATATATATAGATAGATAGATAGATAGATAGATACCGGCTGTAACATCAAAATTGTCCAAATCGTATCAAAGCAAAATTGCCCAATTGTTAGATTAAGCTTTAAACCATTGTAACTTAGAAATGATTAAAGATATCTTCCTGGAATTCTCCGAGGTTTTTATAAGACTATTGGACTCTACTTTGAGCAATAAGAATGTACAATTACTCTCTACGCTTAACAGAAGAATCATGAAGAAATCGATCATAAACGAAAATGACATGTTCATAATTAATTAATCAGAGCTAAGGATCGGAAGCTTATAAAGTATTGAAATATAATTCAAATATATATATATATATATATATATATATATATATATATATATATATATATATATATATATATGAAGAAATATAATCTTAAGATGTGCTATATTTATGGGATAAAGTGCTCAATACCAGAGATAGAGCGTGTGTAAATATAAAAGTGAACATAGAAGTCAACACTTACAGGCGACAGTCTGTTTCATGCTAGATGCAATCGTGAGTGGCCTGACGATTGCATCTAGCATGAAACAGACTGTCGCTTCTAAGTGTTGACTTCTATGATGACTTATATATATATATATATATATATATACTATTCCAGGATCATTCCCAACCTTTTCAAGATGATCTTAACCCTCTCTAACCTTCTAAGTTTCTTTCCTGGAGTAAGAAGTTGCCTCACAGGTTTCACGTTCGATTTCATTTACAAGTCTTTTTTTTTTACTGCTCTTTGAACTGTCATAGCTGATTCTCCTTTATCACGTGCCAAATGTCTTATGAATTGCCTGAATGATCTTTTTCCTCTCACTATTGCTCAGTTAGAAGCAAGTGGGACTGATACAAAACAATTTTAATAATAACTCAATAATAACTGAATAACTCAAAGGGTTTTTCAGTGATTCTTCCGACAAATGGCGTCGTGATGGCTAAACGTCTTATCTGAATACCGGGATAAAAGAAACAATTAGTTTAGTGGGTTTTTTAGATATTAAAGATTTTGTGCGATGGACAATTATACAGTTACACGATTTGAAGAATTTTGCTGTTACACCCGGTATATATATATATATATATATATATATATATATATATATATATATATATATATATATATATATATATATATATATACATATAGATATTATACATATATATATATATTATACTTATACACTTATACACAAACCCACACGAATATATACACTTACACACATCATACTCACTCACTCCCTAATGAGCCAAATGATAACACACACGCATAGTAATATACACACGTACACAATAAAACTGTCAAAATGACCAAGGAAATTCAGTGCAGCATGAATCCCTCCAGCTCTAATCTTAAATAATAGCGTAAATGAGACCAACACAAGGGCTGACCAATATTCATGTAAAAAAAAGTAAAATAAATAAAATAAAAAGAACAAATGAAAACTACAGACAAAAGTTCATTTTCTCCATCAAGACATTCATTTCTGTAGTTCACTGCTACCAGCAAGCAGAATTTTTTTTCCTGGTGATGGCCATGTTGGCCGAAACTAATCGAGGAATCTAAATGAAATAATAATAAAAACGAGAGAATATTAATATTAACCCAATGTGTCTGAAGATTTTAATTTTTTAATATTTTCATTGTTCAATATATATATATATATATATATATATATATATATGGACAGTAACCTTTCTTTTTAAAATGTTTTGCTGAATATGAAAGATAAGGAAAAGTTAATTAGCTATTTTGTTAGTTTTTCCAGGATTCTGACATTTTTCTGTTTGGTGGGAATAAGGGAGTGCTTAACTGTTCATATTATCCATTGTCACAAGAACTTCCGGCTACTTCTTCAGCCATTTTGAAGGTGTTTGGTTTTGGTTTGGTTTGCTTTGTTTTACGGTATATCAATCTCAATGGGTTATTTAATATCGACAAGATTTTTTATTGCTGGTAATATTTTTTTCCGAAAATGTATTGCTGGTAATATTTTTTTCTTCAAAAATTTATTGCTAGTATTATGTATTTCTACACTTTCATAGTGTATTGACCCCAGTTTGGGGGTTAACTATTTGCCTATATCTGGGACCATAATAGGTGCTAGCACCCCGATTCAGGGTAGACTAGGGAACACCATCAATTAAAAGGTGGTTTCACGCTCTTCAAAACCTCCTGATCAGGGGTTTGCTGCTGGATGTAGTTTATCGCCTTACCCAGAACGCGGATGTAGTTTATCGCATACCCAGGACGGGGTTTGTTTTGGAGTCTTGTTCATTTCTATTCATTTTTGACTATATAAGATGTGTTTTTCTGTTGTTTTGAATACGAATAGATTGAAACTAATAATTGAATAATAATATTCCGAGCCTTCGTGTGTTGAGTACGGCTGTAATTCAACTGAGTGTCTTTCTTTAGTTAAAAAGAAAAAAAACTTTCAACATCCCATTAGAACTGTTGAATAAGGTGAGGTTGATAGTGGTAGCGTGATGTTTTATATACAGGGACTCACTCACAGCGAGATGTTTTTGGTACTTTGATTTATATAGAATTCTTTTTTTCGATCAAAATGTTTCTTTTTTAATCATAAATATTGCTTAAGAAACGCCTGTGTGCTTTATATAGAATTTTAGTGTTTCCGACCAGAACTTTTTAAATGGTTCTTGTAAATTTTGAAAAAGATAGATTTTTTTATAGCGCCGATAAGTGATACGTGAAGGTTCTACTCAAATTTACGGTTTCCTCAGGCGATTTTTATCAAAAAATTTAATAAAAATCGCCTGAGGATGCCGTAAGGTTGAAACCAATGTAGCGGATTCAACTGATCTCCTGATTTTTAAAGTTAAAACCTCTACAGGTTATTTTTATTTTTATTTTTATTTTTTTCACACGTGTATTGAGCACTTTTAATACTACTGTTTCCAGGTTTGATTCAACTCTGAACATTAACCTTTTATCAATTATATATATATATATATATATATATATATATATACATATATATATATATGTGTGTCTGTGTGTCTGTGCGTGTGTGTATATATATATATATGTGTGTGTGTGCGTAGGTACCTCTAAAGATTCGCTAAAAAGTGACCAGACATGATGAAAAAACGTCCCAACATAATAAAAACAAAACAAAGTTTTATCGTAAAAATCTTTGTTATTATTAAGAGGAAAGAGCACATGTTTTTTTATTATTAAATTATATTTTTAATCGTTTTTAGGGTGTTCGAAAGTTCAATACTTGTTACAAATAAAATTCTTGCATTTCCCTTGACGATGACGAAACGCGTTGGTCAAAGGTTTTCTTTTTGTCCTTATTCATATTGCCCTCTTACAGATATACTCCATCTGAAATTTTACACCCACAAACATATAGATAGATAGATAGATAGATAATGTATAGATAGATAGATAGATAGATAGATAATGTATAAACTATGATAGATAGATAGATAGATAATGTATAGACTATAATAGATAGGTAGATATAGGTACTTCCAAAGATTCGTTGCAAATGAGCATGCCATAATGAAAAAATACCCCGAATTTAATAATATCAAAGTGACATAGTCAGATTCTTGATGTTATTATGAAAAAGAAAGTCCAACGAAGTTCCACACCGACGATTAGAAATATACATATATTAATAATATTCCAATAGATTAATGGAAGCAATTTCAGATATAAATTTGTGCTACGTCTAACATTTTGGGATTTTATGCAAACGCCGATAGTAAGTTTGCTTACTTACACACACACACACACACACACACACACACACACACACACACACATATATAGTAATCTAGATACAAGCCTGTTTCGCTGTATCATAGTTCATCAGTGTGGTTAGACATCTGACTGCTTCAAGCCGGGATTGAAACCCGACCGATTCGGCATTAATCCGAGATTCTACCACTAAGCTATCGGCGCACGGCAGAGAAAGGGGAAATATTAATATACTATATACGCGATGTATAAAAACGCCAGGAGCCAAGGAGCGCTCAATTCATAAATGAAGAGCGATGCGTTAAAAACAGAAGCAGTCACTGTTTTTCAAATTATCCTTTCTCTATAGTGCTCAATCTGCGAACCAGAGCATAAAGAGTCATTCACATGTGGTTAAACATCTGATTGCTTTAAGCCTGGTTATATATATATATATATATATATATATATATATATTAGTTTATATAAAGTTTATATATATTTATATAAACTTTGTATATATATATAAAGTTCATATAAAGTTTATATATATATATAAACTTTGTATATATATATATATATATATATATATATAAAGTTTATACATATATATATATATATATGTGTGTGTGTGTGTGTGTGTGTGTGTGTGTGTGTGTGTGTATATAAATAAAGTTATGAAGAACTTGGTAATCCGTATGGGTAATCCGAAGGAGGATGAAATCCTGAGAGCTCAATGTAAATCTAGAGCTAATATTTAAAAGAGAGAGAAAAGTTTATATTCATATATAGCGAGACTCTTCGCAAGCCGAATTGAGTCACTGTCGGTCACTGGGCGTGTTTCCTAAAATAAATACGCCAAAAATCCACCTTCATCCCAACCGTGCGCCGACAGCTTAGTGGTAGAATATCCGCCTGATACCAATTCGATCCTAGCTAGAGGCAACCGGATGTCTATCCGCACTGATGAGCTGTGATACAGCGAAACAGTCTGTCTGTGGATGACATTATATATATATATATATATATATATATATATATATAAACTCTTCTCCCTCTCTATTTCACTCTCTCCCTCTTTCTGTGTGTGTGTGTGTGTGTGTGTGTGTGTGTGTGTCTGTCTCTATCTATCTATATATATATATATATATATATATATATATATATATATATATATATATAGGGTGACATTATGTATATTTATTAATTTATACTTAATAGCTTTAGTGTGTTTCATATATATGTATATATATATTCATATATATGTATATGTATGTAAATACTTGCACATACATTTATTGATATTCATTTATCAAGATTATATTCATTTATATATATATATATATATATACATATATATATATGTATATATATATATATATATATATATATATATGTATATATATATATGTATATATATATATGTATATATATTGTGTATATTTAGGCAGCAATTTTTCATTGATGCATGTTTCATTAAATAATATAGACAAGTTTTGTCTATTTATTTTAAGTAAGTTCCTTTCATATTGTCTGATAAGCTTAATTATCGTTAAAAGACGAAAGGAAAACACCATATTGATACATGTTTAAATCCAATCTTAGCTATATATATATATATATATATATATATATATATATATATATATATATGATTGAAAGGAAATGGGTTCTTATAATATGTAGATTCAATAAACCGGTTAATAAAATCTAATGAATGAAAAGACAAAAAATGATAACAATATTGAGAATAAGATTGATGGCATTTACTATATATTAGCCTTTCGAATAAATTGAAGCACGAAGAGAAACATCTTAAAGTCGGAATTTTCGGACACACCTGTATTCTTTTGCAACGAAACAGCGAATAAACAACGAAGTAGGACTTACTCTTCAAAGAAGTCTTATAGTTGCTGTTGGCTACAGGGCTCCCCGAGGAAACTATATTCTTAGAGACAAGGCAAATCCCTGTTTAATCCTCTAATATATGATTTTATTTCAAAAATATATTGTAACGCAAATCCCCGTTTTTCTTGTTGGCTATTAAATGAAAATGCTAAGCAGGAAAAATTGTTGTTATCGCTGATGTATATATTTATGGTTACTGGACCAAAGAGAGAATTCTGTGCCTGTTTCTCCAACATAATTCCCTTTTTGCCAAAAAAGCGTGTAAAAACTTTCCGAATGTTCTGTGTCCAAACGCATTGGGCTATTCTATTAAGATTTTTTTTAAATTCTTAACTGAATGCGTAGATTTTTCTATATATAACTGGAGTGATAGGAATTTAATATTATTATTTTTATTTTCCAAACAAGGTTAAATTCATACAACTTAACACTACTACTACTACTACTACTAGTTTTACTTTTAGGTGTAAAGGAGCAAGAGAAATAAGATGAAAGAAAGACTAGTCAAAAATGAATAATAATGACAAGGCTTCATCTAAGAAATTCACCCAAATTAACACTACTACTACTACTACTACTACTAGTTGTAAAGAAGCAAAAGATATAAGATGAAAGAAAGACAGGTAAATAAATTAATAATAAGAATGCTTCATCATAAAAATTCGGGCATCTTATGATGGCTAGAACCAACAAATTTCTATACTGCGAACTGACACGGAGCAGTTTCGTTTGTGTCTTTATATTGTAGAAATTCTAGAGAAAATAATGGAATGTGAGGAGAAATATGCTTGCGTGTGTGTATTTGCCTCTTTCTATGTGTGAACGTGTGTGTGCACATCCCAGTAGGGAAGCGTTTTTTTTTCGCGTTCGTGCTACATCTTACCGTCTACGTGACTAATAGAAAAGAAAGCGTGATAGAGAATGTCACTTCCTGTTTAGTGGCTTAAGGAGCGTCACCTAGCGACGGTTTTTAGTGTATTAATTGGTGGTAACCCAATAAAAAATGATATGGGGTCACTTACATCAAAGCAACAGAAATATTTCTCGTGTTCACGGAGATAAAATAAGAAAACAAAGAAACGTCAACATACAGAGATAGCAATAAAGGCATGATAAATTGTCGGTTAATTTCATATAATTTATTTATATGCATTTGTGTGTATTTTAGGTTACAATTGTTTTATGTTACATATGATAAAAGGGAGAATTTACACCGCATTATTACATGTCATATCACAGACAGAAGTTGCGCATATGTTGCCTGCCAGAGGTTTAGTGCTGAAGATATTGAATTTAACGACCTTTGGCCGGATGTCCCTATTTTCGACAGGAATATTTTTGTTGTATGATGGCTGTATTTTTTTTATCCTTTTTGTTGTTTATTTATTTTATACGTTTTAATGTTAATTTATTTTATTTTATACAACGTTTTAATGTTAATTTATTTTATTTATAACATTCATTATTATTATTATATTTTATTTTTATTTATTTATAATGATAATGTCCTTACAATTTACTTTTTTAATTTTGTTTCTATTTTCATTATTAGCGACGCCGCACATTGGGAGATCTAACTTATGAAAGCAACCATCGTTTATTTGTGCAGTTAAGTCCCAAATTAGTCTTTCTTCTGCAAAATTTTAAATATTTTCGTTAAATAAATCCTTATTTCTAATCTACATTAGCATCTAAAGACAAGAACTATAAAAAGAATACCCGCTCGGCCCGGTGGCTAGGATCAAAGTGTAGTATCTGCCGGGTCGGGTGTCTGTCGAACTCTCTGCTTGCGGAGAGGAACCCGGACGAAGCTCCGCCGAAGGGTAGGGTTTCGTTGGGGGAGGTTGACAGAACTGGCCCGCCTCGGCGGGTTTGGATGGTTATTTATTTTTGGCTGGGTCTACGGGCTCGGAGATACCCACATTAAAAAGGCCTTGTGCCACATTCGATCCCCGTCGGTGGATTGATAAATACCATCTAAAGACAAGAACAGTAGAAACAATAGATAATGCATATGAAGAAAAAACTAAATTTCAAACAAGTATTGTTCGATATCTGTCTATATTTCTGAGATGTATTTATTTACATTATTTACATTGTTCGGGTTGTTGTCCTCATCTGTGTTGTCATATTAACGACGTTTCGGCCGTTGTACGCTCTGGTCTTCATCAGGTGATTGGAATTTCGAAATGAACGCTTTCCACCGGGTTATATTGTTCTTTTTCCACGTGCTATACACTGATGTCCTCAAGGGCACACGGGCCATTGGATAAAAGCGTTGGTTGGATCCAAGACTTGACCCAAGGCGTTGTGAGTTCAAAACCTGGCTACTTGGAGAGTTGAGTGAAATGGATATAATCGAGGCATACGGAAGATCCATGACATGTGGAACTAGAACAATCTAGCCCGGTGAACGAAATAAAGGGTTCAATTCGAAATTCCAATCATATGAAAAAGGTCGGAGCGTACAAATGCTAGCGACAGTAATGAAATATCCGACAATGAAAACATAACGAAAACTATCGCAGATTTTAATCAAGAACAAGGACTACTTCCCAGATAAGACATACAGGCAGTTGTCGCGGAGTTACACAAAGTTACCTCACATTTACGGTCTTTTAGCATCCCGCTACCACCCTTTTTATTGACATCAATTTTCGTACAAGAAATGGATCACAGTGCTTATTCAGCTTCGTAAATATTGTCAGAAAATCTCAACTTCTAATTGGACACTTAATATTTAGTTCTTGACCTGACCAAAAAGATAATTCCGCCAAAATCTATCAAGCTTCTGTGAGCCTATCACGTGACCAAAGTTAGCAATAAAATATGAAACGTCTTTCATCTTCGTTAGTGCGCCGATCGGAATCTTTTGAATTCGTCACACAGTAACAGGCTTTTTGCCAAGCGATGATTAGAATTGGAATAAAACCTAAACTAAACGTAAGTGAATCTATACATTTTCTTTGTTCTTGAGAATTGAGAAAAAATAATAAACATTATTTATTCATTAGATTGTTGGAATGGTTGGCAAAAAATCGGATAATTACTAATTGATTCCAACTTTATTAAATGGTAAATAAGGATTTCCTTATAGTTGGTTCACAAATTTTAATAAATTAGTAAATGATAAATATTGCATTGTATTAGTTGTATTAATTTTTAGAATGTTGCAAATATAAAATTATTCTAGTAAATAATCTAACAATGTTTAATATTATCAAGAATAAAAAATGTATTTATTTACTTTCATCATATGTTTAAGTTTTATTACAATTCTAATCCTTACTTTTTAAAACAATAAATATTGCTGAGGAGTGAAGGTAGTTAAAATAATAGCGGTGTCAAGAGAAAAACCGTCCTTTTGACATTACGTTTTATTGCATTTTAAGTCCTTGTTTTGCGAATTCAACTTCTTTAATTTATTTTTTAGCATCCCGCTACCACCTTTTTTATCAACATCAATTTTTGTACAAAAAGTGGATCACAGAGCTTATTCAGCTTAGTAAATATTGTCAGAAAATCTCAACTTCTAATTGGACACTTAATATTTAGTTCTTGACCTGACCAAAAAGATAATTCCGCCAAAATCTATCAAGCTTCTGTGAGCCTATCACGTGACCAAAGTTAGCAATAAAATATGAAACGTCTGTCATCTTCGTTAGTGCGCCGATCGGAATCCTTTGAACTCGTCACACAGTAACAGGCTTTACGTTAAAATTCCTTAACACGATTCCAGCCTGAGAGAACACTCATTCACACAGCAATATTTTATGACAAAAAATCGACTCAAGTTTTCCACATTCAACTTAATAAATGAATCTTTATCATACGCTTTCAAGCTCGACGTTAATTGTTGCAATTAACATAAACACAGCTTGTTAAGAACCACTTACCCCAAATAGAATATTCTCTTCGAACCAGTGAAAACAAATCAAAGTGCGTCAACTCCGTAAACCTTAAAGTAAGTCGTAAATAATATTTCTCTATTTCAAATACAAACTTGAACTTTATTTTTTTCTTAAATTACTATAATACCAAAACATACTTTCTCATTATTGTACAGACCATTCAACAAATTATAATCTATCAAACCAGAACTTTGATAACCTTTCATCTAAACATAAAAGGACGTTTGAACTTTTAAAAACTACCTTTTTACTCCAGTTGTTTGTACCTTTTTGTTATATAAATATTTTATTCATTGTTGTGCAAAAACTGTTGTTTCGCATGTCTTTATTCTATGTTTGCTCAATACTGAAATTTTAATGTGAGAGGAAATTGTTAATTTCATCACGCAGCCTAATTTACTCAACACTTTTTAATCCATATAATTTAATCCATTAACACAACCTCCCTAATTTTATGTTCTAATCGTTTTTTTTTATTTATATTTTATTTTCGTTGTCTCTCTGCCCTCACTAATTTCCCGCTTTTAAATGATTTCGACATTAAACAATCCTCTTAAACAAACCAACAGACTCCTTGTCAATCATCCTTTATCGTAAATAAGCAATAATTAAATTAATGAATGTTATTTTTAAACAATGCATAATTTAAGATCTAGTTGTTTTTTTACGGTTTATCAACCCTTTGAAGGTTATTTAAAGCAAGAAAATATTTTCGACTGGAATTCAAACTCGGCTTCTAGATTTTCGATTCTGAGCCGTTATCCATTACACACCCCACCTCAAAGCTTACAGCACCTAGTATTCTCAAGTGGTCACCCCTCTAAGTACTAACTATGCTCGATGTTGCTTAACTTCGGTGATCGTACGGGAACCGGTGTTTCAACATGATGTGGCCGTAATCCCTTTTATAACATGCAAGCTTACAGCATATGGTATTCACAAGAGGTCACCCCGCTAGGTACTGACTAGGTTCGATGTTGCTTAACTTCAGTGATCGTACGAGAACCGGTGTTTGAACATGATGTGGCCGCAAGCATATAATTTAAGAAAAGCACCGTTCGGATATAGCAGTGATCTCTCTTTTATTTTTTTTACGTTTGGATTTTTCGGTGAAACGAAACATTCAACGAACTGAAGATTCGATTTAAACGCTTTCTAGGAAGACAGTTATCGAGCAAATGACATTCATTGTTATGAAGTGTGCACCATGGACAGAATAGGATCAAGGAGAAATATTTCACTTTTCAGGATACTTACCATCAGAATTTTTAATTTTCTGGGGCACATAATGAAGAAAGGGTAAAAATATTTGGTGGGGGCGGGGAGAAAGAGAAGGAGAAATAACGTCAAGTCTTATTTCCTGAGTATTTTGAATGGTGCAACAACAAAAACAATCATAATTACGAGTAGCACCCGTAGAAATGGCACGCCTTTCCTGTTTGAATTCTGTTGTCTTTAATTCTTTCTTTTTCTCATTTTAATCAAACATAATCTTTGATATGTCTTTGGAGTTCTCTCAAAACGGAACAATCTCTTATTTATTGGGTATTGGCAGCGCGTTTCTTTCTTTCTTTCTTTCTTATTCTGTTGCTTTTCCTTTCTTTCTTATTCTGTTTTCTTTCTGTCATTCTGTGGCTTTTTTCTTTCTCTTTTTTTTACGCAGTCGCTCGTTTTCTTTCTTTCTTTCTTTCTTATTCTGTTGCACTTTCTTTCTTTCTCTCTCATTCTGTTGCTCTTTCTTTCTCTCTCATTCTGTTGCTTTTTCTTTCTTTCTCATTGTATTTTCTTTCTCCTTTTTTCACGTGCAGTGTTTCGTTTTCTTTCTTTCTTTCTCATTCTATTGCTTTCTTTCTCTGTCGTTCTGTTGGTTCTTTATTTATTTCTCATTCTGTTGCTCGCTTCATTCTTGCTTTCTTTATATCATTCTGTTGCTTTTTTCCCTCTGTCATTCTTCTGCGTTTTCTTCACTTTCTTTCTTTCTTTCTTTCTTTCTTTCTTTCTTTCTTTCTCATTCTGTTTCTTTCTTTTGAAACCAAGTTGTTATATCCCCGACATCATTAATGCATCATTCACTTCGTAAAAGAAAAGAAAATAATTATTCTTACAATGTAAAAGACGTTTCAACTTTAAATAACCCAAAATAAATCTAATCTTCTAGAAATTAGGTTTTTAGCTACATCATCACACAAAGCATACACTTTGAATACCTCTATTCCTAGAAGCATTAAATTCATAGTAATGCTTAAAAGTTGTTTTGAGATTCTCACATAATGTCTTTTCATTATCACACATTTTTGATTTCTTTCTTCATTATTATTTGTTGAATTTTATCTCGACGTTTTTCACCGACCTATTCTTCTTCGGCTCTTAAATTAAGAGTAATCCTTTGAAGTTCTTTTGAGATTCTTACATGAAGTCTTTTTATTATTACCCATTTTTTTATTTTGATTTCTTTCTTCATCATTATTTGTTGATTTTTATCTCGACGTTTTTAACCGACCTATTCTTCTTCGGCTCTTAAATTAGGAGTAATCCTTTGAAGTTCTTTTGAGATTCTTACATGAAGTCTTTTTATTATTACCCATTTTTTATTTTGATTTCTTTCTTCATCATTATCTGTTGGTTTTTATCTCGACGTTTTTAACCGACCTATTCTTCTTCGACTCTTAAATTAGGAGTAATCCTTTGAAGTTCTTTTGAGATTCTTACATGAAGTAATGCTTTATTTTTATATCTTTCTTCATCTGTTTTCATTTCCTTCTTTGTTGCATTTTCTGGGACTTTGAAAATAACTTTAGCACATCTTTCCGACTAGTATCTTTATATTAGGTTGGTGCAAAAATAATGACGTAATAATGTCGTTTTTTGACGTAACGTCAAAAAACGACATTATTACGTCATTATTTTTGCACCAACCTAATATTTGTTGTTATTATTTTTAGATAACAGACGGCGCGTTCTTTTTCGCCTGTAATTCTGTCCACTGAAAAAATTAAATAAACATTTGAAGACATTCATGTGCAAAGCAAAATTGAAATGAAAAATAAATTTCTTTTATTTACACTTAATGCAGAGAAAAATCCTTTTTCCTTCTCAAGTTGTCCTTCTTTTTTAGGATCTGGTATGATGTGATATTGAAGAGAAAAGAGGATTTTTCACCGTTGTAACTGTATTCAGTGGTCCGGTTCCCAGGGTTTTTAGGACGACCTTTTTACCAGATGGCTAACCATGCGCTGGTCAACAGTGACGCTGGTTCAAGCTGGCTGTTGGTCGCTGACTGCTTCGATTCACACCCACATTTCCCACGTTGTGTTCTTAGAGCAGTGAAAGATCGTATGCTGTAGTAAATAGAAGCGTTAGACGGAAGCTATATTATGGGGAAGAAATAACTTCACAACAAAAAAATCATATGAAAGAATCGATGGGCTCATCTTCAACTGGTTTATGTAGTTTTTGGTACAACAAAAATTAACCCTTCCCCCTTCAAACGCTATAGTGACACTGGGTCTCATCAAAAATTCTGGAGGATCTGGGTTCAAAGTTCTTCAGAGTCAGGATATCTGGTGATAGCTGACATGGATTCCAGAGGCACTTGATGAGGGAATTCGCTGCGCAAGTCTTTGAGCTCTCAAAGCTGTCTGCTCATATATATTCCGGCCCAACACCGGCGTAGCGCCAACGGGTTTTGGGGATTCGATAATTCCCCAATTTTCGCATTAATCCCAATAAATGTTCTTTGTTCTCTAGTTTTGCTTTCTGAATCAACTTTCCAAATTTTCAGAATTATCCACCCTCCTTGGGAGTAGTTTCAGGGATCGCTTCACCTCTTAACTCCAACTTGCTTAGCTTACATCTCGTACCATCACTCCATACAGGTAGTGCTGAATTCTCCCTCTTGCTCCTGTCCTCTCAGCATTCAACCTCAGCCTACTTTCTAGGGTAGGCATAACTGTCTTTGTGACTGTGGCACCCACTGATGTGGTCGCGGTCATCGCAGCGTCAATATGTGATACCCACTGATCGCGACGTCAATATGTGACACTGCGCCGTCAGCCCGTGTCAACTCCAAGTTGCGGCACAAAACTGTAAAGATTCTTCAACCAGCGTTTGGGGTTGACTCTTTGTCGCTGCCACCAGTCTGTGTCCCGGTCGATCTGGTGGTTCCCGGTTCGATACCGACTTGTTCCCAGCTCGCCTCCAACATCTGGTCACCGAAGTAACTGCTTTGATCTCAAGTCTAACCTACCCACGTTGTGACTTTGATCTTAGGTAGACGAAATCAATCAGGCGTCGGGCCGTAGTACAAGCTGAATCCGGGGTAAAGGTGATACCGCACAAGCGTAAGTAAAAAAAAATAAAAATAAAACAAATTCAAGAGGTTCAAATATGTGGAGAAATAACAATTATCTTTATCTGTCTGTTGAATACAGGAGTGTTTCTCTCCCTGTCCGTTTCTATGGATTCGTGACACTTTTTGCGTTTCTTAAGCGAGTTATGGTATCTTAAATCGTTCGTCAATAAAACTTGCTTTTGGTAGGAAGACTAAGTCGAGAGGACGAGGAAATCTTTCGGTCATCTTCTGCAAGGCTGGTCTCCAACTGCAACTCAACTCTCCAACTTCTCGGGGGCCTGACGTGGTTTGGGTTCCCGATAATTCTCGATTCCCAGCAAGAATTCTCTTTGTTCTTAGGCCAGGAAAATTAATTACTTCCCATTTTTTTGAAAGATTAATCACTTTCCATTTCGGGGGTTTCTCCCTCGTCCGTGAGGGAAGGTCGGAGGAGAGTTATCTTCTAAGACTCTTCCTCTCTCACATTGGTAACTCATACCACCCCCTCAGTGGGTGTTAACAACTTCTCCGTCTTTCTCATACATTCACCCCCGCCTATCACCCATGCTACCACTTGACCAATGATCTCTCGGCAGTGTGGGTGTGGCTAGACTGGCCCTCTTAAAATTATTATCCAGAATTTTGTTTACAAAATCCTTTTTTTCTTTTCCTTCGACCAAAACATTTTCATATCCCAGATTTCCAATTAATTCTTATCACGTCTTGATTTTGGGGACACCCAAAATTCACTTAGCCCGGACCTCTACCGACTCATTAATCACTGTCAAAATCCAACACCTGGTTTCTCCGCCAGTCAACTTTTAACTGCGCAGTCGTGTTTACCTGAGAATCAAATTCTTTATTTTTCTCGTGCCTTAAAATTCTTTTATCGCCAGATGCTCATTTTCGAGACACTTTTTCTGACGTCAACAGTTTGAATAAGCAATAATAATCATTCCCTTTACGATTTCCCTTCTCCTGCCAAGATTCGTGCATATCCCAGATGGCTTTCTTCGCTGGTACCAGGAATTAAAATTAAATGATATCTCTGAAAGATAATATCGATTCTCCGTGGTGGCCTCAAGCCGAAATTTTTTTTATGGCCGCATGCGTTGGTTGGCTTTGTTTTTCTTTCTGAATTCTGTTTTTCTTGGTGCGTCACTCCCATTAAGTATGACATTAATTAATTTTGACACAATCACAATCTCGCTTTTTCTTACGGATTTTCTGTCTTTTGCGAAAAGTATCTTTTTTTATAAATAAAATCAAATCTTTTTTTAACGTCGATCAGTTTATCATTTGATATAGCTCTTTCTCGCCTTAAGTCTTTCCTGTTAATTTCTATGGTTAATTAGTTAGCCAATTACCATAGCTAAATAGTGTAACAAACAAATCTAATTTTTAAAGTGCGTAAGTGAAAAGGCGGAATTTTATTCTAGTCATTAATTCTAATTCTCTGATTCCTTTCTATTTCCATGGAATTATCTCTGTCCAGCGAAAATATAAACCAGATCACTTCTCTCGCCTGCCAACGACAGGAATTGTTTTCGTAACTTCTGCTTTATCGTATTATTGACTTTTAAGAAATGTTCGTTCTCATTTAAATTTCCTAATTCGTTTTCGCCAGCGAAAATAGCGGGAAAATAGCCCAGACCTATCTCTATCCTTCTTAACGATATTTATTTTCTTAAATTCTCAAGGAAGAGATAAAATAATTTCTCAATTTTGCCGTATGCCAGATTCCTCGATAGAAAGAAAAATAAACTTTTGAGGACATCGTCCCTTTCGTTTGTCGGCCACAAGCTTAACAGCATAAGATACGCGCAGTATTTTATGTTGTTACAGTATATATATATATATATATATATATATATATATATGTGTGTGTGTGTGTGTGTGTGTGTGTGTGTGTGTGTGTGTGTGTGTGTGTGTGTGTGTGTGAAAATATTGTAGAAAATAGGAAAGAAACTGGTTTGGTAAATAATCCAAAGTTCCTTAGTATTTTTGTTATTATTTTTAAAAAATAGTGCTCGATACGAAAGTAGAGCATAAATATAATTATTTATTTAAAAATATGATTCCAATTCGCTACATAAGAGGTCTCATGTTTCAAAACAAGAGCCGAAAACTTCAAAATAATATTTGAATTAACTTGAGTTAAAGTAGGCTTTGTTCCATCTTCAAGCGAAATTTTTTTGGGGAATGACTTATTTCTGAAATTTACGAGTTTTAATAGTATGGTCAGAATTGAAATCAAAAATTTCCATGGTACACATCAAGGGCGGATTGTTTAGAATCGGCAGGGGAGGGGTGTTAATAATTTGTATCAGTATAGAGTTATTTTCATAGATGCCGGGTCAAGGTAAGGTGGGGGTGGCTAAATTTACGACGGAAGAAGTTTTCGCATAGTCTGGCTTGAGCGTCTACGGAGATTTATTTATTTATTTTTATTTTATTCTTTTATTATATCTCTTTATGAAAGGGATTTGTGCATATAAAAAAGCCGTAACGTTTGTTATTTGACGACTTCATAAAGGGTTATCAGTTTTTGTAGGGTATTAAAACTATGTATATGGGCTATGGATTTTAAAATTTATTTTATTGTGTGCGTGTTTTTAGCTAGTTATTCAGAGCGTAAGTTCGGTTGTGTCGGCAGAAAACCGTTAATTCTTGCCTGTTGTTTAATAGGTTTTTATTGTTTAGAAGCTTAATAATGTGTAGTTTCTCATGGAGGCACAAAGGGCATGGGTCATCCTAAGTTTTGCAAGTTCTAGTCCTGTTAATGATTTTCCATTTTACTTTAGGTGTCCTATTTTTTTTTTTTCAGGTGCCAAAAATATTTAGATAGAGAGGTCTGATGTCTTAAGTTTATGTTGTTGAAGGAGCATTTATGCTGCCTCAATCTGGTTTTAAAGATATTTTTCATGGACCCAATGTATATCATATTATTGTTAGGGTTCTCCGTGGATGATATAGTGCATTGGTATACCACAGATTTGATGCAGCACTTATTTTCTAATGGGCAGTCTACCGGGTTTCTACAATCGCATAATTTTTCCCTATCATTATCTGATTTAAGTGTAGAGTTATTGAAACTATTTAGGTAAGGGGGTTTGTTCAGGATTTTATTATTGTGTCTTCTTATTATACCTTCTAGATTTTCAGTGCAGCTTGAAGATGGAACAGAGCCTACTTTAACTCAAGTTAATTCAAATATTATTTTGAAGTTTTCGGCTCTTGTTTTGAAACATGAGACCTCTTATGTAGCGAGTTGGAATCATATTTTTAAATAAATAATTATATATATATATATATATATACATATATATATATATATATATATATAGATATATGAGATACACAGATTACATACCATAGCAGACATGGAAAAGAAATTACCAAACGTCCTACAGAAGGCAACGAAGGAGAGCGAGATGAAGGGACTAAGCATAAACTACAAGAAGACAGAATGTATGGTCACCAGTAAAAGGATGAGCCTGAAATGTGATTTACAGGTCGGGGACACTAAAATCAAGCAGGTTCGGAAATTTAAATATCTAGGATGTGTTTTGACAGAGGACGCGAAGTGCGACGCTGAGATCCGAAGACGTATTGGGATTGTCAAAGACACATTCCAAAAGCTAGGCAGAGTATTACGAGTCAGGAGGATTTCGTTGGTAACAAAGAAAAGAGTACTTAACTGCCACGTGATGTCTATCCTTCTTTACGGCAGCGAATGTTGGACAGTCTCCTCAAAGATGAAGAAGAGACTCTAGGCAACGGATATATAGTTCTACAGAAGGATGCTAAGGATACCATAGACTGATCGTGTGAGCAACGATGAGGTTTTGGAGAGGATGCAAACAAGAAGGAAGCTTATACTTAACATCAGAACGAGGTAGCTGAAATTTCTGGGACACGTAATGAGAAAGGAGGATTTGGAGAATCTGATACTCACAGGGCGGATAAAGAGAAAGAGAGACAAGGGAAAGCAACGCGAGCATTCACAGCGGGCATAAGCAAGTGGATGACAGAACAGGGCCTGGGGGAAGTAGCGAAGGGATAAAACTTATTGAGAGCTACAAGAGATAGGAGGAAGTGGAGAGCCATGATCGCCTATGTCCTGAAGGGACACAGTACATAATAAAGAAAGATCAACAGAACAGATCTGTCTTCTTAATTCCTTTTCTTCTGTTGTTCTCCATCATTAACAATGTTTTATTTTTGATATCCTCTCACATTCACTAACCACTTGCATGAGGTCTTGGAGAATCTGATACTCACAGGGCGGATAGAGGGAAAGAGAAAAGGGAAAGCAACGCATGACATATCTGGCGGGCTTAAGTAAGTGGATGACAGAACATTACCTAGAGGAAGTAGCGAAGGGATGAAACTTGTTGAGAGCTACAAGGGATAGGGGGAAGTGGAGAGCCATGATCGCCTATGTCCTAAAGGAACACGGCACATGAAAAGAAAGTCCCTTTTGTAAGGGAGAAGAAAACCAGATGGTTCCTTTTTCACTTCCCGTCAACAGGAAAAATATCTCCCGTATCTATCTATCTATCTATCTATCTATCTATCTATCTATCTTCCGGTTCATATTAGCCTTACACCTTTCATAGCTTCTCTAGCTTCTACTTAATAATAACCAGATCATGGCCTCAGTGTCACAACGCAATATATGAACCAAAATTTCTATTTTTATAATTTAATAAATTCTTCTATTCTTTGCCAAAAGAAATATTTTAACGTAATATTTTAGGGATGAAGAATTAATATCAATTCGGAACTAATTTCAACTCAGAATTAAAATAAATGAAAGTTGCAGAAAAAATGAATTCTCAATTATCTTATCTACTAAGGATTTTTAATGTTAAATTAAAAAATTAACACCAACTCATTGCATTTTGTTTAGGAATTCATGGAAATTGATAACTGGTTTTAAATCGAGTTGAAATTAGTTCTGAGCTGAAATTAGGTCCAAGTTGAAATTAGTTCCAAGGTGAAATTAGTTCCTAGTTGGAATTACTTTCTACTTGAAATTACTTTCTAGTGGAAATTAATTCCAAGTTGAAATTACTTCTGTCACTGACATTTTAACGTAATATATTAACATAATGAAAATGAAAGTAAAGAGGTTCAATACAGTTGTTGAGTAGATATTCATTTGGAACAACATAAGGTCACCTTGCTAGACGCAAATTGTTTTTAAACACTCTGTCAGAGTTAATAAGATTTGCCTACATCGGTTTGTGGCCTGAATCAACAAATGTGATGAAAGCAGAAATTAAAACTTATCGATCGTTTGATAAGACACCTGCAATTATGGATTCGTCCGAATTAGTTAAAGACGCGAGTAAAGATAGAAAACTGACATTCATGGCCGACAAGAATGGTAGAGGAAAAGAACAATGATTGGGAAGATCGAGGGATTTAATGAATTTGTAAAAAGGTTTAGAAATTGGTATTTCAAGGCTTACGCTCAGTTGGTAGACTAGAAGCCAGAAGGCTGAGAGGTTGATATGTATTTCAAAGGTTTAGCTCAGTAGATAGAGAGATAGATGAGAGGTTGGTAAGTATTTCAAAACTTTCGCTCAGCTGGTAGACTAGAAACCAGAAGGCTGAGAGGTTGATATGTATTTCAAAGGTTTAGCTCAGTTGATAGAGTAAAAGCCAGATGGATGAGAAGTTGGTAAGTATTTCAAGGGTTTTTGCTCAGTTGGTAGACTAGAAGCCAGAAAGCTGAGAGGTTATGTATTCCAAAGGTTTCGCTCAGTTGATAGAGTAAAAGCCAGATGGATAAGAGGTTGGTATTTCAAGGATTTTGCTCAGTTGGTAGACTAGAAGCCAGAAGGCTGAGAGGTTAATATGCATTTCAAAGGTTTCGGTCAGTTGATAGAGTAAAAGTCAAAATGATGAGAGGTTGGTAAGTATTTCAAGGGTTTTTCCTCAGTTGGTAGACAAGAAACCAGAAAGCTGCTGTTAAGTGCTTCAAAAGTTTCGCTTAGTTGATAGAGTAAAAGCCAGAAGGCGGAGAGGTTATGTATTTCAAAGGCTTCGCTCAGTTGGTAGAGTAGAAGCCAAAAGGCGGATAGCATGATATATGATAGGATAAGGAGCAAATAGTTAATGTTTAGAAAATATAACATATTTCGCTTTTGGTAAAGCTTCACCAGATAATAAAATATGGAGTAGACGATAATAATAAAAAGAAGCGAAACATGCGAAATTATTAACCTTTTCCTATTTGTTCCTCACCCTATTATTCTGTCGGATTTTAATCCAAATTTGTCGCGGATTTAAAACTGCAGTTCAATCCTCACCGGGCGATAGCATCGTGCTTGAAAGTAACAAGTTGCACAAACGCAATATATATATATATATATATATATATATATATGTGTGTGTGTGTGTGTGTATGTATGTGTGTGTGTATGTATATATATATATATATACCATATATATATATGTATATATATATATATATATATATATATATATATACCATATATATATATGTATATATATATATATATACCATATATATATATATATATATATATACCACATATATGTATATATATATATATATATACCATATATATATATGTATATATATATATATATACCATATATATATATATATGTATAAATATATATATATATATATACCATATATATATGTATATATATATATACCATATATATACATATATATATATATATACCATATATATATATGTATATATATATATATGTATATATATATATATACCATATATATATACCATATATATATATATATGTATATATATATATATATATACCATATATGTAAATATATATACCATATATATATATGTATATATATATATATATCAAATATATACATACATACCATATATATGCATATATATATATACCATATATATATATATATATACCATATATATATATACCAAATATATATATACATACCATATATATACATATATATATATACCATATATATATACATATACCATATATATATATATATATATATACCATATATATATACATATATATGTATATATATACCATATATATATATATATACCATATATATATATATATATATATATACCATATATATATATATATATACCATATATATATATATATATATATATATATATATATACCATATATATATATATATACCATATATATATATATACCATATATATATATATATATATATACCATATATATATATATATATACCATATATATATATATACCATATATATATATATATATATACCATATATATATATATACCATATATATATATATATATATACCATATATATATATATACCATATATATATATATATATATACCATATATATATATATACCATATATATATATATATATATATACCATATATATATATATACCATATATATATATATATATATATACCATATATATATATACCATATATATATATATATATATATATACCATATATATATATACCATATATATATGTATATATACCATATATATATATACCATATATATATATATATATATACCATATATATATATATACCATATATATATATATATATATATATATATATATATATATACCATATATATATATATACCATATATATATATATATATATACCATATATATATATATATATACCAAAAAACAGAAACTAAAAACTTCAAATTCACTTATATAATTAAATTAAACACCCTAGTTCTGTTTCATTTTCAAGGTAATTTTTGAATAACTTATTTTGAAATTTACTGAGTTTTATAAGCTCATATATTCATAATATTAGTTTTTAATGATACGGGGAAATTCAATCAATTTGACAAGGGGTGGTAGGGTATTCGTTTTCACTGACAACTATTGTATCAAAAGATAACCTACTTTCGAAAAGAGGTTAAGGTAGAGTAGGCGTGCCTTACCCCGGATTATGCACCCAACGTGTTCTTTTCTATTTTCTGCATACCTGCACAAGGATACATATATATATATATATATATATATATATATATATATATATATATATATATATATATATAATTGTTTCACTTGTATATCCTTACTCTATTTTCTAATGCTCTGGAGGGAGCTGCTTGGGCAAAGATGACGAGTCTCTTGGAGGTACAATCCATTGGGTTAAGTATACTTGGATGACTTCCATCCTGGAATTTAGTGAGAGCGGCGCTGTATCGAGTCTAGTTAGTTGCCTCTTCGTCACCGAGGCCCATTGGTCCAGTAGTATGACGCTTTCGTCGTATCGTAACGGTCTGTATTCGATTCTCGGTAGTATATTCACACTGCCAATGGATCCCAAAATAGAACGAAACGGCCGTCTAGTGCTTTCTGCATTCTGTTGAGGATTCTTCTAGACACGTTGAATTACTTTGAAAACTCCCCGTGTATATATATATATATATATATATATATAGTGGAAACTCCCATCGAGTTCGACGTATGAGGTTCCGACGACCACGAATTAATTATCTGCATGCCTATGGCGGGCATGATTTTTGAGACCGGCTCAAGAATTGCACAAAAGACCACAAACAGTACAGGAGAATGTATTACATCCAAGTGCTGCAAGAAAACTGTTAGATGTCTTATTTTGCTTTCTCGTTTCATGTAGTCGACTAATGGTTACTTCTCATATCAATGTTGTACTTCTTTAGTTCCAATGCGACCAGAACTGTTTTTCTTTCTGGTGCTGAGTTGTTGTCCTGGAGAGTTTGTACATTCCAAGTGCCAAGATCAAGTTGATATTGTTTCGTAGAGTTTTTCGCAGTAGTTGGGTATGCGGCGTGGAACTAATTAGATGTCGTTGTCAGAAAACCAACAAAATGATTTGTTTAAAGTGTGGAAAGCTTGTGTAGCTCGAAATTCTTGACCGAAGAAGAGAAATACATTGAAAACAGATTCAGATTCCGCCAGTACCCAAACAATTTCCTGCAAATTGCCAAATACAAAGTCCACAAAATCAACAGAAGAAAAATAAAAAGACAGAAAAACCCACAGATAATAATAATCCTAGCAACCATGACAAAATCAAACACACAATCCTAGCTACCAACTCTATAACAGACACCATTTGAAAAAAAACATGTATGCATATATATATATATATATATATATATATATATATATATATATATATATATATATACGAACTAATTATCTGCATGCCTATGGCGGGCATGACTTTTGAGACCGGCTCGAAAATTGCACAAAAGACCACAAACAGTACAGGGGAATGTATTGTATTCATATGCAACAGGAATATTGTTAGATGTCTTATTTTGTTTTCTCGTTTTATGTAGTCAACTGATGCTTACTTCTCAGTGCAGCTATATCAATGTTGTACTTCTTTACCTCCAATGCGACCAGAGCTGTTTTTCTTTCTGGTGCTGAGTTGTTGTCCTGGAGAGTTCGTACCTTCCAAGAGTCACACACACACACACACACACACACACACACACACACACATATATATATATATATATATATATTGTAACATCCAGATCATGTGTTGTTTTTTCGCTCGACTATTTTATAAAATTTATATTTTAACTACTTTTAAAATGTTAGTCTTGAATAAATGCTTAATTGTCTAGGCTGTTTTTTTTCGTAAACATTCTTTTGAGAGAAGTTTATTCCTTCAACCTAACAGATATCGGTATTGTGTGAGATAATTATCTAATTTCCGATAGTAAATACAGGATTGCCCACTTTTTATGTTAAAGAACAATTATTCTAATAGTCCGAGATGTAATTTTCCATGAACCGGACGCACGTTGTGTTGCAATTTTTCGATAAAGCTCTCAAAATTATGTAAAACGAGACCTGGGAAAATTTCCGCGCCTTGCAAACATTAATTACATTGTTCTATTGTTCTCATCTTTATTGCCACATTTACGACATTTTGGCCGTTATGCGCTCCGGCCTTCATTGGAAGGGGTAGATTGTTCTAGTTCCATGTACTCAAGGACAGCTCAGTTATCTCCCTTTAACTCAACTCTCCAAGTATTTGTTCAGCACTGCAGTAGCTAGGTATTGAATTCACAACTCTTTGTTTCTCCTTGATTTGTTTTCACTGGTTCGTAGAAAATATTCTGTAGTTGAAATAAATGGTTCTTAACAAGCTGTGTTTATGTTAATTGCTATAATTAACGTTGCGCTTGAAAGCGTATGATAAAGATTCATTTATTAAGTTGAATGTGGAAATCTTGAGTCGATTTTTTGTCATAAAATATTGCTGTGTGAATGAGCGTTCTCTCAGGCTGGAATCGGGTTAAGGAACTTTAACGTAAAGCCTGTTAGTGTGACGAGTTCAAAGGATTCCGATCGGTGTTCTGTCGAAGATGAAAGACGTTTCATATTTTATTGCTAACTTTAGTCATATGATAGGCTCACAGAAGCTTGATAGCTTGATAGATTTTGGCGGAATTATCTTTTTGGTCATGTCAAGAACTAAATATTAAGTGTCCAATTAGAAGTTGAGATTTTCTGACAATATTTACTAAGCTGAATAAGCTCTGTGATCTACTTTTTGTACAAAAATTGATGTTGATAAAAAAGGTGGTAGCGGGATGCTAAAAAATAAATTAAAGAAGTTGAATTCGCAAAACAAGGACTTAAAATGCAATAAAACGTAATGTCAAAAGGACGGTTTTTCTCTTGACACCGCTATTATTTTAACTACCTTCACTCCTCAGCAATATTTATTGTTTTAAAAAGTAAGGATTAGAATTGTAATAAAACTTAAACATATGATGAAAGTAAATAAATACATTTTTTATTCTTGATAATATTAAACACTGTTAGATTATTTACTAGAATAATTTTATATTTACAACATTCTAAAAATTAATACAATTAAACTAATATTTGGGTTATTTAAAGTTGAAACGTCTTTTACATTGTAAGAATAATTATTTTCTTTTCTTTTACGAAGTGAATGATGCATTAATGATGTCGGGGATATAACAACTTGGTTTCAAAAGAAAGAAACAGAATGAGAAAGAAAGAAAGAAAGAAAGAAAGAAAGAAAGAAAGAAAGTGAAGAAAACGCAGAAGAATGACAGAGGGAAAAAAGCAACAGAATGATATAAAGAAAGCAAGAATGAAGCGAGCAACAGAATGAGAAATAAATAAAGAACCAACAGAACGACAGAGAAAGAAAGCAATAGAATGAGAAAGAAAGAAAGAAAGAAAGAAAGAAAACGAAACACTGCACGTGAAAAAAGGAGAAAGAAAATACAATGAGAAAGAAAGAAAAAGCAACAGAATGAGAGAGAAAGAAAGAGCAACAGAATGAGAGAGAAAGAAAGAAAGTGCAACAGAATAAGAAAGAAAGAAAGAAAGAAAACGAGCGACTGCGTAAAAAAAAGAGAAAGAAAAAAGCCACAGAATGACAGAAAGAAAACAGAATAAGAAAGAAAGGAAAAGCAACAGAATAAGAAAGAAAGAAAGAAAGAAACGCGCTGCCAATACCCAATAAATAAGAGATTGTTCCGTTTTGAGAGAACTCCAAAGACATATCAAAGATTACGTTTGATTAAAATGAGAAAAAGAAAGAATTAAAGACAACAGAATTCAAACAGGAAAGGCGTGCCATTTCTACGGGTGCTACTCGTAATTATGATTGTTTTTGTTGTTGCACCATTCAAAATACTCAGGAAATAAGACTTGACGTTATTTCTCCTTCTCTTTCTCCCCGCCCCCACCAAATATTTTTACCCTTTCTTCATTATGTGCCCCAGAAAATTAAAAATTCTGATGGTAAGTATCCTGAAAAGTGAAATATTTCTCCTTGATCCTATTCTGTCCATGGTGCACACTTCATAACAATGAATGTCATTTGCTCGATAACTGTCTTCCTAGAAAGCGTTTAAATCGAATCTTCAGTTCGTTGAATGTTTCGTTTCACCGAAAAATCCAAACGTAAAAAAAATAAAAGAGAGATCACTGCTATATCCGAACGGTGCTTTTCTTAAATTATATGCTTGCGGCCACATCATGTTCAAACACCGGTTCTCGTACGATCACTGAAGTTAAGCAACATCGAACCTAGTCAGTACCTAGCGGGGTGACCTCTTGTGAATACCATATGCTGTAAGCTTGCATGTTATAAAAGGGATTACGGCCACATCATGTTGAAACACCGGTTCCCGTACGATCACCGAAGTTAAGCAACATCGAGCATAGTTAGTACTTAGAGGGGTGACCACTTGAGAATACTAGGTGCTGTAAGCTTTGAGGTGGGGTGTGTAATGGATAACGGCTCAGAATCGAAAATCTAGAAGCCGAGTTTGAATTCCAGTCGAAAATATTTTCTTGCTTTAAATAACCTTCAAAGGGTTGATAAACCGTAAAAAAACAACTAGATCTTAAATTATGCATTGTTTAAAAATAACATTCATTAATTTAATTATTGCTTATTTACGATAAAGGATGATTGACAAGGAGTCTGTTGGTTTGTTTAAGAGGATTGTTTAATGTCGAAATCATTTAAAAGCGGGAAATTAGTGAGGGCAGAGAGACAACGAAAATAAAATATAAATAAAAAAAAACGATTAGAACATAAAATTAGGGAGGTTGTGTTAATGGATTAAATTATATGGATTAAAAAGTGTTGAGTAAATTAGGCTGCGTGATGAAATTAACAATTTCCTCTCACATTAAAATTTCAGTATTGAGCAATAATATAATAATATTAAACATTGTTAGATTATTTACTAGAATAATTTTATATTTGCAACATTCTAAAAATTAATACAACTAATACAATGCAATATTTATCATTTACTAATTTATTAAAATTTGTGAACCAACTATAAGGAAATCCTTATTTACCATTTAATAAAGTTGGAATCAATTAGTAATTATCCGATTTTTTGCCAACCATTCCAACAATCTAATGAATAAATAATGTTTATTATTTTTTCTCAATTCTCAAGAACAAAGAAAATGTATAGATTCACTTACGTTTAGTTTAGGTTTTATTCCAATTCTAATCATCGCTTGGCAATGTTCATTGTTTTAAAAAAAAGAGATTATTAGAATTGGAATAAAACTTGGAATAAAACATATGATGAAAGTGAATTAATACATTTTTGTTCTTGAGAATTTACCACAAAAATAATAAACACTGTTTATTTATTATACTAGTGTACCCGTGCCATTAAAATAGACGTCAAGAAGGAATGTATTACAAGTAATATTTATTTATTTATTTTTAAGCATTTCACCCCAAGCAAGGCGGGAAGCTACTAGGACTCAAGGGGTTACAGAAAATCTAGAGCAAGATCAGATAGGAGTGATAGAAGAAAGGATGAGGGTAGTGGATAGATCAAGGCAACTGGAGATATCGACTGACATTACACTTGAATAGCTGGAGATTATAGCTCACAGGGAAACAGGAATAGGGAAGGGAGTTCCACAGGCGAGAGGTGCAAGACATGAAGCTATTGGAGTAGAAGAAACGGCTACATTTAGGAGTTTCGACAGTGAAAGGGTGAGAGCGCGATGCCAGCCTCGTATGGCGCTGGAACTCATGACGTCTGGGAACCAGCGAATGCAGCTACTCGGAGCAATTTGCATGAAAGTATTTGTAGAACAGACAGAGGGAGGCGACGGCGCGTCTATAAGAAAGTGACTGTAGACGAGACGCCAGAGCAGGGCCAACTACATTGCATATCCGCCTCTGGGGCCTATCGAGAACCCTGAGGCAAACAGAAGGGGGACCAGACCATATATGGCAGCAATACTCCATGCAAGGGCGAATATGTATTATATTGTAGGTATTTTCGTTTTATCCAAACGCAATTTTATAATTTAAAATAGTTTGTTGGTAACGTTAATAATTAAACAGTTTAAACACCTAAGGAAAGATATCCGTATATTATCCTCATAAATGTTACATATCTACAACCAAAATTAGTTTTATAGGCACCTCCAAAAATTCGGTATACCTAAGGTTTAAATGTATTTTTCATGAAGGAAAAATCCATTTTGAAGATTTCCCCCAGCATCAATTAAAACTAAAGGATTACATTTTCTAATTCCGGAAAGAAAATACTGTGGAGTATTTCAAATAGAGATTTGAATGATTTTTAATCGATTCTTCCGAAAAACCAATCCATTTTTAACTTTTTTAGAGCCAACTATAAACGAACTTACTTTTCGGTTTTGAAAATCCCGCTAAAATAAAATATACATTTCTGAAACGTTACTTTCGTAAAATTAGCAAATTTAAAGTTAAATTAATTTGTTCTGAAACAAATATCACTTACTTATAGCATAAAATTTTCCAGACAAACATTTCTTGGCCTGGGTGTATTGATATTTTCACGTATTAGGTTAGTGCAAAAATAATGACGTGGTAATGTCGTTTTTTGACGTTAAAAATACGTCAAAAAACGACATTATTACGTCATTATTTTTGCACCAACCTAATAATTTGATGGCTTAATAATGTAAGAAATTCTTATAGTATTTTAAATTGTTATAAGAAACAAACAAAAAAAAAACCGTTATGTTAAGTACGGTGCACCAAAATTAACATAACGGTTTTTTTTTGTTTTTTTGTTTGTTTCTTATAACAATTTAAAATACTATAAGAATTTCTTACATTATTAAGTTACCTCTATAATGGTATTTCATTATTTAATAGCTAAGATAATGATAATTTTATAAAATTATTAATATTACATTTTTAATTTAATAACTGAGACAATGACTAATAAAATTATTATTATATTAATAATTAAAATATCTCTCAGTTATTAAATATTTAAATTGATAAATGAGATAATTTTATTATCTCAATTTAATTTTCAATTTAATAACTATGAGTGAGATAAGCCGAAGACCTTTATATGTCAAAGGACTTTTCCTAAGGAGAAGACAAGCCTTAAAACACGTGACCTTTTAACCATAATATTACTTATGAGATACCATACTAAAAAAAATATAACATTTTGACGCACAAAGAATATCTTCATGGTAAAAAGTTTTGGTAGTATGATTTGTATTAAGCTTTTAATTTTCGTTTAGTAAATATAGTCTTCACTTAAAAACTTGATAACCTACCCCATACTCTGTCTGAAAGAATTTTAAAACATTTTTAAAATTAAAGAAAAATTAAAAAAATTAAAAGAAAAATGCAAATAATTATTATAAAACTTCTTTATTCGTTGATTTTTTTTTCTTTAAATAATAATGCCTTGAATGTATATTATTTTTAAAAGCAAATAAAAGCTATCCAATTAGATAATTAGATAGTTTTATTGCAGCTTTTATTTTACGATTTGGAGAAGTTTTTAAAAAAAGTTGGCAGTAGTTACGAAATAAAATTGATAATTTACTTTCTACAAGGCGTCTTGCGTATAAGTAATATGAAATAATTTGCGAACTGTTTGAACTTTCATAAAATTATGAATTTCATAAAATTAATTTATGGGGGAGTAACAGATGTAAAAAAAAAAAAAAAAAAAAAAAATTACCAAGATTTTTAAAAATAAAATTTTAAGAAATGAATTTATTCATTTTTGAATAAGTCCTGAAAGTTTTATAAAAATCAGACAATTATTTGAATTTTGCAAGAATTTCCAAATTAATGGGTTTTCCCCCGGAAACTGCTATACTAAAATGTCCATTAACACAAATCAGTACAAAGTTAACAAACAAGATTTTTGACCCAAATTTAGAACGTGATAGAAAGAAGGAATTTTTTTTTTTTTTTTTTTTTTTTTTAAATAATTTAAAAAAAATCTTTGTTCTTTCCTCTTAATAATAACAAACATTTTGACGATAAAATTTTGTTTTTATTAAGTTTGGGGTCTTTTATCATAATGCTATACTGACTTTTGGCGAATTACTGGAGGTACATATAACAATATTTATTTATTAGATTGTAATTTATAAAAATAATTTTATATTTGCAACATTAAAAAATAATAATACAATTAAAATTAATGCAATGAAATATTTATCATTTATAAAGAAATAAAACAATTTTTATTCATAAATTTACAAACATTTACTAAATTATTAAAATATGGGAACCAACTATAAGGAAATTCTTATTTACCATTTTATAAAGTTTGAATCAATTGGCAATTCGTCAATGTTTTGCCAACCGTTCCAATAAACAATCTAATAAATATTGTTTATTATTTTTGTCAGTACTCAAGAACAAAGAAAATGTATAAATTCACTTTCATCGTGTTTTAGGTTTTATTCAAATTCTAGTCATCGCTTTTTAAACAAACATTCTCAGCAATGTTCATTGTTTTAAAAACGATGATTAGAATTTTAATAAAACTTAAACATGTAATGAAAGTAAATTTATCCAATTCTTTTTGTCCGTTAGAATTTAAATTTAAATTTTTTTTTTTTTTTTTTAAATGTTACCCTTGGATAAACGTTTGTTTGGGTTGTGTTTTTTTTCTTTTTATTTCACGTTCTTTTGAGAGAAGTGTATTTTTCTGAAAGCCAGACAGTTTGTGTCAAAAAAATAAAAAAAAAAAAAATGTTATGCTTGTACATCCTTTTCGGCTCAGTGGTTAAAAACTGGCAAAATTGTAAAGGATTACGCCGGCGTATGGTAAATTTTGGCTTTGTTTCCCGAGCGCTAATATCCCTTAAAATTTTTCCAAAATTCTTGTTGGTCATTTGTCCCCCACTTTTTTTTTTAATTTTTTTTTTGTTTTTTGTAAGTGTAGTTTTATTTATAACAAAAACATTAAATAATACAACTGAACTTTTTTTTCCGTTTTGAATAGCAAAAAAAAAAAAAAAAAAAAAAAAAATTTACATTTCTTTACGGTAGTGCGTAGTGATTTTCTGCAAGGAAAGTCTGTAAAAGAAGTAAATAGGCCAAATTTTCTTATTACGCCGGCGTAGGTATCCCGCATTGAATCGAGATTCATGATGGCATTAATGGGGAACGAATGACCCACAAGAAGTCCGATTTTTTTTCTTGTCGATAACTCCAAAACGGTAAGGTTTCTTCATAATTTAATTGTTAATTCGAATTCAGCATGTACATTTGCATGGAATTATGACGATTCTAGAAAAATTTTAAGGGATATTAGCGCTCGGGAAACAAAACCAATATTTACCGATTCGTTTCCGGTTTATTGAAAATTATTTGTTCGTACATACTCGCCAATGAGAGACGGGGGCTTAAACTCTAGTAACAACCCGGATGATGATGGTGGGGAGTGGGGGAGGGCTTAATTTCCCAAATATAAAGCTCAGGTCAGTAGGTGCTATAAAGCTTTTAACAGCAAGGGGACAAGGCAAACCAACAACATTAAGAAGCAAGAAGGTTTTGATATTAAAAAGAGAGTACCAAAAAGGCAACAGTTACCGGACAGCGATCATGGCCCTCCATATCTTCCTGTCCCTTGCAGCTTTTAATAAGTTTTGTCATTTCTCCCTAATCCTCTTCTACCATCCATTTACTCAAGTCAAGTGTGTCAAGTGTTGCTTTCCTCTATCCCGTGAATATCAAATTTTCCAAGCACTCCTCCCTTATTACGAGCCCTAGCTATTTCAGCTGCCTCTTCCTGATGTTAAGTACAAGTTTCCTCTTTGTTTTCATTCTCTCCAAAACCTTGTCGTTGCTCACCTGTTCGGACCATGGAATCCTCAACATCCTTCTGTAGAACCAGATTTCTGTTGCTTCAAGTTTCTTCTTCATCTTTGCATTCGCTGGACAAGCGCCTCGAGTTTTTCCTCTCTATTAATCCTCTACTTAGGTTTTAGAAGGCATCTTGGGCCATCCCAATACACCTTCAGATCTCAGTGTCGTACTTTTCGTCTTCTGTTAGAACCATATTTTTGTTGCTTTAAGTCTCTTCATCTTTGAGGAGATTGTCCAGCATACAGGGGGACAGATATCACGAAACACTTCAGTACTCTTTCCTTTGTTTCCAACGAAATTTTTCTGTCTCTTAATACTCTGCTTAGCTTTTAGAAGGCATCTTATGATCATCCCAGTACGTCTTCGGATCTCAGTATCGTACTTTCTGTCGTCTGTTCCCAAAAATTATAATTTTATGTATGTTATGGTAATTTACCCACGCACGCATGGACTCTCAGCTATAAATAGGAGCAGGTACTGCCTTTTGGAGAAGGAAGTGTTCAGCAATCAGCTCTGACAGTCGGACCTAACATTCTTGCTCAAACACTCTCGTTTGTATCTGTTTGTATTACTATTTCTCTTAATATATTTGTTTAACTCAATTCCTCTCTTTGTGTCTTTATTTCTGGCCCTAACAAGGCCACAACAATGTAATTGTTTGGTTTTAATAACCGAGATTTGCATTGACTATCCCTATAAGAATTGACATATAAAATCACCCAAACACTATTACAAAGGAGATTATTCTTTGGTAAACATTAAGAGTTATACATTAAGAAATGGACAAAGTCCGACAATTTATTTATTAAAGACATTTTTTATGTTTAACGTTCTTTTTATAGATACAAGTATTTAAGTAAATGCTCTGTTTATAATAAACAGTATTAAATAACATTTACCGGCCTGAATGTCCGAGAAATTTTCATAGAAAATATTCGTCCTTTGACAGGATTCGAACTTGCATCCTATACGGAACCACCATTTAGCCCGGCGTGCCTAACCGATTCGGCCACAAAGGATCAAATTCGACCTTGCCAACCGAACGATCCTTTGTGGCCGAATCGATTAGGCACGCCCGGCTAAATGGCGGTTCCGTATAGGATGCAGGTTCGAATCCTGTCAAAGGACGAATATTTTCTATGAAAATTTCTCGGACATTCAGGCCGGTAAATGTTATTTAATACTGTTTATTATAAACAGAGCATTTACTTAAATACTTGTATCTATAAAAACAACGTTAAACATAAAAAATGTCTTTATTAAGAGTTATCTTTTTTTTTTTTTTGAAAGCTTTTCTATTTTTTTATTCGTTTTTTCCCATTTATTTTTTTCAGAAAGAGCAAAACGTTTCCCTGCGTAAAGGTGAGGCCTTATTAATGTATAAACAGGGAAAATATTGCCCGAACTTAAGGACATTAATTTAGTCAGGTCAACCTTTTCGACAGGTCAAATATCTTAACTAGATGAAAAAATTACTTCAAGCCACATTTTTATGTCTGAATTTTGAGTATGATGTGTTATTAATTACACTATACATTCGGACTATTGTCCTCATCTTTGTTGTTGTCATCACAACGTTTCGGTCGTTGTTATAGGTGTGGAGAAAGAGGATAGCAGGTGAGGCGAAAGGACTGAAAGACAAAGATTTATAAAGTTTCAATAAATTCATATGCCAAAAATAAATGATTTTAAGATTTAAATTATGGATTACTTGTAAATTGCATGCAGGAGTCTCAGTATAAATAGTTATGAATAACTATTGACCAATTTTATCATTGTGGTATTTTTGCTTTATAACAAGTATTAAGAATATGGTAACTAGAGACTGCAAATTAGAGGAGAGAGTTATCGATGATAATTTTCTGAGTTAGAATCCGCAGTTATCTTCCTTCAATCCCCCCTCTCTGTTTTATTATTATTATTATTATCATTTTTAAATATAATCACATGAAATTTAGTGAAGTGCAATCAAATTTTCATTCTGAAAATGTGGCCCAGAGAAAAAAAAAAAAAACAACTTCTGGAACTGCTGTAGGGAGATTTCATAAAGTTCTAGTCAGTTATTGTTTGCCATGTTTACCCTGGGTCCAAGTATATACACTACACTGCCCAGGGATTGAACTCTCAATTACTATGTCACCAAATTCACTAAACACCTTTTTAATCCACTAGGCTATTGTCTCATGAATAAAAATTTGATTGTAACAGGCACTGTGGCCAGAAAGGATTTTTAAAGAATATTA
The DNA here is from genome assembly GCA_963932145.1 of Acanthosepion lycidas. Classification (NCBI taxonomy): domain Eukaryota; kingdom Metazoa; phylum Mollusca; class Cephalopoda; order Sepiida; family Sepiidae; genus Acanthosepion; species Acanthosepion lycidas. Next base: position 6,941,883 of record OZ010615.1, on the reverse strand, counting down.
TTTTTATATTTCTATAGTACTCAAGATAACAAATTTTAAAAATATATTAAATTTAGTAAAAGTTAACATTAGGTCCGGGTTGCTTTGTAAATTCATTATGGATTGATTCCCCTAAGGTTGGGTTTAACAGCATATCAACACTTCTATGGGTTATTTATTTCCGAAATCTAAATATTTTGAACTCAATTGTATGTGTTTAACAGGAGTTGTGGGTCATTTAGAGCCAAATTGATTGTGCTGTAAACATATTTTATAGTTGGTCAAGTATAAATGAGAGTAAATTTGATAGTTCTTCAGATATGGTTGAAGGAAAATTTTATAGCTTGTTAGGTATGGTTGAAGGAAAATTTTATAGCTTGTTAGGTATGGTTGAAGGAAAATTTTATAGCTTGTTAGGTATGGTTGAAGGAAAATTTTATAGCTTGTTAGGTATGGTTGAAGGAAAATTTTATAGCTTGTTAGGTATGGTTGAAGGAAAATTTTTCCCCAAGTTTTATTGTTTGTTAGATATAGTCGAAAATAGGTTTTATTTTTTGTCAAGATGTAATTGGCATGGTGGTCAGAAAGAATTTTTTTAAAATATTATATTTCTAAAGAACTCAGGATGATACATTTTAAAAATAAAAATAAATTTAGTAAAAGTTAACATTAGGTCCAGGTTGCTTTGTAAATTCATTGTGAATTGATTCTGCTAAGGTTTGGTTTAACAGCATATCAACACTTCTATGGGTTATTTAATGCCGAAATCTAAATATTTTGAACACAATTGTATGTGTTTAACTAAAGATTGATTGTGTTTAACATCCCATCATATTCTTGTGAGCCATTTAGAGCCAAATTGTGTTGTAAACCTATTTTATAGTTGGTCAAGTGTTCAAGACTAAGTTTTATAGTTCTTCAGATATGTTTGTTTGTTTGTTTAAAACTTAACGACCCATCGATCAGCAAGAGATCATTTAAGGTCAAAGTTGTTTTTTTTCTTTTTCTTTAAATAAGGTTGAAATGCTTACAAAAAGACTTTCACTTTCCTTTCCTTCTTTTTCAATGTTGTACTGCTTTTTGTTTTTAAAAATTCCCTGTTTTCAGAGGTGTGTTGTTGTTTGAAAATTCCTCACCTGGCAAGTATCCAAAGGTTTCCCCTTTCATCATCAGACACCAAATTGGAATTATATTTTATTATATAGTCCAACTTTCCTAAGGAAAGTCAAGATCAAATTGGGGTTTGATTTTTCAAAAAGTCCTTTCAAGTTGTTCACGTTGTAAAATAATTTTCGAATATGTGCCATATCACCGCAATCAAGCAGGAAGTGCTTCACAGTATAAGCCTCCTGGCATGCTATGCATTCAGGAGGATCTTCATCTTTTAGGAGGAAGGAGTGAGTTATGCGAGTGTGTCCTATGCAAATACGGGATAAAACCACTTCTTCTTTGCGTGATTTTCTGTGTTCAGTTAGTTGTTTCTTTAGAGAGGGTTTGATTTTAAATAATTTGTTGTTTTGACAGCTGTTCCAAGCATCTTGCCATTTCTTCAAAATAAAGTCATTTATTAGAGGTTTATAGTCAGTGTATGGAACCTTTATGTTACTTGTGTTAAGTTTCAGAGAGTTTTTGCAGCCACATCAGCTTTTTCATTTCCATGAAAACCAGAGTGGCTGGGAATCCAACAGAAAATGATAGTTTTATTTTGTAAGATCGCATGTATTCTATGCAGGAGTTTGATGAGCAAAGGATTGTCTAATTTTTGGTTTTTTAATGATTCAAGTATTGATAATGAGTCTGCAAAAATAATGAATTTATTTGAGTTATGTTTAGTGATGAGGTCTAGAGCTAAATCAATGGCTGTAATTTCAGCACTAAAAATTGAAGAGTTGTTAGGTAATCTTTTCTGTAGAACAGTACTTTTAAAGATAGCCGCACATCCTACTTTGTTTTTGACTTTGGAGCCATCGGTATATATGTGGGCCCAATCCGGGTATTGTTCCAGAATATCATTCAGTTTTTCTACATAGTATAAGGGGTGTGTGTCAGATTTAGTGTGGGCAGCCAGTCTTAAAATGACTTTTGGTCGTTCCAATAGCCAAGGTGGATGTTTGGGTAGCTTGAATTCATGTATACTATTTTTGTCTATCAAACTGTCTGTAAGTGGTTTTATCATTTTTTCCATGTAAAGACAAAAAGGTTTGATAACATTTTCTTTTTTGTCAAACAGATGTTTATAGCTTGGGTTGAATGTGCATTGATAGGCCGAATTTGATGGATTGGATTTGAGTTTTAAGTAATATTGTATAGCTAATTTCTCACGTCTCAGTTTTAGAGGAGCCTCATGAGCTTCAACATATAGGCTTTCTCTGGGAGATGTTTTAAAGGCACCAAGAGCAAGTCTTAGACCTGTGTGGTGGATGGGGTCAAGAATTTTTAGGTAGGATTTCCTAGCCATACCATATATGAAACTTCCATAATCCAATTTGGATCTTATTAGTGTTCTGTATATTTTTAGGAGTGATATGCGATCTGCTCCCCATTCTGTGTTAGCTATAACCCGCAAAAGTTGTAGTGTTTTGAAACATTTTTGTTTTAAGTATTTCAGATGGGGAATGAATGTGAGTTTTTTATCAAATATTATTCCCAGAAATTTGTGTTGTTCAGTCATTTCTATTTCAGTTTCTTCTAATTTAAGTGTTGGGTCGTTGTGCATTTTTCTTTGATTACAAAAATGCATACACTTTGTTTTGGTTTGTGAGAGTTTGAAACCATTTTCAATGGTCCATCGATTTATTTTCTTTATGCATATCTGCAGTTGACGTTCTGAGGTATGCATATTTTTTGATCTATGGCAAATTAAAAGATCATCTACATATAAGGAACCATCAACTTCATTGTTCAAACAGGTTACAATGTTGTTAATTTTTATGATAAATAGAGTGACAGACAAGATGCATCCTTGTGGGACTCCTTCTTCTTGAATTTTTGAGTCTGAGAGAGTCAATCCTATTCTTACTTTGAAGCTTCTGTCAGATAAAAAGTCTTTTATCAACAAGGGTAATCTGCCTTTTAGGCCAAGATTGTATAAGTCTTTCATTATTCCCTGTCTCCATGTAGTTTCGTAGGCCTTTTCTAAGTCAAAGAAAATGGCTATTACATGTTTTTTATTGATGAAAGCTTCTCTGATAAAGGTTTCTAAGCGGACTATGTTATCTATTGTTCCTCTTTTATTTTGAAAGCCACTCTGTAAGTTGGTAATTAAATTATTGGTTTCCAGATACCAATTTAGTCTTCTATTTATTATTCTTTCAAATGTTTTGCATAAGCAGCTTGTTAATGTTATGGGTCTAAAGTTTTTTGGATCTGATTTGTCTTTTTCTGGTTTTGGTATGGGAATCACAATAGCCTGTTTCCAGCTATTAGGTAGTTTTCCCTTGAACCATATTTCATTAAAGATGTTTAACAAAAATTTAATGGATTTGGGGGGGAAGTTGTTTTAAAAATTCGTAATGAATTTCATCAGGACCAGTAGCTGTATTATGTGATTCACTTATAGCATTTATAAGTTCGTCCTTCGTAAAAGAAAGATTGTATTATTCTTTGTTATTTGAATTAAAATTTAGTTTATTATTCTTTTTTTCTGTATCCTGCTTAATTTTTTAGAAGAGTTGTCTGTAGTTTTTGTTAGAGGAATTATTTTCGAAAGTTTCCGCAAGTATGTTTGTTATATCTTTTGTTTCTGTTATTTTTTTGTTATTTAACGTGAGATGGTTAAGAGAAGAAGATAAATTCTTTCCAGAGATTTTCCTTAGCATGTTCCAAACTTTTTTTGGTTTTGTATTATAGTTTATTTTGTTTACATAATCTTTCCAGGATTTCCTTTTGGCTTCCTTGATGACTCTACGTGCTACTGCTCTTTTTTGTTTGAAAAGATTTAAATTATGAGATGTAGGTTGAGAGTTAAATTTCCGTAGTGCTCCTTTTCATAGTCTTATTGCCTTTTTACATTCATCATTGAACCATGGTCTTTGCTGTTTGTTAGAAACATTGCTTTTTGGTATGCATGCTCTTGTAATGACTATTAAAGTTTCTGTGAAGTATTCGATGGATTTGCTGGAGACTTCTTTGTCTGAAAGTTTTTGTTGGCATTTTTTTTTATATTCTCTCCAATCTGCTTTATTTAGCTTCCATCGATGAAGATGGTTTTCAATTTCTTTTGAATATGTCAACATAATTGGAAAATGGTCACTACCCCATGAATCATCTAGAACATTCCAATCAAAGTCCATAGGTGTAGACGAGTCACAAAGTGATAGGTCAAGCACTGAATAAGTGCCTGATGCAGGGTGTAGATATGTGTTAGATTTTTTTATTTAGTAGGCATAAGTCATTGTTGTTAATGATGTTTTCAAGATTTTTGCCTTTTTTATCAGAGTATTTAGATCCCCATATAACGTTATGACTATTAAAGTCACCTAGTAATAAATATGGTCTTGGTAGTTGATCTATTAGGTTGTTTAAATCAGTTTCGCTTATGGGATTGTGTGGTGGGATATAAATGGAGCAGATGTTGATGGTTCTGTGTAGAGTGGCCTTTGTAGCAACAGCTTGGATATGGATCTTCAATTGTATTTTACTTTGAGGGATATCGTTTCTAATTAGTATCGATACGCCCCCTGATGCCCTTTGATTGGGGTTATGAATGTAATTATATTGTGTATAGTTTTTTATTTTAATTTTATCATCAGTTTTTAGGAAGGTTTCCTGTAAGCAAATGATGGTGGGGAGATGATTCGTTATAAGCAGAAGTAACTCATTTATATTTGGCTTTAAGCCAGTTCCATTGTATAATTTTTTGAGTCATTCTGTCTTTGTATTTTGTTGTGTTTTTAACCCTTGGCTTTCTTTTGGTTCTGTTTGTTTAGTTAGAGATGTTGCTTTTGTTTTTCCCTTTGATTCATTTGCTCTTTGTTTAGATGTAGACCGTTCCCTTGTTTGAGATGGGCTGATTGTTTTTTGCTTGTTTTTGTCGGGACTTTTTAAGCTTCTCTGTCTTGAATGTCTTTCTTGACTATCAGTTTCCATCAGTTCAAAATTATTTTCATTTTCAATGAAAACAATTTCTATTTTCTTTTTGCTGTGTTGATTTTTTAATGGAGATTTCCTTTTTGGAGGTGAGGAGTTATTGAATTCGTTTGAGGTGTTTGGGAGATTTGGCATTTGCTGTTGCTTGTATTGTAATTTTTTTGTAACCTCTTTGGTTTCGACGATCTGGTATTGAGGATTTTCCTTTAGATCTGACTTGGTATCAGTTCTAGTTGTTAAACAGTTTAAATTTTTCTTTAATATCTCCAGAAGTGATCTTAATTCTTCTACCAGATCGGACAGATTATTTTGTGATGTTTCTTGTTTTTTAATCGAATTGTCTGTTCTTCTGACTATATTTGCATATGTTGATACGTTCAGAGAACTCTCGACTATTCTTCTTGCCTCCGGGTATGATATATTTTTTGTATGTTTAATCGAGGATATTTTTTTTTCTTTATTCCAGACTTCACATTCTTTCGAGTCTGCTGCATGATTTTGTTTGCAGTTGGCACATTTAACTGGGAGTTTACAGTCAATGTGATCCCCGATTTCTCCACAAACTTTACATATTGATGGTCTGGTGCATCTATCCTTATGGCGCCCGAACTTTTGGCAGTTGTGGCATCTCAGAGGATTTGGTATATATATTTCCACTTTTTTTCTTATATATCCAATTTTTATTTCTGCTGGAGGTTTTGGAGTATTAAAAATTAGGATATATGTGTTTGTAGGAATTATTTGGTTGTTTTTTTTAATTGATATTTTTTGAGCATCTATGACTCCTTGTTTTTTTAAATTATTTTTTATTTCGTCCAAAGTACAGAGTGAGAGGTCTGGGCTTCTTACCACACCCTTTGAGGAGTTCAAGAAAGTGTGGGGGTAGGCCTTTATTTTAAGCTTGGCAAAATTGTTTTGATTCAGTAACGTATTTGCAGAAGTTTTATTTGAAACTTCTACCAAAATGGTTTTGTTCCTTAGTTTTTTTATTGAAGACGTTTTTATTAGGGATTTCATTGTTTTTTCCACAATGAATGGAGACAGTTTGCTGATAGGTGTATCCTCTATTGATTCCAAGACAATAAATCTAGGAAATTGATTTTGGTCAAGATCATTGTCAGACTCGGTTTCAGAGTATAGGCTCTCCGAACTGTCTTCTATGTGGGGCCTTTTATTTTTATTTATAGCCATTGGATTTTTTTTTTTTAAATTTCACCTTCCTTGCTCCCCACCCTCCTTGGAGCCCATCAGTGGGAAATGTTAGGGGGGAAACCCATTCGCCCTATTATCCCAGGGATACAAGGAAAGGTATACTCACACTAGTAAGTTGACTGCTAGCATTTCAGGTTTAACTTTGTTTTCACGACCCGTTTTTTATGAAAATGTCTGTTAAAAACCCTATCTGTAACGGCTTTTTCTTACCATTAGATTGACCCTTGCCACTGCCTTCTAATACTTACTTATAATCTATCTCTTGTTTGTGGTAAAAGAATAGACCGGTTTTGTATAACATAAGTGTTTTAGATAAATGGGTTTTAATGCGAGTAAGTATTAGTGCTTGACGTGACTAGCCGATTGATCGGATCGGGCCTCTCCGACCACCCGTCTAGCCCAGGTAAGGGCCAAAGTGATGTGTTGCATTACCATGTCCTTTTTGCACCTGGGCCATGGCTTGCTCAATCACCAGGATCCCGTCCCCAGACGACACGGGTCGCCACCCACGGCCAACAGGTGGCCCCATTGAGGGACTTTTACCCTCTGCAGAGGTGCAGTTGACGTATTCTGAAGCCCCGCCAACAGGGCGGTCTTCAGATATGGTTGAAGAAAAATTTTTATTGCTTTTTAGTTATGATTGAAGGAAAATTTTATATCTTGTTAGATATGGTTGAAGAAAAATTTTTCACAAGTATGGAAGAGAAGATTTATTGTTTGTTAGAGATATGGTCGAAAATAGGTTTTATTATTTGTCAAGAATGATTAAAAAGGTAAGTTTTTGTTTGTGTAAAAACTTATAAACATGTTTTTTTCTATTGTAAAGTCTAATCTTTTTGACAAATTGCAATATGTCATTTGGTTTAATGTTTTCAAAAAAGTTCTTTAAGATTGTTCATTCTGTAATATTTGTTTCAGATTTTCTAGAAGCTGCAACATTCCAGAAGTGTGTGCCAGACCTGACATGGTACACACATTGGTGGGATTTCATGTCTTAATAAATATCTGTGTGTAATATGTGAACGTCCAATACAGAGTCTGGCGAGAACCATCTCCTCTCTTCTTATCTTTCGATAGCCAGAGAAACATTCAGATAATGATTGGCTGAATATTGTAGAGTTTCTTATTATGACATTCATAACTGTTGCCATTTTTCTTTAATAATCTTATTAATGGTTGGTTGGAGATCATTGTATGGGATTTTTGTATTTGATATTCCCATATTTAGTGACTTCTTTGCTGCTTTGTTGGCCTTTTCGTTTCCCTGAATGCCGATGTTGTTTTGGTATGCCATATAATTTCTTTGTCATTGGAGAGGATATCTAACCTAATCATAAATTTAAGTATGTGTGCATTCTTGTTTTTTTAATTTTATTTTGAATTGATATAAGTGTGGATTTAGAATCTGAAAAGATAATAAACAGACCTATTTGTTTGGAATCTTGAAATCATTTTTAGCGCTAGATCTATAGCCAGAATATCTACACTGTAGATTGAAGACGCATCTGGTAGTCATTTCATGGCATTAATGCTGTTCCACATGGTTACATAACCAATTTTATCTCCGCTTTTACATCAATCTATTAGGTTGGCGCAAAAATAATGACGTAATGTCGTTTTTTGACGTATTTTTTAACATAAAAAAAAAAACGACATTATTACGTCATTATTTTTGCACAAACCTAATATATATAAGTGTGAGTGATCTGGATATAGATTTTTTAATAATTTCTATTTTATCTTGGTAATTTAATGGATTGTTTGTTTTTTTTTTGTTTTTTTTTAAGCATTTCACCACAAGCAAGGTGGGAAACCACTAGGACACAAGGGGTTACAGAAGATTTGGAGCAAGATGAGATAGGAGTGATAGAGGAAAGGACAAGAAGGGTAGTGGATAGATCAAGGCAACTGGAAATGTCGAGTGACATTACATTTGAATAGTTGGAGATTATAGCTCTAAGGGAAAATGGAATAGGGAAGGGAGTTCCACAGGCGAGAGGTGCGAGCTTGCTTTGCATAGTTTGGTAAGTTCCAGTATTATATTTGGTTGTATGAGTAACCAAGGTGGTGCCTTTGAAATGATGCTCTTGTGAATGTATTTTTGTATTTGCTAGTTCTATGCCTTCAACTGAAGATAAAATGTATTGTTAGTAATTCTATTATAAGTAGGTATGGCTGGGTTTTTTTTTGTTTTTTTTTATATAAAAATGTATTTTTATAATTTCATAGGGTTTTGTTTCTGTTTGGAAGAGTCACCATTTTTATTGTACTCTCTCCTTAATAAGTTTTGTCTTTTTCTCTTACTTGTATACACTTAGTAACACATTGCATCTTAGGGGCTTAATTGAAATGACTAAAAAAAAAAATTTGGCAATTTTCAGTTTGTAAAACAGTAAACATTGCCAAGGAGTGAATGTAATTAAAATAATAGCAGTGTCATCGAAAAAAACTGTCCCATTTTGCTTTTGACATGTATGTATCCTTGAAAGTTATGGTAAAAAAAAAAAAAAAAAAAAAGAGACTAGTAAAATAATTAATAATAAAATTAATTTATTTACAAATGAGGGTTAAATTTCTTGGTTATGAGACATGGTTTTTGGTCCCCAAAGCATCCTGATCTGCAAATCCCGTTGAAATCATCTGCTGCAAGAGGTAGGGAATAAATTTGATTTTTTCATCCAGCAATTTTCGCTTTTTATAATGACGTTCTGGAAAAATAAACAGATAAATAATTAAAATTAGATAATAATTAAATATACATATTAGGTAAGAAGCTTACAACTAGCTTCTGAATTTCATATTAAAAAAACCATGAAGGTTTCATGCCTTTTTCAAAACTAGTTTGTTAGTTCACTTTAGGCCAGGGTGAGTTTATCTTCTTGAAAGTTTTTAACATATCTTCAATAATAATAATAATAGTAATAATAATGAAATTCACTTTACTGTAAAAAGTTACCTTAAAATGACCTCTTTTTGCTTATTCTACCTTGTTGGCAATCTTAGGGCTGGTGAATTTTCAATTTTAGGAAACCCCTCTTTAAAATAAATGGGCACTATGGATTAATGGTTAAAACAGTTACAGAATCAAGGAAGGCATGAAACTTACTAATTATAAAATTCAGAGTCATTCATTCATTTTTTACAGCTTATCAACCCTTTGCAAGTTATTTAATGCCGGAAAATATTTTTAGATTGTAAGAAGTTTTTTATTGGCGGGCAGGGGGAAGGAGATAATGATTTAGTGATACAAATGAGGGAAAAGGAATGGAGTCATACCTAATCAGAATTTGACCAAAAATTGTGGATACAAAATGGGGGATCAATTTTATATTGCAATCAGTATATAAAGTGATCCCTCGCTTTGTGTCCATGGTAGTTTCTAACTATGTCTATTCTGGAGAATGTAAATAAATCTAAAGACATGATATGCATGAATTTTCTTTGTTTTTAATAATCATTTAGTGATAACATACTAATTAACCCATAGCTAGTGGGGAGAAGAGGTGAATTCATTAAGGTTAACCAAGTCAGAATTCCAGTTGGGTTCATTACATTCAATTAGGTGCAAAATACCCATCAGAAAGGTATGAATCCATTTCTTCCCCAACACAAATATGGGTTGAATAGCAGGACAGAATGAGTCCTATAGCCTTGGTTGGCAACAAGTCTACTGCAGAAAGATATGGCAACATACTGCGGGAAAATCTTCTGCCTTGTCAGTCATGAATCTAAAGAGACATGATTGCCCAAGTGTGTATCACGTGATGGCACTTTACTGACTTTATCTCTTCTTCCCTCAGCTATGATTTGAATAACAGGACAGAATGGGTCCTATAGCCTTGGTTGGCAACCAGTCTACTGTAGAAAGAAACAGTAACCTACTGTGGAGCATCAAATGTTAACTGAATTTTTTTTTCCAGGCTTCGTATCTGTCACTATACTATTACTTCAGTGAATGTGGTATTTTTTAGAATTTTTTTTTTTTTATTTGTCTGCTTTTATTAACTGCTCAACATTGTGGGATTCCTGAAATGAGCCAGGACACTTGGAATTCCTTCACAATAAACAATATTATCACTCACCTGTGTAGGCCTGAAGCTCACAGCATTGTTGTTTGGTCAGCAAACGTTCAGAGGGTAGACTAGTGTCCAGTATCTTCTGCAAAATCAACTGGCCGACATCACTGTAAAGGGTGTTAGTATTCCACTTGATCAAGTAGCCGACCACTGTTTCTGAAAGTAGAAATTATCTATGTTATTTACATGCCCTCTAAAAATAAAAGGCTGGAGGAACATCAAAAAAGAGTGAAACAATGAAATCAGATGTAGCTGATCATGTATGGAGGGAAAAGCATCATACATGTAGCTATCGAATCCTGTGGAATGAACTAAATATACCAGACATAGCAAAACATAGTAATCATATCAAACCATGCAAGGCAGTAAAGCCACTAAGACACAAAGGGTTACTGAATGTGAAAGAATAAGAAAAAAAGAGAAATATTATTAAGAAGCAAGAACAATAGAAGAAGAGTAATCAAGAAGACAGTAGATAGTGATTGACATTGCATTTAAATTTGTTTTCTAATCATTTCACCCCATGCAAGTCAGTAAAGTCATGAAGACACAAGGGTTTAGTTTGGTTTATTTTGATTTACAGCATATCAACCACAATGGGTTATTTAATGCTGACAACATTTTTAGGATATATTTGAATGAATACAATATGTATTCTTTGGTTTAGATCAGTTTGGTTTATTTTGTTTTCTGGCATATCAACCGCCATGGGTTATTTAATGCTGACAAAATTTTTTATTTTTTTGTCAAAAATCTGTTTTTCTGGTAATATTTTTCCTTCAAAAAGTATTGCTGGTAATAGTTAACTATTTGCCCATAGCTGGGACGCTAACAGATGCTACCACCCCGGGTCAGAGTGAACCTGGGAACACCAGCAATTAAGAGGTGGTTCCACACTCCTTAAAACCTAATCAGAGGCCTTGCTGCTGGATGTAGTTTATCGTCTTACACAGGACACTGATGTAATTTAACTTCTTACCAAGGACATAAGACACAAGGTGTTAAATTTAAATTTGTTTTCTAATCATTTTACCCCATGCAAGGCAATAAAGCCATTAAAACACGAGGGGTTACTGAGTGTGAAAGAATAAGAAAAAAAGAGAAATATTATTAAGGATTGAGAACAATAGAAGAGTAATCAAGAAGACAGTAGATAATGATTGACATTGCATTTAAATTTGTTTTCTAATCTTTTCACCCCATGCAAGGCAATAAAGTCACTAAGACACAAGGGGTTAATGAGTGTGAAAGAATAAGAAAAAAAAACATTAAGGAGCAAGAACAAAAGAAGAAGAGTAATCATGAAGACAATAGATAACAATTGATCTTCAAAAATTCAAATGCAGTATCAAAGGTGGAAAGTATGGAGCCTGAAGAGAGTTCCATGGGTGAGAAAAGAAACAGCATAGAACATGCATAGCCAATTCAAGACTGTAAATTGATGAGACCTCACCACCAATCATGTACTGTGCTTGAATTCATAAAGTCTAGGTACCATGGCAAAGAGTTCATCGGAACAATTTCCATGAAAGTATTTATAGAAAAGATACAGGAGAGATACATTATAGTAGGAAAGTGACTGAAACTGAGATGTCAGATCAAGACTAATAATATTGCTAATTTTATTAAGAATCTCTAAATATGCAGCAGGAGCATTAGACCATATGTAGCAGTAATATTCTAAACAGACAAATGGTAGACTTACAGATAGGCAAGATAGATTCTGGAGAGGAAAATTGTCTAGCACAACATGGTGAACTAAATTTTTTAGCAACAGACCTAGCAATAGATTCAATATAATCCTTCCACTTCATGCCAGCTGAGCATGTAAGCTCAAGAAGGTGCAACAAGTCATTCTGAGAAGGCCTAGAAATAAATCCAATACGAGAGCTATTTATAAAGAAAGAGAAATGACAGCAAGGCTTGAGCAGCAGCAGCCACAACAGTAAGAAAGACAAATGTTGGTGAGTGCAGTCAAGCTTGACCAGCATAAGCTGCAGCACTTATCAGCTGGCAGGTTAGGTTTAACACACCAAGTTCTCCACTCAAGTCAATAGCTTAGTGCAGTTCTACCCAAAGTGTGATATGTGTACCAGTGCCAGTACACAGTGGGTTTCCAGAAACTAGTAGTCATATTCCACGCCACGAGAAACGGCCAGAATAGGTCACTTGGTTTGTTTTTTTTAATTTTATTTTACGTTTATTATGGTTACATTTACAATAATGTTAGGGTAAACACTTAACAATTAAGGGGGAACAGATAGAGAAGGGAAAGAGACAGGAAGAAACAAAATAAAACTGAGTAATGACTAATGAGGTCACTGCCTAAGAAACCACAGCATGACCGGCAGCACACAACTCCCAGAAGAAAAGGTGCTAAAGGAACATCTTCATAAGATAGTGAGTCTTGCCAACACTCCATTGATGGTCCCCACCTCCCATCACTTTTATTGACAGGAGACAGTTGACAAAATCCCGAATCTAGACAAGTTACAGAGAGGCTTGTATCTGGACATGCTAAGCTGTTCTGCTGCTAATGAAGAAAACCCGGATGTAACTAGCTTCAATAGAGATGTCCACACATGACTCAGGGCCTATTTTGCATCTGTACTGACAAGCAATCACCACAATATGTTCATTGTCAATAATATAACACAGATGTTTCATTCACAGAATTGACGGTTCAGTCTGGGTGGGTAGGTAGATGATACTTGGGAAACCTTCTTTTATGTCAAGCTAACAGCTTGGATCTTACTTTTGACAAATGAACCACTGCTCATCCTAACATCACGAGTCATGTCTGGTAACACAAATGGGCAGCATTGGAACTATTACTAGGGTAAACTAGAACTGACTGAGTCAATCCCAACAATGACTTAATATAAACCAGCAATTGGAAATCCACAATGTCCAGTTTGTTGTCACTTGATCTCAAATCTACTTGTTCTCTTATTACTCTTTGGTCAAATGACTGCTATCTGGAAGATCAGACTTCAAAAAAACTATCTGCTGGCTGTAAAAGAAAAACACTTGAAATCAATATAAAAATTGTCCAAACCGGAGTGTCACCAAAGATTTTCTCAGCTCAAAAACTTCAAAACAACATGAGTGGGGAAGCTTGACTGGCAAAAGGAGATCACCAGCACCAAGTGGTACATAGCTGGGTTGTGTTATATATTATACACATTTTTATTATTCTCTAACAAAACAAAAATGCTGCACTCCCACCCCTGTCCCATCTTCAGTAAAGACAACTATTGACTATCTTAAAAAACTACTTCCTTTGTGAGAAGTTATTACAAGCATTTTGAATGAAGTCAAATACACATCTTAATTGCTGTTGTTCCTAGGTCCACCCTGACATGGGCTGGTAGTGCCTGTTAGGGAAGGCAGAGGACTTTTCATGCCCCTCACGCAGTGATGGTGATAGGCACTCACACAAAACAAGAAAGAAATGGGTTTCATCAAGTGACCAGAAGAAGGACAAGGCCCAGGTAGAATTCCAAGGAGGGAGGAGGGACTTCCCATATTTAGACATTTGCAGGGAAAACCCTGATTGGTTGTTTAAGCACATCATGCCGCACCCCAGCCCTTCTGCAGGGGTCCATAAAAACAGAAAGCTGAGACACTATAACAGAGAGAGACAGAGAGAGAGACAGAAGAGACATATTCAGAGAGACTGCAGAGATAGCAGAGTACCACCGCTTTGCCTGATCTCGTGACTTGCTGCCCTGAAGAAAAAGCCTCTGACTTAGCTCTAGAAGTCGTGTTACAAAATCATAACAACAGTATGTCACAATAATCCGGAAGGATTGATAGTTATTGCATGGATAATATAGGCCTGCTTAAGACATCAATGACTGTCGCATCAACTTTGTATTGAGATATTGTATATAAATAATTTTTTTTTTTTTTTACCCAATTTATTCTTCTTTCGTGTGACTTTACTCTGACTGGACCAAAGCAAGTCATAGATTTTAGTTGACCATTCAGACTAACCCAGTTTTGCGATCAATTAATCACAATGTGGGGCAAGACAAGACTTCGGCTGAAGCAATCAACTCTATGATCAGCCAAGGGGATCGAACTGGAATACAGAACAGCTGGGGTAGTCATCATATTTTCATCTTAGCTCAAAGTATAAAAAATGGAAACATCTAAATAAAATTAAATATGGAAGCATCATCTTTCACTTTGACCAGGGTTTTTCACCATTAACTGTCCTGCTGACAGCCCACCACCAAAACTTACTTTTTCTTGTTCCAGACAAGTTGCTCACCAATTCAGTTAGTTTACTGATGTCACCAAGAGAAATCAGCTCTGCAAAGAGAGAGAACAGAATGAGTTTTAAACAAAACAAAACTAACCCAAACGGAACATAAGAAAGTGTTATGGCGGGTGAAATTTTTTCTTCCTCTGTATGAGTTCGAATACCTTGTCGCCAAGTGTGTTATGGAGTGTTTTCACAGTGGAGGCTTGAATTTGTACTAAGTCGGTCCTAAAATAGGTTCGACGTACAAAACGTTAGGAACTTGATATAATAGGTAATGACGCAGAGAAATCTAGTTGTGGTCGCTGATACTTAGTATCAGACTAACGGGTGTCCGGCATCAACTGACTGACCCACTGACTCGTTACTCTTACTACTCCTACTTATTATAGGTGGGAGAGTCTATTAACTATAGAATAGGTGTGTTCCACTATACCAGAAAGGAACATTTAAGTCAACTAAAATGCTTGCTCATAGCTTCCTGAAACTGACCTGTCACAATCTATCTACCTTTATTAATGTGTACTTAGATCCATTAATGGTTTACACATCTTATTATAATTGTGCATGTTCTCCCACTTCATTAGTTTGCATGACCGTTACCCCTTGCCAACAGCTCATAAATCAGTGATTCTTGAATTGTACAGTGCACCTCATAGAATGATCAATAGACAATCAGAGATTTAGAAATGGTTTCAAAAAAATACATATGCCAAAAATAAATATAATTTCAAAATATAAAATATTATTATGGATTACTTGTAATTGCATCCAGGAGTCTCAGTATAAATATTGACTGATTTTATCATCGTAATATTTTCGCATTATATCAAGTAATAAGAATATAGTTAACTAGATTTGGTTTCAGAGTCTGTCTATATTTCTGAGATGAGGTATTATGTACATTATTTACATTATTCGGACTATTTTCCTCATCTTTATCGCCATATTTATCACAACGTTTCAGCTGTTGTACGCTCTGGCCTTCTTCAGGTGGTTGGAATTTCGAACTGAACCCTTTATTTCGCTTACTGGGGTAGACTGTTCCATGTGCCATGTTTGATGGATGTCAGTTATCAGTTATCTCCTGTTAATTTCCCTCTGAAAGTTCTCCACTGCCATAACCGGGTATTGAACTCATACTCTTTGGGTCCTGTCACTGGATCTAACCAACGCTTTTATCCATTGTGCCATGTGTCCTCAAGGACCCAGTTAAGGCAGTGGAGAACTTTCAGAGGGAAATTAGCAGGAGATAACTGATAACTGACATCCATCAAACATGGCACGTGGAACTAGAACAGTCTACCCCAGTAAGCGAAATAAAAGGTTCAGTTTGAAATTCCAACCACCTGAAGAAGGCCGGAGTGTACAACAGCCGAAACATTGTGATAAATATGGCGATAAAGATGAGGACAATAGTCCAAATAATGTAGGTTTGGTTTGTTTATTTTTTCAAAAACGTATTGCTGGTAATAGTTTTTTCTTCAAAAATTTATTTCTGATAATTTTTTTTTACTGAGTATTTCTGGTATTAAAACCTATTTTTACACTTTTATAATGCTTTTTACCTCAGTTTCGGGATTAACTATTTGCCCATAGCTGGGACCCTAACAGGAGCTAACACCCCAGGTTAGGGTGGACCTGAGAACACCAGCAATTAATAGGTGGTTCCACGCTCCTCAAAACCTCCTGATCAAAGGCATTGCTGTTGGACGTAGATAACCCAGTAACTAGGCTCTGCAAATTGGAGGAGAGAGTTATCAATGATAATTTTCTGACTTTGAATCCACGGTTATCTCCCTTTAATCCTTTGTTTCTTTTATTTTTAAATGTACTTTTTATCAGATAAAATTCAGTGAGGCGTGAGCAAATTTTCCTTCAGAAAAATTTTTTAGGAAACACTGCTATAAATAAGAGACTATTGTCCTTTTGATTTGCATGTGTATCAAGTTGTATAGGTGCAGTCTTCCCCAGTGAGTGAAATAAAGGGTTCAGTTTGACATTCAAACCACCTGAAGAAGGGTAGAGCATATAACAGCCAATATGTTGTGATAAAGATGGTGACAAAGATGAGGATAATAGCTTGAATAATGTAAATAGTGTACATAATACCTGATCTCAGAAATATAGACAGATACTGAAGGGCTGAAACGTTGTAATAAATATGGTGACAAAGATGAGGACAATAGTTCGAATAATGTAAATAGTGTACATAATACCTCATCTCAGAAATATAGACAGTGAAGGGCCGAAATGTTGTAATAAATATGGCGACAAAGATGAGGACAATAGTCCAAATAATGTAAACAGTGTACATAATACCTCATCTCAGAAATATAGACAAATACAATGTATCTAAATACAAATTAGAGACATGTTATAATAGATCATTCCATTTTAAATAAATCAACAATGTTTTGCAGTAATCAACTCGAGATTTTTCTTGTTAAAAACTTGAATAATTTTAACACATTCAACATTATGGATAAAAAAAATAGGAATTTACATTGTGTTTTTTTCAGACTTAACATAAGCAAAACTAATGAATTTGAAAAAAAAAAACATAAAAAACAGAATGACGTCAAAATTCATACAAATTTTTCATTCTTTAATAATTGTGGTTAGTTGAATGTATAATGTATATAAATATAGGTAGAAAAAAAGCAAACGTTAGCAAGATAGCAAGGTTCACAAAGCAATGCCTGGGGGTAACCAGTTCTGCAATTGTTATGTCCTCAACCTATAAAAATATTCCATGTTTGATTAGTTTAGAAAAATGAAACAGTTGTACACATCCACACATATTTTGCCTTAAGAAAAAAAAAAAAAAAAAAAAAAAATCACCTTTAAAGATGTTGTAGACATTTTGCGGCTTATCCAAATCAAGTGCCAAGTGTAATGCCCGTCTTAAATTTCCAGATTTAATGGCATTATTAAATGACTGCTCCCTGCAAGAAACAAATAGAAGACAAAATAAGAGAAAATAAATGACTTCCTTCAAAATCTTATGGCACATAGATTACTATATAATGGTCATCTAATGCTAAACAAAGTTTGGTTTGTTTTACAGCATATCAACCTCAATGGGTTATTTAATGCCAACAAGATTTTTATTGCTGGTAATATTATGATAAATGTAATGCTAGCAAATATTTTTCCTTCAGAAATGTATTGTAGATATTTCTCCTCAAAATATTCATTGCTGGTCTTAAAACCTATTTTTACACTTTCATAGTGTTTTAACATCAGTTTGGGAGTTTATATATATTGCTGGTATTATTACCAGCAATATATTGCTAGTAACAACTATTTATAAAAATCTATTGCTGGTAATATTTTTTCCATCAAAAATGTATTGTAGATATTTTTTCCTGAAACTCACACTCTTTGGGTCCTGTCACTGGATCTAACCAATGCCTTTATCCACTGTGCCATGTGTCCTTGAAGACATTTGTGTATAAAGTTCTGGTTATTATAAACATGTCATCAGCAACCTTTTTTACCAGAGCTCATATTGCAATTTTTGTTGTTGTTATTGCTTTTCTCTGGCACTCCTTATTACTGGTTCCCATATTGTATTAATTTCTATGCTTGGCTGGCACAGGAGATTTTTGTGGCCTAGCATATATGCTGATTCCTTAAGTTTACGAATTTTCCAGTGATGTTCTTTGTCTAAGAGTTCAACCTGATCCCAAAGAGGACGGTGATCTCCCTTCTCTCTCTATATATGTGGTCAGCCATGCCTGATTTTTTCACATCCCTTCGTGTTACAGCTTTCTGGTGTTCTTGAAGGGTGGCCTGTCTCCCCTTTATATTTCTTTCCAAAGAAGGCCGGAGGGTAGAACAGCCAAAACATTGCAATAAATATGGCGACAAAGATGAGGACAATAGTGCGAACAGTGTAAATAGTGTACATAATACCTCATCTCAGAAATATAAACAGATACTGAAAGGCCAAAATGTTGTGATAAATATGGCGACAAAGATGACGACAATAGTCCGAATAATGTAAATAGTGTACATAATACCTCATCTCAGAAATATAGACAGATACATTTTATCAGATTGTATATTTACAAGAATAATTTTATATTTACATCATTCTAAAAACTAATATAATTTTGAGTGTGGCAATATGACACATTGACATCACTATAATGGTCATGTTGTCAAATAAGGATATTTAACTAGTCTCATGTTTAATAACATTTCCGATGTTCAGAATCTGAATGTGATATTATGGTACACTAATCCATGTCTAGAAGGGACATGGCAAATAGAAGCAGGAAATTGATCTATGATGGACATGGATGACAAAAGAGGATTGACAAACTTTGACCTCTGTGCCAACAAAAAAAAAAAAAAAAAAAAAGTGTTAAAATGATGGTTTTTCCCTTGACAATTTTATTATTTTAACTACCCTCACTCCTCGTTTTATTGTTTTAAAAAGCAATGATTAAAATTGTAATAAAACCTAAACACATGATAAAACTGAATTTATATATTTTTCTTTAACAATTTATAACAAAAACAATATTTATTAGATTATTTATTTACAAGAAAAATTTTATATTTACAACATTCTAAAAACTAATGCAATATTTATCATTTACCAATTTATAAGAAAATAAATATGAAAAGAATTTTTTATTTATAAATTTATAAACATTTACTAAATAATTAGAATATGGGAACCAACTATAAGGAAATCCTTATTATTTACCATTTTATAAAGTTTGAATCAATTGGCAATACAATGATGTTTTGCTAACCATTCCAATAAACTATTTAATAAATAGCGCAAACAAACAAAATCGTGTTTATTACTTTTGTTTTAAATTCTTCAAAGCAAACAAAATATATAAATTCACTGTCATATGTTTAGGTTTTATTACAATTCTAATCATCAATTTTTAAAAACTAAAATGTTGCCATGGAGTGATGGTAGTTAAAATAATAGCAGAATCAAGGGAAAAAAAACATCCTTTGGACACAGGTTTTTTTTTTTTTTTTTTTTCTCTCCAGGGACAATGGTTCAAGTTTGCCAGACCAGCGGATTTTTTTTTTTTTTTTTTTTTTACAGTATTATTGAATAATACGATGTTAACTGCCTTGGCTTACTTGCAAACATATTCCTTCTGCTCTTCCAGTTCTTGCAATTTGTCTCTGTCTGTGACATCCTGAAAGAATTGCAAATTGTTGAAATAAAAAAAAAAAAAAAATTAAAAACAAACACCATCCCAATTAAACAAGTAAAATATACAAGACAAAAAGAGGAAACTGTTCGCCTACCAAAGAGTATTCCTCAAAAAAAGCACCAGCAGCCAATTATTTTTTCTTTTTACTTTAGTTCACCCAATATAGAATCCAAGAGCCACTCAAGGTAGAGTGTTACCAAGTGATGTAAGGGAGGGAAAAGGAAAAAGTAAGAAGTCCAGATTATCAGGATATGCAAGACAGATATTAGTTGACTGTCGGCTTGAAGAGGCCAAGATTGTAGTAGTCAGGGAAACATCTTCACAAGAGTCTGTTCCACATAGTAAGGGTTGTATGCAAATATATGGATATACATCCGACAGTATGAAGAAAAATATACGGGAAAAAAATCCTAATATGCAATTATGCTGTTTTAATGTTAATATAATGACAATGTCGGACGTTTCGGTCTAATAGACCATCTTCAGGACATATTCATAAAACATAATTAACAGACTATATTCAATTCAACATGAAAAAGACGATGGACATAAGAGCAAGACTACTCCAAACAGATAACTGAAATTTTTTTTATAAGATCAGCGTTCTGTTTAAATATGATCACATCGTTGTCATGGGGGCGATGTTGTGAAAACGTATTCCTAAAATAGAGTATTTTGAATGAAAAATGAAAAGAATTTTATTTTAACCTAAAACTTATATGTACGTTTGTCGAGCATTAATCTTGCTAGAAAAGGGGAAATATTAAAGAAGCCAGGTTTAGTATTCACCGTGTGTGAGATAGATATTGCTCTTATGTCCATCGTCTTTTTCATGTTGAATCGAATATAGTCTAATGTTAATTATGTTTTATGAATATGTCCTGAAGATGATCTATTAGATGAAACGTCCGACGTTGACATTATATTAACATTAAAACAGCATAATTGCATATAAGGATTTTTGTTTGTTTTTTCCGTATATTTTTCTTCATAGTAAGGGTTCTAGAGAAGAAGCTATCTGAGTAGAATTTACTGCTTACCAAGGGGACACATAGAGAATGGGGATGATTTGCAACCGTGAACATGACATGCCAGGTTCTAGCTGTGAAAAGGTGGTGGGTCCACTTGCTCATACATTTACCTATATTTATCTCACAGATGTGCAGTCACAGCCCTCTGTCATTTTTAAATACTTTCACAGTAACTGCTCCAATGAGCCACTTTCGCTGGTTCCCAGACTTCAAGAATTTAAGCGGTCTACTAAACTGGCATCTCAATCTCACCCTTTCACTGTTGAAACTGTTAAATTTAGCCATCTCTTCTACTCCAATAGCTTCATTGTCTTGCACTTCTCGCCTGTGGAACTCCCTCCTCATTTTCCTGTATCCCTGATAGCTATAATCTCCAACTATTTAAATATAATGTCAATCAATGCCTCCAGATGCCTTGATCTATCCCCTATCCTTCTCTTCATCCTTTCCTCTATCACTCCTATTTGCTCTAGCTCCAACTCTCTGTAACCCCTTATGTGCTGGTGGCTTCCGCCTTGCTTGGGGTGAAACGCTTAAGAAAAAAAAAAAAAAAAAAAAAAAAATTGATATTAGATTTTTTTTGTTCATTTTTATTTTTTCTGGAGGTAGGTTGTCACACTGGTTTACTTTAAAGTGCGTTATATTTCTTGCATTGTATATAGTACATATATTTGCATTTTCAAGGTGGTATTTTGCAAAATTTACCATTTTTCAGGTTTCAATTTTAAAGTAATATACTAAAAATTTATTTTTGTGTCTGCAAAAGATGTGTGTGTGTGTGTGTATATATATATATATATATATATGAAGAAATATAGTTTTAAGGTATGCTATATTTATGGGATAAAGTGCTCAATATCAGAGATTGTATGTCAATATAAAAGTGAACATTGAAATCAATAGTCAGATGCAACAGATTGTTTCATGCTAAACATAATCATCAGGCCTGATTGTGCTTAGCATGAAACAATCTGTTGCTTCTGATTATTGATTTCAATGTTCACTTTTATATATATATATATATATAAATATATATATATATATGATAAAAATAAAGTTTTAATGCATGTTATACTTCTGGGTCAATGTGCTCAATATTAGTGGATAGAGTAGATACTGAGGTCCACACTGAGCTGTGATAATCTGTTTCATACAATCTTCAGGCCATGTGTATTTTGTCTCAAATATTTATATATGCTGGTCAATGGTGCAAGATCTATCACATTATACTAATGTCTATTGGGTGAGTAGATATGGTTATGTTTCACATTAATCTAGAGACTATTGAATAGAAATAATCGTAGATCTGAATGGAGACATTTATGGCTATTTTATAGTTTTGTTAACGTTTTACTCATTATTTATTAATAATTACTTAGTTTATTTATTAATTATTATTACATTTGCTTGTGTTTTATGTGTGCAGCCATAGTTTGTTAATTTTTTACTTTATTTATTTATTTAGAAGTTTTGCTCATTTTTATTTTTTCTGGAGGTAGTTTTTCTTATTGGTTTGGTTTAAAGCATCTTATATTACCAGCATTGTATACAGCGTATATATTTGCATTTTCAAGGTGGCCTTTTCCAAGGTATTCATTTTTAGTTTTAGCTTTTTAAGAAACATAGTAAAAATTTATTTTTGCATCTGCAAAAGTGATTATAGATATTTTTTCCTCCAGACAGTGTTTACAAATCTGGGATTTATTGATAGAGGCTGATGGTGTAGTTTGGGTTTGGGTTTGGTTTTTAATTTCCCCGTACATGTTTAGAAAATACAGTGTTTACTATTTGTAAATTGCTTGCATAGTTTCTGTTTTCAGGATGCCTCAGTCACTCCTATGTATATATTTTTGTCATTTTCTGTTGATTTTACAATGGCTTGTTATATTGTTTTACAAACAATTGCCATTTCAGGCACATTCGTTGTTTGCATAGACAATAAAAATATTAAAATAAAAGGTATAATGTAAATGAAATATGCTGCAAAGTTTCAAACAATTTCAGCCATTATTTGAAGCTATATAACATTTTAAAGTCGTTGGACAAAAAGAAAGATATTTTATTTATTGGGGCTTGTTCTTTTTCATCTATAACAGTTTCTATGATTTTGTGTCTTTCCTTGTATTGGGTAGAACATATATACACACACACACACATATATATATATATATATATATATATATATATATATATATACATACAGAAGGTCCTTGGGTTACGTTCGGCCCAACGTACAGCATTTCGTAGTTACAGTGACTTCTCCCGTCAAACTGTCCAGTATGAGGAAGACAGTATTGTTTCTTCACAAGCTGTACACCATATTGGATTGTGCTACATTTGTTATCTCTTGCTTGTGTCATTTTTGGGTGGAACTTTTTGCCCTTCATTCTGGCTCCCAAGTGTAAGGGAGACTTGTGAGTGCTGGTGTAGGCGAGTTCTGACCTACGCCAAAAATCAGGTTATGCCACACTATAAAAATAAATATCTGACATAAATTGAAGACTCCTACCCTCTGTGTGTGTCTATATTATATATATATATATATATATATATATATATATATATATATATATATATATATATATATATTTGGTTTGGTTTATTGTGTTTTACAGCATATCAACCTCATTGGGTTATTTGATGCTGACAATTTTTATTACTTGGTGATATTTTGTTTTCTCAAAAATCTATTTCTGCTAATATTTTTTCCTCAAAAATGTATTGCTGGTAATAGTTTTTTCTTCTTCAAAAATTTATTATCTGGTAACAATTCTTTTACAAAGTATCTCTGGTACTAAAACCCATTTTTATGCTTTTATAATGCTTTTTTTTTACCTCAGTTTTGGGGTTAACTATTTGCCCATAGCTGGGACCTTAACAGGAGCTACCACCTCGGGTCAGGGTGGACCTGAGAACACAAGCAATTAAGAGGTGGTTCTAGGCTCCTCAAAACCTCCTGATCAGAGGCCTTGCTGTTGGACATAGTTTATTGTCTTACCCAGGACGATATATATATATATATATATATATATATAAAATGGCTGATCTCTTGTCTCCGAGAACAACCATTACTTGATATTGTTATTATTCCCTAGTTTAGCCAGTATACAAAAAGAATATGGATTTTCAGCCCACCTAGGGGTCCACACACTGTCACAATATCATTACTTTTCATAGTTTGAGTGCTTTTTCAGCTACTGTATCCATATACTAACATGTACACATTTGTGTATGCTTGATTCCCTGTGTAAACCACACAGAATAGACAAAATCAGAGAATATCAAGTTAAAAGAGTCAATGGGGGATTTAAAAAAAAAAAAAAAAAAAAAAAAAACACTTACCTGCCAGAATTTAATAAGAGAATCAGATCCTCCAGACACAACATGCTTGCCATCTTTGCTGACATCAATGGCCCATGCATGTTGGCTATGACCTTCCAGATGACTCTGTAGGGTTTGTGTGAGTAAGTCCCAAATATTCAAGAAGCCATCACTTGTCCTGAGGGAAAAAAAAAAAAAACAAAACAAAATAGTCGCTGCCAAGTACTTCAATTTCTTTTTCTTTGTGGCCGACTTAAGGACAAGAAATTCTGAGTTTGTATGACTCAGCAGATTCTAAATAGAATGAGAATCGAAGGTGGCTGATAACAATACAATTTCTCACACATCTTTAGAAGGTAAATAGATTAATTTCTTTTAAGTCCACTTAGTTATTTGAGTTTCATAGGAATTTCATCTCCAGTCCATCTTTGAGTAAACTTAAGTATCAGTGTTTTTGGGGATTTATGTCTCCAGTTCACCTTTGAATTGGGAAACACAAAAATTTTAGCAATGATTTTAGTCATAAAAGTTGTCCTTTGAAGATTTGATCACCCATCTGGCTTTGGGGTGGTCTCAAACCTTCCAGAACACAAGTGGATGGAGAGGATGGGATCCCAGCCATTATCCAGAGAGAGGCAAAAAGTCAGGGCAAAAAGGGGTCTAGCAGTCAGGGAGTTAGTGGCTGCCCAGCAGCCAGGTGGTAAGGAATCAGCAGGATCTGTAGCGATAGGCAGTAAATGGAAGGGTCCTTTTCCATGGCTGGAGGTTTAATAAGATAGCAGTCCACTTCTCAAAGCTGAAGGAAGAATCCCACAATTAAGTAAGAAATCGTATTGTTGCTACTTCCCAAAACAGAAACTCTTGAGAAACAATTGTCTTCATTTATTTTTTTGTTAAAGCAATCATGATTGAAAAGACAAACTTGTGCACATAGAGAGTTGGGTGTATATGCAAATACAATTAACCTTGGATGTCATCACAGGTGCAGTGAATGATGGCCAACTGGAGAATGTTATCACAACAGTATTAATTATATATAGGTTTCTATCGAAAAAAATAGTATTAATCATATATAGGTTTCTGTACAAAAAAAAAAAAAAAAAAAAAAAAGGTATTAATTATATACAAGTTTCTGTACAAAAAAATTTGACAAATTACACAAGAATTTTGAGAATAGGCAGTGAGAAATCAGCAGAGACCAAGCAATAGGCAGTGGTTGGTTGGTTGTTTTGTTTTATGGCATATCAAAACCTCAGTGGGTCATTTAATGCCAACAAAATTTTTGAAATAGATTCAAAGAAAGTTTGGTAAAAAAGGTGTGAATGTATACATATATATTTGAACCAGTTTTCAATTACTCATATTTTTGAGTACGAACCACCTCCACTTGGGAAATTTACAATCTAGATGATTTTATTTTCGTAAAAGTTTTTTTTTTTGTTTTTTTTAATTACTCACTTGGTAAAATTTTGTTCGCACTAGATCAAAATCTACACACTCTAACAATATATGTGATATAATGGAATATGCATACACCTGTGTTACCCATCACTGGAATATGATTGGCTGGTGTCCGTCATAAATACAGACGGACGTGGAGGAGAGTCAAGAGCCTTAGTCTGAGAGCTAAGTCTATACCGACGCCCAAAGGACTACGCCATTGATCTACACTTCTTACCTGCGACTACGATACATACCAGTCGATTACTGCTACCGTATTCTACTTGGTTATAGTAGCCAAAACCACTTAGTTACTTCGTTCAACTATATCCCTTTCCGGGACATATCAATATGTTTCACTGTAAATTTTAATTATTGCTGATAATTTTTCCTTCAAAAATTATTGTTAGTAATAATTTTTCTTTTTTTTATTACAAAGTATTTCTGGTATTAGAACCTATTTTTACATAAGTCTGGGTGTTAACTATTTGCCCATAGCTGTGACCCTAACAGGTGCTACCACCCCGGGTCAGGATGGACCTGGGAACACCATCAATTACGAGGCGGTTCTACACTCCTCAAAATCTCCTGATCAGAGGTCTTGCTGCTGGATGTAGTTTATTGTCTTACCCAGGACACGGATGTGGTTTATTGTCATACTCAGGATGGGTGAGAGGGGGCAGTGAATGTAAAGGGTCCTTTTCTGTGGCTGGAGGGTTTAGTAAAATAGAAGCCCCCCTCCCCCCTGTTGAAGTTGGACGAAAAATCCTTTGGTTAAGTGAGAAATCATATTGCTGCTATTTCCCAACCAGAAACTCTTGAAAAACAATTGTCTTCATTTTTTCTTGACAGCGATCATGGTTGAGAAGACAAACCTGCATACATTGCGAGTTTGGTGCATATGCAAATACAATCAAACTTGGATGTTATCACATGTGCAGTGAACAATGGAGAATCGAAGAACATTATCACAAATTTTACCATGAAAGTCAACACAGGAACAAATATTGAATTTAATGTTAATTCAACCAGAGCAAGAAAGCAGAAAAGTGTAGGTCAAAGGAAAAAAACACAGCAACTTTCAGAGAAAAAGATGATTGCAAGAATGGGAATGTGGGGACAATCGGAGAAAAGGAACATAGCAGAAGTTGGAGAAACAACGTACATAGCTACAGGAAAAGGAATGTATCAAGTGTGGTCAGAGAGAGGCAGAATAATATTTGGCCAACTGAGAGAAAAATGCTGCCAGTTTAGAAGCAAAAGACAAGCAAGCTACATTTGTATTGTCGTGCCTCTTACATTTTCAACACAAACTGGATGTTGACTGCTCGACAACCCAAAGGAAACTACATAAATACATTTTCTGTGCATTGGCTCCACACATACATCTGCTTTAACCAAAAGAAAATTAATAACATATGACCAGTCTGAGCCACTCCTGCTCAAGAACCAAAACCTTAATTTTGAGCTGACTAAAAACTATATACACCCAAATTCAAACAGACCAGAGACTAGCATCTGATGTCAATACCAACATACTGAGAAAGAGAGAAAACACAGATCATTTGGTGTCAACACTGACATGCTAAGAGAGAGAGAGAGAGAGAGAGAGATGTCAATGACAATGGCCACCTCAAAATTTCCATTTTGCTTCTAATTTCATCACTCTCTGCCCCTGTTGCCTTAGCAACAGCAACAGATAGAAGCTACCAGTTTTTTTGTGTGTGTGTGTGTATATATATATATATATATATATATATATACACAGATATGGAATAAGAACAAATGGAGTAGAAATCCACTATCTGTAGCATTTAATTTTTAAAAAAGTGCTCAATACAGAGTGGAGCTTAATATTATAAGATTAAAACAAAACCATGTTAAAAATCACTACACAATAGCTTTCATGTTTCAAGCACTCAAAATGTGCCTCCTGGGGGGGGGGATTTTAACTACTGCGTGTATTCTTTGTTCATTTAGAAAATTTATTTTCAGAATGCATTAGTGACAATGAACATACAAGGACAGGTTTAGGGTGTGAGATGGAGTAGGAAAGGCATGAAAACTTACCCACTGAGAACTTGACGGCCCTGGTTGATGAGCACAATTTTCATGACAGGCATTTCATGTTCTAATACCTAGAAAAAAAAAAAAAAATTTAAAAAAAAAGCCCAAAAAATATGAGAAAAAATTTTTATAAAAAACTGAATAACTGATTTTAATGCAAAAAGCATAGAAATAGTTTCCCTATTAAAATCTGATGGTAACCATTGGCAATTGTGCATCCTAGGTAAGACAATAAACTACATCCGTGTCCTGGGTAAGATGATAAACTACGTCCAGCAGCAAGGCCTCTGATCAGAAGTTTTTGAGAAGCGTGGAACCATTTCTTAATTGCCAACATTCTCAGGAAGAGAAATACTATCAGTAATATATTTTTGAAAACAAAATTACCAAAGCCTCTAAGAAATTTAAATTTCAGCATTAAATGACCAATAAGGAAGTGACATGCCATTAACCAAACCAAACGAAACATTGGACATTGCAATTTCCAGAGAGAAAAGTACTCATAGCTGGCCATTGCCCTTTTTATAGGGAAAAAAAATTGACAAACATGAATAAACAGATATTATTGTAAATAATCTAATAAATCATCAGACTTAATATTCAAATAGATTTAAATAATAATCTGGATTATTGTTTCTGTCTATATTTCTGAGATGAGGTATTGTAACTATTTACACTATTCGGACTCTTGTCCTCATCTTTATTGCCATATTCACAGTCTATATTTCTGAGATGGTGTATTGTAACTATTTACACTATTGACATCATTCAGACTGTTGTCATCTTTATCATCATATTCACTACATTTCAGCCATTGTATATTATGGCCTTCTTCAGGTGATATACATTGAATTTTCAAACTGAACCCTTTATTTCATCCACTGGGGTAGATTGTTCCCAGTTCTATGCCTTTTCTGGGTATAGTTATTTCCCTTCAGTAACTCAAATCTCAAAGTTTTTGTCCACTTCTGCTGTGGCCAGGTATTGAACTCACAACTCTTTGGGTCAAGTATTCACATGGCCCAGTGGATAAAAGCAATGGTTGAAGTAATCCTGTGAATGAAATTATTTTCTTTAGAAAATCTTGGTAAAAATATATATATATATATATATATATATATATATACATTTTTTTTTTTTTTTTTTTTTTTTACATCTGTTAAATCCCCACCCCCTTACCATACATACTTAATTTCATGAAATTTCTAGAAATTAAATTCTGATCGCAAACTTTGTTTTATTAGTTAAAAAGCAGGACTCCTTGGTGAATGTAAATCATTTATTTATTTATTTATTTTTTTTTTTTTTCCAAACAGTTACTGCTTTCCTGAAAATCTGCTCCAAATAGTAAAATAAAAAAAATGCAGGAAAACTATCATATTATTTAATTAGATGAGCTTTTAATTGCTTTTATAAATAAGATATATTAAGGACATTATAGTCTTAAAATTTTTTTTTCAATAAATAATGAATTTTTATAAAAATTGTTTTAATTTTTTTTTTTATTCTAATAATTTATAAAGTTTTAAAAATTCTTCAGAACTTTGATTGTGTTTGGTTATTAAGTAAAAACTATATTTAATAATCAAAATCATGCACTGAGATTTTTAAAATAAGTTTTTACTATTTTTATGTATATAAACATGCCTATTTTGAAAGTAAGTGTGACCGTACACAACATTACCAGAAAATAAGATTGATAACTATAGTAAATTTAAAGTCAACATTCCTAAAATTAGAGAATATTTTCCAATTATTTTATGATTACTAAGTACTTAAAAATTATAATTAAAAAAAGTGTTCACCTGTCATTTTTTTAAAATTATGCTTTAACAGATAAAGTCTCTGTAGAACAACAATAAACTTGTCAAACCTTATCAGTGCTCATTATCATTCATAAATCATATAACAAGTAGGTAGATGTAAGAAAGCTTTTCTAATTTTAAAATTCATTTTAAAACTTCGTAATTGCAAATTAATTGAGGTACTTATTCTAAGAGTAGAGACAACGAAAGTTATAACTTACCATAGCCACAGACTGATCTGTAACTCGCCAAATGCGTATTGTTCTGTCACGTGATGCTGTCACTACACACTGAAACAAAACAAAAGAATCATTTAAAGAAGGTCTACAAATAAAATCCTAAATGGAAAAAAAAAAACATACATTGTTCAGTTAGCGTTTTCTTAATATTTGTAATAAAATTAAAAGTAAAAAAAATTTGTTGCCCAATGCAATTTCTAGGGTAAAAAAAACTTTTCAGTGGATCTTACAAAAATCATTAGTAATATAAGTGTCTTGGCCTGTGTAATTGCTTTGCCCCAAGCTATTGGTAAAATAGCAGAACAAACTGGGTCTTATTGCCTTGGCTGACAGCCAAGTCTAGAAAGAAACTCTGAATTAAAACCACCTGCTGCCTTGTCAGTCCTGCCTCTTTAAGCAAGGGCTATAAGAAAGTAACTTCAAAACATCACCGATGCAAAAGGAACAGGCAAGCCATTTCACTATTCTGCCTTGAATGTCACCATGAACCACAATTGTGAGATGGGGGAGCGGTGACCACAGCAGTGGTGCAAAATGAACTAACTGAATAAAATGAATGAATATAATGTAATTTCTTTAGGTACTTTAATAGGCACAGATAGGTTTGCCTATCATCAGTTTCACATTCCTCCCCACTCTTCTGAACAGGAGTAGAGGTTTATCCCTTGCCTGTTTAAGATTGGGTTTCCAGCTCCTTCTAAAGCCTACTTCAACTACATTTCTGACATTTAAACTCTGAAAATTTATTTACATTTATTTTTTCATTTTTTTTTTTTTCCCCACCGTCTGTAGGAGTCAATAGGTTTGCCTATCATCTGTTTCACACTCCACCAAACAATTCTGAACAGGAGTAAAGGTTTATCCCTTGTCTGGTTAGGATTGGGTTTCCGGCTTCTTCTAAAGCCTACTTCAACTCTACATTTCTAACATTTAAACTCTGAAAATTTATTTACATTTATTTTTTCAGGGTTCTTTTTTTTGTTTTTCCCCCTCAGTAGGAGTTGATAGGTTTGCCTATCTACTCCTATTCAGCTCACATTCCTCCTTTGTCTTTTGAACAAGAGTAAAAGTTTGAGTCATTCCATGTCAAATTAACAAAGGTCTGACTATCACCGACACAGTGGATAAAGGTGTTAGTTAGATCCAGTGACAGGACCCAAAGAGTGTGAGTTTAATACCCAGTTAAGGCAGTGGAGAACTTGGAGACGGGAATTAGCAGGAGATAACTGACAACTGACATCCATTAAACATGGTACGTGGAACTAGAACAGTCTACCCCAGTGAGTGAAATAAAGGGTTCAGTTCGACATTCCAACCACTTGAAGAAGGCCTGTTATAGGGGAACACACCTATTCTATAGTTAATAGACTCTCCCACCTATAATAAGTAGGAGTAGTAGCAGTGGCTCAGTTAGTTGGATATTAAAGTATCAGCCACCCCAACTAGATTACAGCGTCATTACCTATTATATCAAGTTCCTAACGTTTTGTATGTCAAACCTATTTTAGGACTGATTTAGTACAAATACAAGCCTCCACTGTGAAACCACTACATAACAAGGCCGAAGCATACAGTGGCCAAAATGTTGCGATATGGTGACAAAGATGAGGACAATAGTCCGAATAATGTACATAGTGGACACGGATTTTTTTTTTTTCAAATTTGGGACACTTATAAAGCTTCCTCATACGAATTGAATAATACCTATTTTACATTTCTAGATCACAGGGTTCCAGAGATATGACCTTTTCACAAAAAGGTGAATATGGGAAAATAGTCAAAGTTGAAATATCAATATCTCAGTTGTTTTTTCACTCAAAAAGCAAATTATATACCATTTTAAAGTACTTGGATAGATCTAAAAAAGGTGATATATTTATCTTCTTAAAGGTCAGCTAATTTGACATTGAATAAATTTTTACCATTAATTTCTTAAAAATCGTATAAATTTTTTTTCTTAAATTTGAGAACATATTTGTCTGCTTTCTGGCAAGATATGTACAAAATTTTGTGGTGGACTTTAACTGTGGCCTGATTTACAAGGATTTTACTGAGTTGGACAAAATTCAAAATGGCGGATTTGCACATCTGCCACCATATACTGACATCTTTTAATCTTTTATATACCATAATTCCCCATGTATAATACGTATTTTTATCTAAAAAAAAAAAAAAAAAAAAAAAAAAAAGCAAAAAAAAGTAAAATTAGGAGTGCGTATTATGCACAGCTACAAAAAAATCTTTAAAAAAATTGACATTTCATAGGTCAATTTCAGATGCGAAATGACTACTCGCCACAAACATACACCAAATTGACACTAACATTCGGCGATTGCAACCCCCATAAGGATGTCAAATACAATCATATGTACATAACAATACTTAAAAACGTAAAATAAAATAAGAACTATCATAAAACTAGATTAGAATAAGATTAATCTATGTTTAAAACCATTTTTTTAAAATAAGAGCAGGAAACGCTGGCCATAATGAAATTGGAGAGGTACAATTTATAAGGTTTGATTACCAAACAAGGGGTGTGTATTATACACGAGTAGAAGTATTTTCCCACGCTTTCAGCACAATTTTAGGGGTGTGTATTGTGAATGAAAGCAAATAATACATGGAGAATTATGGTAATCCATAATAATATTTAAAATTTTGAACTAAATCATACTTATTATAAAACCCAGGTGTTGTGTGTGTGTGTTCGTTTATATATGGGATCAGTTTTCCTACATTTTTCAACCGATTTCAATAAAACTTCACTTTTTTTTGGCAGGTAGTGTTTCTTATTGTCTTGCACACTTTTTTTTTCTTTATTTTTACATTCAGAATGCTTTTAAAATTCCATTTACAAGACAATTGTTTATAATAAAGTTCTATTCAATCGCTAGACTCATAATGATTGAAAACAATGTTTTTGTTTGAGTTTGGGTTTGACCAATTCATAAAAAAAAAAAAAAAAAAAAAAAAAACTAATTAAGACATGCTTGTCCGTCAACCTTAAACAATAATCTTTGTCAATTTTATTTTTCAGTCTTTATGAAGGTCAATACTTGATCTATCTCTTACTGTTACATCCCCGGGCAACACCGGGACTCTACTGCTAGTTAAAATAATATTATTCTATGTTTAAAACCATATTTTAAATAAGAGTAGGAAACACTGGCCATAATAAAATTGGGAAGGTCAAATTTATAGGGTTTGATTATGAAACAAGGAGTGTGTATTATGTGTGAATGGAAGCATTTTCCCACAATTTTAGGGGTGCGTATTATGGATGAAGGTGTATTATACATGGGGAACTAGATTTAAAAAAAATTAAGTTTTGATCTGAAAAGTGATACATTGAAATGAATATTTAAAATTGTTGATTTGATATGGAATGACGCATTTATCCCTGGTTTTCTGTTTAGCAGTGGGTTTCTGGTTTCTTCTAAAGCCTTCTCACTTTCTTTACCTCGCAGTAACCACTTGTGTCTTAGTGGCATTATCACCTTGCTTGGGGTGAAATGATTAAAAAAATAAATATTGGATGTGATTATCCTGGGCTACTTAAATAGCAAAAAATTAAATTTAATGATAATATGCTTTTCATACTTACTTTATCAACAGGTGAAAATTGGACAGATGTTAGTCCATGTTTGTGGCCTTTCAGAACTCCTTGATTCTCCAATGTGGATACGCACCAAAGCTAGATGGAGAAGAAAGACATTAATAATGTGGACACACAAAATCAAAGATGAATGCAAATGAAACAAACTAGTAAGTAGACACACAGCATGAAATCACTCTTGGAGATGTGCTAATTCTTTTCAGCTAGGAAAAAAGATGTAGCCCTTCAAAAGCGGCTATGTTTGCCAAACATGTTGAGTGAGCCTTTCAAAAGAAGCATCATTTGAACATTTCAAATTAAGCTTCATTCTCTTACCTTTTTTTGAACACTTCAAAGACAATATTTTATATCCGACATAAAATGTTTTCTTTCTAAAATTTATTATCAATAATATAATTTTCAAGTAAACATTGATGTATGTTTTTCCATTATGGGGAGTTTGGTGTCTACAATATTGAGATAAGTTAATTTAATCTTAGATATATATATAAGAATACACACATACACTCAGGCACACATATACAATGCTGTTTAAATAGGACAGTTTTCAAGCTAATATTATATATAAATATATATATATATATATATATGCTATATTTATGAGAAAAATGTTCAATATCAGAGA